>OX376067.1:26779312-27379312 GCA_947361185.1 Charanyca ferruginea | reverse complement strand
TAGAGGCATTCCTTTAAAATTGATGAAGGACTACCTCTCAGGAAGAAAGCAAAGAGTTAGAATTGACAATAGGTTAAGCGATGAGGCATGTATCGAGTTCGGGGTGCCTCAGGGCAGCATACTCGGCCCAACGCTGTTCTTGGTATATATAAACGGCCTCTGCCAACTCCAGCTTCTCAAGGGCAAAATTTTGACCTATGCTGATGATACTGTCCTCTTTTTTAGCGGTCAGTGCTGGGAGGAGGTCTATGTCACGGCCCAAAAGGGTTTTAACCGAGTCTGCGAGTGGCTCCGATGGAATATTCTTACACTTAACGTTAATAAAACCAAGTATGTCGCTTTTGCCCATAGGTCGAATCATCTCCCACATCCACATTTGAAGATTTACTTTCATGCTTGTGTTCCTAACGTCACCTCCTTGTGCTCTTGTCCTGTTCTCGAAAGAGTTGATGAAATAAAGTACCTTGGTATCATTATAGACCAATTCCTGACCTTCAAACCGCACATAAAAGTCCTTGTAACCCGACTTCGCAAACTAATCTATATCTTTAAAACCCTTAGACACGTAGCGGACCGACAGATTATTAAGATGGTTTATGATGCTTTATGCCAATCCTTAACACAGTACTGCATTACATCTTGGGGTGGTGCTGCCAAGAGCCATCTTATTGAAGTTGAGAGAGCACAGCGGGCTATCCTCAAAGTTGGAGCCGGTCTCCCCTTCCTATACCCAACCGTAGACCTTTTTAAAGACTGGGATGTACTTACTATTAGACAAATCTTTATATTGCATACGTTGCTTAAAGAACACTCATTATTGCCATATGATCCGAATATGTATAGGGATAAGCGCCGAAAAGGCAGAGTATGCCAAACACAGCCTTGCAGTTCTGCACACTCACGTAGTTTCTTCTTCTTTCTCGGACCATACCTCTATAACAACCTAAATAAAATCCTTAATATATATCCTCAATCTAAACACAAATGTAAAATTTCAGTCACCACTTATTTGAAAACTCTAGACTATCAGGAAACTGAGAAGTTGTTAATCCCTCTCAGGTAAACTATATCTGTTTACTTCGATCCCCTCTGCTACTTCCCCATGCCATCAACCATACCCACACCACACTCACTCAAGCATCCTCACTCACACACACACAGACACACACACAGACACACACACACACACTCGCACATCTCTTTTATAGACTTTCTCCGGTTACTCATACATACTCCTGTATTCCACTAACTTACTGTATTTTCTTTTTAACCGACTTCAAAAAGGAGGAGGTTATTAATTCGAATGTTTGTATTTTTATCTATTTTATTTTTGAATTATACCTTAGTTATGTTTACTACAGTGTATGATGGTCCAAATTCACAGAAGGCATCTAGCCGCGGGAGGGCCCTGGTGACCTGTAATACAGGTTTGTATATAAACCTACTTCAGGCACCAGTCTCTCACAAAGTTAGCTCCTGGTTCGTGTACTATTGTTAGCATTAAGTACATAACTTGTGTAGAGAAAAATAAATGTTTTATATTATATTTTTTTTAGTGTGCTCAAAATAGGTGGGCTGCAAAAAAACATGATTTAAACTTCAATCAACAATAGTGAACTAGTTAGTAGACTCAAGAACTAGAACAAATACACAGGTCAAGTCATCGCATTTCTATGAGCTTATAAAATTTTGACATAATCTAAAGCACCAAAACTCAAACTCAGTTCTAGGTGTAACTTTGGTCAGTGGGTCGTCTTAAACATGTTTATTTGTGTCTAGAAAATGAGCAGAATTACATGCAGTTGGTGAGACAATAATACTGTGACTTTTTCCAAATAATAATACTGACCACCACCCAGACCTCCCCCATTGTACTCCTTGTAGGAGCTGCGCTCTCGCTGTCGAGCACGCAGGCCCTCGCGCTCCCTGCTTCCATCGTTGTTCTTAAAGCGCGCGCGCTCCTCGCGGCCGCCTCCCCAGTCTTTACTCCGTCCCTGGCTGCGGTTGCTCCCGCCGCCGCCGCGTTCTCTACTGTTATCGCGTTCACCACTCTCTCTGCTGCGGTCTCCTCCTATTCTCCCCTTGCTCCGCTCTCTGCTGCGGTCTCGTCTGCCTTTGTCTTTGCTTCGCTCACGACTACTTCTCTCCTTGTTTCGATCTCTACTACGATCTCGACCGCCGTATTCTCGGTCACGACTCCTAAGCGTATCACGACTGCGGCTTCTATGCCGGACGCGTTCACGATCGCCACCCATCCTCACATCTTCGTCACAACTTCAAGTTCTTTGGAACTACCTACCAATTGCTTGTGATGTACGTAAGTACCTATATGTTTTCTTATGTAAGAAAGTAGTAGTCAAACGAATACTTTTAAAGTCGAAGAAAGGCATATAAAATCGACAAACAAAACTATGACCAAGGTAATAACACACACAGAGTCACAGACAGAAGTCTTTATAATATAAATAAACGTGCACAGAGTTGATTGACGCAGTACTTCATAAAATCTTTGCCACTGACAGTCAGCAGATCAGTCAGATGTCACCACTTCACCAGATGTCACACGCTCAGACGCAGACAAGAAGCTTATAGGTAAAGATGGAGCCAACACTTCGAACAAAAAGTTGAGTCAAATACCTACGTATCTCCATCTCACTCTCTGTGGGCCACCCCTCTCTTTTTAGTGTGGCCTGTAGTATTGCTACCTTCTTATTTAAATCTCCTACTAAATTCTTCGAAATAGTCGTCACACTAACCAAATCAGAAGTTAAACTCTGTCAAATAATGTTATGGATCAGTAGTTGTTCTATGATTAGTTAAGTTATAAAACATAAAATTTTAGGTCACACTCACGCGTCGCGCATGCTAAACTGAGTTGATGATCAGTGAATTACAATGCCATTTCCAAAGGGATTCCCCCCCGCGGGCTTGCGCGCGTTAACACGTACTCACTGTGTGCTCGTACAAATAAATTCTTTGAAGTAACATAAAGCAATTTCCCAGCCTTAAACTATATACGATACTGTAGCAAAGCTAAAAAGCTATCTTGTGCGCGAATCAGCTGTCTTCCAGAGCTAAAGGTTTCCAAATAAACACAGTTTTAACTTAAATCGGTTGCAAACATTTTAAATCACTGCTGCGAAGAGTGTGAGTCATCGCGTTAACAAGTCAGCTGAGCGACGGGCCGGGGTCAACGACCGGCCTTCGTGCAAATTCGCCACTACAAGGACAGCGACTGACGGCGCTCGCTCGGCAAAGTTCGGGCTCCCGAAGATACACGAAGATAAGCAGCGCCCGCGCCTACTCATTGAGGGAAGTGACTCATTACTGCTCATTAGTATAAACACTGCATGCTACTGAACCAATCTATGACTGTTTTAATCTACAAACAGTCTCATAAATATCGTTCCTATTTGAGTGTACTGTAACAGAAGTCGGTTAATAATAATGATTGGACACTCACCCCCAAAAACTTCACAATCTCCACTGCATAAATCTGAGCCGGACTTAACCACGAGTTCTGACACTAACGAAAACATCACCCAAAGGAAACGAAAGCGTGGTGACGATTCAGATCTCCATCGAATGGAAAATATGATTACGGATATGAAAGCCATGTTCTCACAGATGGTTTCACAACAAGCGCAGCAAAATCTTAAAATAGATTCCCTACACTCGGCCCTTGAGAGTATCAGAAGTCAAAATACATTGATCAGTACCCAAAACTCAGAGATTCAAACACAGAACGAAGAAATAAAGAAAACCTTACAGTTTTTATCAGATAAATACGACGACGCTGTATTAGAAATAAACCGCCTTCAATCCGAATGTACCAATAACAACAAATTGATAAAATCACTCGAGCTTAAGGTAGACTTTCTAGAAAAAAACCTAAAATCTGCATCAATTGAAATAAGAAATATCCCCACGTCGTCGGTTCCAGAAAACCGAGATACACTCTTCAACATAGTGCAAAAACTGGGTGACGTCATAAATCAACCACTCGAAAATAAAGACATAAAAAACATATTTCGTCCATTGGCTAAAAAGGATTCCCCAGGCGCTATCCTTGTCGAATTTTCGTCTTCCGCAATCAGAGACCAGTTCCTGAAGTCGACCAGAACCTTCAATAAGGGCAACAAATCCAACCGTCTCAATACTACCCACCTACATTTTATAGGACCAGAAAAACCCATATTTGTCTCAGAATCGCTTACAAAAATGACGAAACGCCTTCACTACCTCGCCAGGGAGTTTATCAAAAGCAGCACCTACGAACAATGTTGGATTGCTAACGGAAAGGTATATGTTCGAGAAAAAGAAGGGATGCCCAGTCGCCTGATAAAAACTGAAGAAGATATTATAAAACTACGAAAACAAAAATGACTACAGAATATCTTCCAATTGTGCTTTTTCATACATATAACTTTTTTTTTCTCTTTGTTGAAATTGTGTAAAAATATGTTTTTAACTAAAAGTACTAACAGATCATTTACCTTAAATTTTTATTCAATATGCTATAACACAACAAAAAACCAAACAGATGCACACACTTTATCACTAACAACTGACGCAACACTATACTATTACAATACAACACAACATAATATACACATTTACAAAAAATACAAATACACAATACATACGTCTGTAATATATACAATACAAAATAACATACAAAACATATATTTATGTAGTAGTTCCCAGTTGCTTCATTTAAGACCATCGAACACTGGTTATGCGACGTGTTTCTATATTCCTTCTTTAAATGATGGAAAATATGCCATAATTAACTGTGATACTCTAATAATTCTCTCTAAGCGTATAATAAATAACTACCCAAATAGAAACGATAACATTAGAATTTTCTTAAAAAAAATTCAACAGCACACAGGATAATACTGACAACATAGACTCAGTCTTCGTCTCGGACTCTGCTACATGTGACCTGGATGACTGTATTCCGGCTAATTACACGCCCAATCAATCGCTCACAATTCTTAACCAGAACATAAGAAGTATAACCAAAAACATAACAGGGCTTCACACCATACTCATGAGAACTAAAGTTAACTGGGATATTATCACTCTAACGGAATCTTGGCTCCCCTGTACTACGTATATCCCAAATCTGCCAGGCTATAATTATTTTAAGACCGATAATAATGCTACCCAAAATGAGGGAGTTGTCGTCTATGTGAACGAAAATCTTAAGGTTTCTGTGGAGGAACTAATGCTTATGGAGGCAAATTGTCTTCAAGTGCGGATCGATCACAATACCATATTGTTGGCAATATATCGTCCACCAGGGTATAGGGATGTAAACAACTTTATAAACTCTCTAGACACTGTCCTTACTAAAATTGCCAAGTACACAAATATCATAATTACTGGGGACATAAATATAAATATCCACGACCAATCTCACGATCCAGCTAAGGACAGTTACCTAAATCTACTGGCCTCGCATGGCCTTCTACCAGCACATGTATTACCTACACGTCAATCTGCATGCCTGGATCATTTTATTTTGAAGACAAAACTTCCTGCCTTTACACTAGTAGCCCACTCCGCACTCACAGACCATGATACTGTGCTACTATTCCTTACAAAAATCCCCCCGAAACAAGTGACAAAAAAATCGGTTGTCCGAATCAACCATGACCAGCTTGATGCGGACCTAAAACTGCTTGACTTTGGTCCAATATACACGTCAACAGATCCACATGTGGCAGCTGACATAATGATAACACTCATTACGCAATTAATAGATTCGAATTCAGAAACAGTTAAAGTTCCGAACCGTAAAAGGATTGTAAAACCATGGGTCACCCCTGGTCTTCTACGATGCATTCGGCATAAAGATAACTTACACAAGAAGTTAAAAACTGACCCCGATAACCACATCTTAAAAACATCGTTCACTAGATACAGGAATTACTGTGATAAGTTGCTTAAACAAGCCAAAACCGAACACGAGAAAAAAGAAATAAAAGACGCTAGTAACAACACTAAATTGCTATGGACAGCTATAAATAATATATCCAACAGGACCAAAAAGAAAGACAATCCGCGAGAACTACTATCCATATCATCAACACCAATGCAATCTGTCAATGACGTAAATAACTACTTTGCAAATATAGGTAGCAGCATGGCCGAAAAAATGGGTAAACAGTCAATGATTTCAACTAGTGATAATCCAAGTACCGGCTCGCAATCCATGGTTCTGATGCCGACTGACGAAGCTGAAGTTACGCAAGTAATACTGTCTCTTCGAAATGACTGTGCCATGGGCTGGGATCGAATATCTACCACATTTCTCAAAAGACATATGGCCTCACTAGTTCAACCTATAGCATACATCTGCAACCTTGCCATCAGTACTGGTAAATTTCCAAAGGCGTTCAAAAAAGCCATCATTCACCCGATTTTCAAGAGTGGGGACAGAAACCGTGTCAACAACTACAGACCCATAGCTGTGCTACCGGCCATTTCCAAGATTCTTGAACGCATATTGAATAAACGCCTTGTAGATTACTTGGAGAAATATAATCTTCTCTCTCCATCTCAGTATGGATTTAGGGCCGGCAAATCAACATCTGATGCGGTTCATGACCTCACCAATCATATCGTCACTAACTTGGATGGTGGCCAAAAAGTCTTGGGGATCTTTTTAGATCTTGCGAAAGCTTTTGACACGGTTTCTGTCCCTATCCTAATAAGGAAGATGGAACGACTCGGAATAAGGGGTATACAACTCGATCTCTTTGAGGATTACCTGAGTGAGCGTACTCAGATCGTTAAAATAGGAGAGATTGTCAGTGGTGAGTGCCAAGTAAATTACGGTGTGCCGCAAGGCAGCGTGCTCGGTCCGACACTCTTCCTCATATATATAGACGAACTGGGTAAGCTCACTCTCCCGAAAGGCAAAGTCATAACCTTCGCAGATGATACCGCCCTCTTATTCACTGCAGATACCTGGAGTGAGGTATTTGTGCACGCCCAGTCGGGATTCAATATTGTTTCAAACTGGCTGCGTGACAATGTCCTCACTCTAAATGCGGAAAAAACAAATTACGTCACCTTCTCCATAAAACAGCATACACCGTTACCATCTATGACGCCGAACACCATCATAGCCCACACATGTGCAGTACCTCACTCCACTTCATGCACATGTATCCAAATCACCAAAGTAGATAGTATTAAATATCTGGGTTTAACTATAGATAGCACACTCAAATTCCAGCAACATATCAACATTTTAAGTAACCGACTGAGGAAACTTATATATGTTTTTAAGACATTAAGAAATGTGGCTGACGATAAAATAAAAAAAATGGTTTACTATGCTCTTGCACAGTCCATAATAACATACTGTATCACCTCTTGGGGTGGTGCTCCAAAAAGCACACTCCTAGTACTAGAAAGAGCACAGAGAGCCATTCTGAAGGTGTCTTTGTTCTTGCCATATCGCTACCCTACTGAATTACTTTACCAAAAAGCGGAAGTTTTGACGGTGCGTCAACTGTTTATACAACAGACTATCCTAAAACAGCATAGACTGCTAACCTACAATCCCCTTCTTCCCCGAGGTAAGAGAAGATTCAATCCTGTTGCTAACCATCATACTTCGCCTTCAACGTCATTTTCAAAACGTTTCTTTTATTATCTTGGTCGGCATCTCTACAATAAAGTAAATAGGGTTATTTCTATTTATGAACTGAACAAAATAAAGTGCAAAATGAAATTACATAGTTGGCTTCGAGAACTTAATTACGATGACACTGAAAAGTTACTCACAGTCTCAACATAAACCCTATATACGAATAAAACATACAAGCAACAAAAAACCACACAGACACGCCCCCCCCCCCCCCCACATACACACACAACACTCACTTCAGTACTACACAAACTACACACTACACATACACGCAGTACACACTCAATTTCACCCTGATATTAACTATACTAACCAATCATTATAAAATTGTAATTATATAAATATATATATAAAAAACAAAAATGTTAACATGTCCCTAATCGCACACTTTTGTACGAGCCCATATCTAGATTTGTTAAATGTAAATGAAGGAGTCCTGGTGACCTGAAATACAGGCCCTGAGCCTAGTTTAGGCACCAGTCTCCCACAATATAATGTTTTGTATGGCACCGTAGAAATTAATAAGGCTAGCAATTAAGATTAATATTGTGGAGAAAAATAAACAATTTTTATTATTATTATTATTTATTATTATTTCCTAAGGAATCGGTAATGTGGCAACTTTGACACTAAGTGTCAACATTTAAATGGTCACTAAGTCACTACGCCGGTTGTTTACTTTGCAGTTCACAGCTTCGTCTGGTATTTTTCGAGGTAATCATCGTTCTAATTAAAGAAATGTTACAAAAATGAGCAGTGCTTGATTGTGGTAATACGTGGTGTCCAGGAGGGAAAATTTCAACCGTAAGTGTTAAAAGCGTAATTTCTGACATTGAATCATTGTAAACATAGTTCGTTGTTTTTTTTTCACTTAATTTCTTCTTAAAACGTTTTACCAGTGTTTTTAACATATTAGTAAATGATAACTATATCAAGATCAAATACTTTTAAACTGAATTTCATTGATTTTGTGCAATCTTTTTGATTTTATTTAAAAGAAGTCGTATTGAAGTAGTGTGACCATATTGAGGATATGTTTAGGACTTTGCGTGAGAACTTAACTAATTATAATAATAATAATAATAATAATTGGATTCGGATAACTCTCGGATTCCATACGCCTTAGATCCCTCTCCTCAACCGAAACCTACAAGTACTTGGGTATGTCGGAAGCGTTAGGCATCAATGCTGCCGACATGAAACAATCGTTGAAGGAGCGCTTCTTTGGCCGCCTGAATAAAGTGTTAAATAGTCTTTTATCAGGCGGAAACAAGGCGCACCTTCAACGGATGGGTCATGCCGGTTTTGATGTACTCTTTCGGTATACTCAAGTGGACTCAGACGGAACTTGACGCCCTGGATAGGAGGGTCCGTACATTGCTGACCGCAAATCGGATGCATCACCCACGGTCATCGGTAATGAGACTGTATATCCCACGAAAGTGCGGAGGCCGAGGCTTTCTTAATGCTAAGTCCCTGCACAACCGTGAGGTATGCAGTCTCAGGGAGTACTTCCTTAAAACCGACGTGGGTATGCATCGAGATGTGGTCTCAGTGGACAAGGGCCTCACCCCGCTCTCCTTAGCGAACGAAAACTGGCGCAAACCTGTAGTACTCGATACTAATGACCGCAAGGAGGTATGGCCGAGCAAGGAGCTTCAGGGCGCTTCTACCGGGCCCTACATGGGCCTGATGTAGATTTTTTGGCGTCCGTATCGTGGTTGCGTTTCCTGTGACCTGTTTGGGGAAACCGAAGGTTTTGTCTGTGCGATTATGGACGAAGTTATGATGACGAACAACTACCGGAGGTATATTGTGAAGGACGGCACGGTTGACATTTGTCGGGCATGCCACCGACCGGGAGAATCAATCCGACACATTATCTCTGGGTGCTCTCGTCGAGCTAACGGAGACTACTTGCATAGACACAACCTTGTAGCTAGGATTATCCACCAGCAACTTGCTCTAAAGTACAGGCTTGTGGAGTCGGAGGTACCGTACTACAGGTATGTGCCCGACCCAGTTCTCGAAAATGGCCATAGCACGTTGTGTTGGGATCGATCTATCATCACTGACAGGACTATTGTTGCCAATAAACCTGACATAGTGGTGATAGATCGATTAGAGCGTCGCGCAATGATTGTTGATATAGCGGTTCCGCATGACGAGAACCTCGTGAAAACCGAGAAAGATAAACAAATTAAGTATCTTGACTTGACTCGCGAGGTTGTCGACATGTGGGATGTGAATACAGCAGTCATTATGCCGATAGTCGTTACGGCCAATGGACTCATTTCCAAGAGCCTCGACCAACACCTAAGGAGGCTCTCGTTAGGCAGCTGGATCAAGGGCTTGATTCAGAAAGCGGTACTCCTGGACACGGCGCGTATAGTCAGGAGATTCCACTCTCAGGAGCCCTGACCACCGGTAGCTTGGACCCTATTCCCGATACCGGTGGGCTACTATTTTTTATATTTTTAAATGTTTTTAATTATTTTTTTACTAATATTTAAAAATGTAATTTAATATGTTAAGAAAATGAATAAACGAGAATAATAATAATATGTGGGGACATTTCACACACGGCCATCTGACCCCAAACTAGGTAGACCCTGTACTATGGGTGTCAGACAGCTGATATACATACACAAATACATTTTAAATACATACATATATAGATAAACAACACCCAGACACAAGGCAAACACAAGTGCTCATCACACAAATATTTACCCTGGGCGGGAATCGAACCCGCAACACGCCGCGCAGCAGTCAAAAACGGATGAATTATACTAATACTAAGAAACATGTATATATTTAATGACTGATATATACACATACACTTACGGCAGTCAATTTTAATTTAATTTTAGTTGCTCATTATTCGGGTATTTTCATAACAATATTTTTTTAGGTTTCCTAAAAATAGTACTCAAAGAAAATTGTGGTTATCCATTGAGCCGTTGAAAATGAAGTTCTATAAAAGTGCAAGGATTTGCAATTTGCATTTCAAGAATCAGATATGATTCAAGAACAAGGTGCATAAAACAAACAGCAGTTCCTACTATAATAAAACAGCAGGAAAGGTAAAAAAATATGTGTATACGTATTTATTGTGTACTGTATTTAAAACTGTGTTACATTATTATCATGTATTTAGAAATATAATGTTTCTAATATATAACAAAATACAACATTTATAAAATTTATTATAATTTATTTTCAGACAACAAGTTCACTACATGGAGAATCTATGGTGCAAATAGCTGCTCTGCCAAGTACTAGTTCTGGCGTTTAAAGTAATTCTCCACTTACGGAAATGGGAGTGAAGTGAAACATGCTGGCTGCAATGTAGTTAAAAACAGTGTCGAAATATTCTTAAAAATATAAGCAATCTTGACAAGTTACCTGGTGTCCCTTTCCGTTAATAAATTTAAATACATACCTTTTATGTCTATTTAGTATGTATTACATAATAATGTTATTAATTATACTACATATTTTAACCAGTGAGTCATGCGCTCTGTTTAAGAGACATACAGAAAATATCTCGGTGATTTACGTGGTAAGAGACAGAAACTACATAGAGTAATGATATTTAGTCATGTATGCTAAAAAAGTTACAATAAATGATTTTAATTTGGGTGGTGTTTTTATTTCCTTTTTGAGGTTCTTACATATAAGCGTTCATATTAGGGCCGGCGCTGTCTGACGTCGCGGCACGGCAAAGGATTTTATATTTGATCAAGTTATTTTTATTCTTATTACATCGAGTTTAGAATTCATATTACTTTATTTCTTAATACAATGTATACGCATACATTACGTACCATGATGTTAACAAACTTAGACGAGATATTTGTTTATCTTAGGTAAACAGAATGTAGATATTTATAAATGAATACTTATAGCGATGTCCTGGGAAAAATAAAACAAAGGTTACCCTACTTAGAAAGAGAGGGTTGGCCCACAGAGAGCGAGATAGTGATAGATAGGTATGGCTTCAAGTAGCTATTCGAAGTGTTGACTCCATTTTAATCTACAGCTTCATGGACGCAGATCCGACCTTATGTAATACACTAAAATAAAAGAGACTTCCTTGACCAGACCACAGACGTACAAAGGGCAAACTAAAACGGGGAACAGTTGTAGATAAAAATGGGTGGCTGAAAAGAGGGTGTGTCCATGCTACACACACGCTACTATTAGCGTGTGTGTAGCATGGATATCATCTTATTACTATTAATAAGATGATATCAAAGAGTAAAGTAACGATGATACAAAGAATAACATAACACATTTATGATGTACGATATGATGTAAGGGCCGTGTCACACCGGAATGGCAGTGACGCGGCGAGCTGTTCTTTTATGCGGCGGACTACGGCTCACGGAGCCGGTGCCGCGAGCTGCCGCTCGACTCATACAAATCTCTACACAATACCCCTATATACCCCTATACACCTATATACCTCTTTGATGTTCAAAGTTATAGTTGAAAATAGTTTGTCAGCAAAACTGCCGGTTGTGCGCTACCGACCGCTGCCATCCCGGTGTGACTTTACCCTAAAAGGAATTACTGTCACTCTGTCGGTCCGTAGGTACATGTCAATGCTACAAAACCTGTAGCATTGACATGTAGGTACCTACGGACCGTCCTTAAACTTTATGTAATGGAAATACGGAGTCCAAAAATTAAACACCGATCAACGGTCTTTAATACCAAGACTTAAATTGTGCTAAAATCTTTCACAACCATGAGAAATGCAGTCTTAGAGAGTACATCCTCGAAGCCGACGTGGAGATGTAACGAGAAGTGGCCTCAGTGGACCAGGGCCTCACTAGAACGAGAACTGATGCTAATGACCGTAGGGAGGCATGGCAGAGCAAGCAGTTTCACGAGCACTACTGCTACTACTAGTGGGTCCCACATGCGCTCCATGAAGACTTCCATCCATATTCTAAGTTCTAACCTCGAAAGCTCCTCAACTCACAACTCTATCGAGAAGCCCTCATGATGTCAAGTCAAAGCCAAATCATTTATTTCATTTTTAATTAGATCATTAAAGGCACTTTTGAACGTCATATTGTAAAATTTGAATCTAGTTGCCCATTCCAAATGGTAATATCGTATGGAGATGGAGAAGAATGGGCAAGAAACTCCATACATACTATATAAAAAATAAATAAAAAAAAACGTGCCTCGAAACTCCCTCAAAATTTTTTGTGATGACACACGTCTTTCTTCACGCGGGCTCAAATATGAATGACCGTTGAGCGCAAGGACCTATCGCTTCGATCAGTCGTTTCGTGTGTTGAGCTGCCATTCGATGCGATGGATCGTCTCGATTTTCTTCAGATCCATCGTAACGACGGATCGTCCCGTATATGGGGCCCTTTGGCCCAGTTTATGACAACACCTGTCAAAACATGGCATGTACACCATTTTGTGCACCTACTTATGAGGTTTATAATTTATTTCCCAGGATGATGGCATGTCCGACAAAAATGTCAACCATGCCTTTACCATATATCTCCGGTAGTTCTTCTTCGTCATAATTTCGTCCATAATCAGACACAAAGACAATCATCGTTTACGATTTGGACATACACCATCAAGAAGCTTATGGATAAAGAAAATATATATCACTGTCTCGTTCTTATGTATGCATTCAGAAAGAGAGCATCAGCCCACAGTTGGTTTCAAGCTTTTGTTCTAAGTGTTGGCTCCATTTATACCTATATCTTCTTGTACACCATCGATTCGTAGTTTTGCGATCAGTTTTGTAACGATGGATCATATGTACCGTATATGGGGCCCACAGAGTACTTTGTAATATACTGATGGGGCCCTTATGGGCATCTCACGATTGGCACGCAGATTATTCCATAGATAATTGTCTATGCTAGCTAAGCTACGGTACGGTACGGAGTACGGTCGTCACGCCTCACGGTCGATCGATTCAAATCTTTCATTCAAATCTTTGATTGAATACTAACAATCTCCGCTAGGAGTAATACTGTTTTGTGCAAACAAATAACAAATACAAGCTCACACAAAACGATTTGTAAAAATGAAGTTATCTACGCCTAGATATACGTTTTGTTTATTTTTTCAAGTAATTTTTATGCTTTGTGATCTATTATTTAACTGTGTAAGCTTATTTCCTAGGAGTCGCGATGGACTACTTGTACTTTTCATGTAAGAATTATTAGTTACCTACTAATTCAAATTTCAAATGTGCATGCTGCATGCCATGCCGTATCTCTTATATACATTTGTTGTCATAGATTTCAGGATTTGTTCTTGGTGCTGTCCATTACAACGATGTTGATGACCTTTTTCTCGACCTATCTTTTCCAAGTAAGCAGAGATATTGTACTTACTACAAGCTTAATATGTACACACAGCTCCAGAGAAATCACACCCGGCGCGGGTGAGAAATCTCAGCCGGAGAGGGTGAGATTACTCTGGAGCTGTGTGTACAAACAAACTTATTAGTACTTATTTTAATTTGACCACCAGGCTGGTCTGGTTGAGGTGTTGGTGCGCAAGTTTCGCGCGGCTGGCTCCGTGTGTGTAGCGTACATGCTGGCCAGTGTAGCGCTGCATGCTGCCTGGCTGCTGGAGAAGTGGGCAGAGCCGGAGTCCGTGTCCACACCACTACTTATATGCCTGTTCACACTTCAAAGATGCTGTGAGTTAAACCAAATTCGATGATTGTGTAGAAATCTCATAACAAGATTCATACATCACATCTGTGTTACCCAAAGAATAATAGGCAGACATGTTTTGTACACCCACATTTCACTAATTAATAGGGCTTTAATCCAAGTTTCAGGCTATTGAGAAATGCCTATGAAAGAAAGATCCAACAATGTCAATTTATTTTTCTTGTTTCAGTGTCTCCATGGTACTATTTTTTCTATAAGAGAGCAGCACTTCGAGTCAGTGACCCTCGTTTCTATGAAGACATAGACTGGATCAACCAGCAACTCCAGGCACATTAGATGCATTCTCAATGGTAGTGAGGGTACATCTAAACAGACTGATATAGGAATACTATAGGAACATTTTAATAATTGCACCATGACTTACTAGCATTGTCGGATTTGAAAACAATAACATCACTAAAAATCAATACTAACTTTTTTTGTAAAATTCATATGAATAGGTACTGGTCTTGAAAAAGTTATTGTGAAGTAAGGGTTGACTTAGAAAGCATCTCGGGCCAACCAATTCTCAAGTGAATTTTTCAGCATTGATTCTTATTTGGTTCAGTAAAAACTATGAAAAATAACTACATTAACCAGATCTGACAGCTTGATGCACTTTTGCTGACTTCCAGCTTTCTATGTGAATTTAATGCTACCTGCAGGAGTGCATTCTTTAAAAAACTGTGTTAATTTCAAGTTAATATCAAAGTAAAGGAGTTATATTTTATTGATTTAAATAATTAATCTGCTTTGAGTAAGCCTGATGTTCAATGTTTGTGCCTTCTCTCTCTCTGAGAAGGGCCCTTTGCACTACAGTGGGATAATATTAGACTGGTTGTACGCAAAATACGCGCTGAAACATGGAGTTGCGCACACCAGCCAGTCATACTACTAGTACTAGACTGGTATTACTATCATTATTAGGATGATGTTAATTGGGCATGGCAATATTAAAGCCGAGGTTCTGTGTATTTAATAAATGTCAAATAATTCTTATCACAATCTATGTTGTTAGAAGCATATTTATGAAGACTGGTAAGGCATTCATGATCTCTTTCATTCTAGTCAAGTGGTTGTACCATTGAATAGTAGGTTAAATATAAATATATATTAGAAAGTATTTATCAATTATTATCCTGTAATGTAGACCGCGAATTTCGCGAATAAAAATAAATATTAAGTAAATTGTCTTGAAGATAATCCTGAGTTTTATTGCTACGATGTAGATAATAAGGCTTGTATGTTTATACTATTATGAATATCGAGGTTCCTATCCGGGTTTTAACCTCCAAATCCATCGGCGATCGGACCTATGGGTAGGCAGTTTTAGATCATGGGTATCGTTTTCATTATTTTTGGGTGTTCTAAGGCTCAGACTCCACCCAAGCGGTGTGAAGAGGAGATGTCCCGTGCGTGTGCGTTACCCCAGCAAAATAATGTCGAAAATAGTAATTTAAATGTTACAGGCAATTAGTTCTCCAGCTTCTGTAATTGTTGCGCACATTTTTAAAGGACATGTTAGGTTTTTGTATGGAGGCTGGGCTTTAATTCGGAGCTGCTGTGAACAGGGAAGAGATTATATTTTTATGAAAGTACATAAATTAAGGCTACTTTATGTATTTTTTTTTTTTAAAGCACCCTTCCTAAATTATTATATTTTCAATTAATTGTAATTTTAAAAATTAAATTGCAACCCTCGGTAATTATTGATTTTGGCAACACTTTTCGGTTGGATGTCATTATTGTCATTATGAAAAGTGTAAACGTCAATCAAGTGTCAAATTCAATTATAATTGCGTACCTATGCGCGCCTTATTATTAATATACTCTGCGTATGCGTCTGTGGTTTGCGTTACAACAACGGAACGGACACAAGTGATTTGATTTTTTTTTAATTTTGTTGTGTTATTGATGTTCAAGTTTCTTGTAATCTTTAAGTTATCTTTATTTGACCTGGCTTTTGATTTGGATTCTTTCCTGCACAGTTTCTTGATAATATAATTATAAGGGATGATGTTGAAAATGAAGAGGTAAAATAAATACAGTCAAATATATGTAAATGCCTACTTTTATTTCTCTACCTAATACACAAAAAGGTCCAATCCATTTAAGTCTGACCATTGGTTTTACAGACGTAAAACCATCAGTAATCATTTTGCAATTTACTGAATTCATGATGATAAAGTCATAAAGTCCCTAATTGTAGGAGAAAATAAGGATCTTTGATACAAATAAATTCATACACTGTTTTAAGCTTTCACGGTTTAAAACTAAACTTATATTGTCACACGGGATATCTTCCATGATACGCGATCATGGCGCTTGCCAGCGTCGAAATATCGGGAGCTCAAAACAATGAACAATCACGGAAGATATCCCCTTTAAGACAATATAAGTTTAAATAAATTCATTACCTATCCTTATCATAAACCATTTACTGTTATTGAAAATAATAGCATTTCTGCGTTAATACAATTTCGCTATTAAAAAATAAATTCAATCCATTACTGGCCCCTTGCTGGGCACGGGCCTCTTAGAATGAGAAGGGTTAGGCCTTAGTCCACCTCGCTGGCCTGGTGCGGGGATTACACACCTCAGATGATGATTTTACTAATATCAAGTAGAAATTACAAATATTAAACCTTAATATTCATAAGCAAACGGAAAAATAGCGATTCTAACAATGAGACAAGGGCTTGACAATGGACCGACATGACAACTGACATGTGTGGTGTGACACTGACAACCTTACTGACACAACACAGTTAATGTTTTCATAGATTCCGGAATCAATTAGTGGTGGGTCGTTAACGATTTTTGGGTCAACGCAACGAAGCCGTTAATTTCATCCTGTTAACCTGTTAAAAAAGCCGTTAACGTAATTAACAGGTTTTCATTAATGTACGTAGCAGTTAATAGACGAAACTTTGTTCAAATTGAAAAAGGAGCTGACGTTACGCGGGCTGCTAAAACCAAAACAACGTTTTCGTGTTTTGAAGTTAGCTTGTTTGAGTGACTAGTCAATTTTAAATAATGATCAAAAGTTGACATTTAAATGAAATAAACTTCCTCTCACTCTCGCTCGTACAATTTTAAGCTAGCGGCGTCTCGCTCGCTCGCATAGGCGCCCCGGCCCTCGCGTCAACTCGGCATATTTCGTAGAACGTGAACGAGAACGAGACGCAGAAGAAAAGAAACAAATAATTTTAGCGGGTTTTGCGTTAGCAGCTTCAGTTCAGATAAAGTTAGCGACTTTTGAATGCCTATTCGTTGAGTTAATAATATGCGCTTTGCCAAAATCGTTGAATGAAACAGTTGATAGATTTAACGGGTTTTGCGGCAAACAAAAAGCTGTTAATTTGTTAACATTAGATTAACAGTTAAAAAAAGCCGTTCGTTGAATTAACGCCCACTCCTAGAATCAATGCCATGCATACCAATCATGGAGATAATTCGTCGGTTTTATAGCCATCTAATAGTGTTTAAAAATATTTTAAATAACAATAAGGTATTTAATGTACTTTAAAAAATGATATTTAACCCTTTTCTCTTTGTTTCAATGTACAAAAATAATATTACGATACAAAAAATATCTGGATTTATAATATTTATTTATTAAATAATGGTGCTTTTAATTTTTTTTTTGTTTTTGTTAGGCCATCTTGAATAATTTTCCCTATCAGAAAAACCACACATGATAGCTGTTCGAAAAAAAAAATATTTTAAGCCCATTTCATAACATGTCCTTTGTTGCATATATAGATTTTGAGTTATTCTACAAAAACATTTCCTGCTGGGGTAACGTTACCGCAGCCAGACATTTTCTTTTATAATGGGAATATAGAAATAAATATTAGCCATATAATTAGTAGTCTAGACGAGGTAAATGTTGCAACTTATTTTGTATTTGTTCTTCCTTCGACGCGCGATGTTATCCAAGATTTTGCTGGAGTAACGTTTGTGGTTTTGCTGGATCTCTGAAACGGATAAGCAGATTCTTATCATCTTTTTTACATGACTTCTTAAGAATTAGTTTGAATTAGTTGGGTAATAAAAAAACAAAATTAATGCACCATTCAAAGGTTAATTAATTAAATATAAAAACACTTCAATAGGTCCTAACACTTTGAATAAGAGCTCGAAAGACTTACTTTAAACGTTGTTTTGTAGCTTGTATCTGTCTTCAAATGTATGTGAAGTTTCATTAGTATCCTGTTAGTAATAAACAAATTATGATGAAATTCAGTTCTCCACTTTGACGGTCATAATGCGCGCTTAGTTATTTGGCCTCCGATAACCCTGTATGTGAATATATAAACTAAATGATAAATCAATAATTAGTTACTTAGTTCAGTTATATTCCTGTAAAATTTCAGCGTAGTACATACAATAATTAACGAGATAATAAAATAAAAGCCATTAGGAAGCGCAACACCGTGATAACCCGACTATATTAAGGTGGTTACAAAAAAGCGACCGCGCAGTACATTATGCTACCTTCTAAAATGTTTAGTATAATACACCTAACAAGTTCGGTACAGACACGTACACTGTTCAATATTCGATGTGATTTTGAAATAATTTAAGTCATTTTTAGAATACAACTATCCGTATTTAGCTAGGAAAAACTATTGTGATATTTGAAATTAGACTATAAAACAGTGGAAGCCCCACTGTTTTATAGTCTAATTTCTGTAAGCTGTAAGCACTTTACTACTTACATTGTGATGTTATATAAGGTGCTATAAAAATATCTGCCACGGCTTTAATAGGAGGTAGTATTGTGTTTAAAGATTACAATAGTGATGAACTTTCGTACCCCAGAATAGTTAATTTAAATTGAGAAAATAAAGTAGTTTAATAAACATTGACTCTACTCTGCATAACGCGTTTCACAAATTACGCGCGATGTGTCGCTTCGTCAATGAAAACAACTGCTATCTCTTTCTATCTGTTCTGTGAATGAAAACTGAAATCAGCTGATTAGTTCGTCACTATCTAACCTACTAGGTACACAATAATACGCAGGGAAAAAAGTGTTTTAAAAGTGCAATTACTTACCAGCTACCGCATTCTTCCAAAAAACTGACGTAGGTAAATAAGATGATAAACTTCCCATCACACTTAAAACAGGCTTTGGACTGACAAGTTAGTGTAAGAATCGCAATTTTATTCTTATTATTTTTAAACAGTAGGTGCTTAGATTAATACTAAGGTATCAAATAACGATAAATTACAGTAACTTGGCGTTGCCTTCGCCTTCGCGTTGCACACAAATGTAGGCACGCTTACGTACATGTCTCTTCACTTTATTTAATGTGTCCGTTTCACTTTTTACTTGCCTAAATGCGCGTTTGATGCGCCTTTTTAGTTCTTCCACACATGATGACTCACTCGCACACCAAACCTCTGCTGGTATAAGTTTACTGCATGCGCAGTTATGGAGTTACACTCGCGGTAGCACAACACCATTTCAAGATATGCTTGATTGGAATACCGTCGTCTGGGAGGCATTTTTAAAGGAAGCGCGAGCGATTATCCCGTCGCTAACCGCTAATTAAAACTAACTTCCGAGCGGGCGGGGGGCGACCGGGCGACTGGCGAGCGGGCGGTCGGCTGGCGCGTGCGACGAACGGGGTAGTGCGGGTCAGGGTGGGGGCGTAATGATAAGAATGGCAACAGTGTATGAACGGCGCCGGCGTTTTGCGAAACGATTGAATTGTACCTGTTCGATTCGGTGCGGTGCGGCAACAGCAAGTCTACGTGATGGTTTTATGCGAATAAATCAATTCAAATTTATACGTACAATTTTTTGTATGAAAAAAAAATATGACAAATGATCAATAATTTATCTTTACTATTGTAATCTATAAACACAATACTGTCTCCCATTGCAGCCGTGGCAGATATTTTTATAGCACCTTATATTATATTACCATGACTTTGTGATTTTTAAACGATATATGTAAGTATTAGTAGGCATAATGTGAACTTAAAACATTTATTCTATATCTGTTATTTTCTGCGATGGTTTTAAATCTTAATTTATATTTTAAAAGTGAAGATTTATATTACTAAAGACAAAGTGTAAAGTAAAATTTAAAAAGTAATGGAAAATGCCATAAGAACAGTATTGCTACCTGTGATCGTTTTAAAGTTTTATCAATATTTTGAAAATTTTATTGAAATTATTATTTTACCTGTAAATAAAATTTAATAACACAAATTCAAAACACTTGTGTACACATCCGTACTAAACTTGTAAACCTATCCTACATATTTAAGAAGGTAGCATAATGTACTGCGCGGTCGCTTTTTTGTAACCACCTTAATATGGTCGGGTTATCACGGTGTTGCGCTTCCTAATGGCTTTTATTTTATTATCTCGTTAATTATTGTATGTACTGCGCTGAACTTTTACAGGAATATAACTGAACTAAGTAACTAATTATTGATATATCTTTTAGTTTATATATTCACATACAGGGTTATCGGAGGCCAAATAACTAAGCGCGCATTATGACCGTCAAAGTGGAGAACTGAATATCATCATAATTTGTTTATTACTAACAGGATACTAATGAAACTTCACATACATTTGAAGACAGATACAAGCTACAAAACAACGTTTAAAGTAAGTCTTTCGAGCTCTTATTCAAACTGTTAGGACCTATTGAAGTGTTTTTATATTTAATTAAATAACCTTTGAATGGTGCATTAATTTTGTTTTTTTATTACCCTTCTAATTCAAACTAATTCTTAAGAAATCATGTAAAAAAGATGATAAGAATCTGCTAATCCGTTTCAGAGATCCAGCAAAACCACAAACGTTACTCCAGCAAAATCTTGAATAACATCGCATTCGAAGGAAGAACAAATACAAAATAAGTTGCAACATTTACCTCGTCTAGACTACTAATTATATGGCTAATATTTATTTCAATATTCCCATTATAAAAGAAAATGTCTGGCTGCGGTAACGTTACCCCAGCAGGAAATGTTTTTGTGGAATAACTCAAAATCTATATGTGCAACAAATTTAAAAATGTGCGCAACAATTACAGAAGCTGGACAACTAATTGCCTGTAACATTTAAATTACTATTTTCGACATTATTTTGCTGGGGTAACGCACACGTCCCGTGCAACCAATCGGATTGCGTTATTCTCACATCTTACCGCTTAGCTTCATGCGCAAATACAGTGTCCCATTGGTTATTAACGAGACTTCTCCGCTTCGGTGGAGACGGCCTAATCATGAAAAAATGTACTTCGTCCATTCATTGACGACCCACCCACCAAAACCTGGTGGACCTGACCCATGCAAAATATGCCATGAGTATTCGAGTATTGAATTTACAGTTAACACCGCAAAAATTCCAAAGCGGTGGCACGGCACAGTTAGGTACGCGCAAGCCACATTCTTGTCCAAATTCTTGGCGTGGAAACAATATTTCCCAACCATTTGTTATGCTAGGTATTATTTTTCAAGTTAAAAGACGATGCAAAAGTTAAAACGTAGGTAAGCAATCAAAGTGGAAATAAATGACTTTTGAATAGAAAAAAGGATTTAAAAGATTTTCATGATTATATTATAGGTACCTACTAGCGCGTGAATGTCGAAGAAAGAAAAAAAAGTATCCTATGTCCTTCCCCAGGGTTCAAGCTATATATTTTCATACCAAATTTCATCAAAATCGTTTCAGCCGTTTCATCGTGAAAGCGTAACAGATAGTTACTTTCACATTATTAATAACTAGCTTCTGCCCGCGACTTCGTACGCGGATCCTGTTGCTTATGCCAGCGACAACGGGGTCGGCAAAATCGAAGATCTGAAACGTCTGATGTCGAATTCTAAGAACCCGGGGACGGGAAACCAACGGCATGCGCGAGACGATTCGAGACGTTCAAAAAGTACAATTTTGAATCATATATACCTCCGATGGCGGAATATGTGGCGTAGTCAATCTTAGGACTATACGTAAATGCACTCCGTTCCTTATCAACCCAAGGAAGGTCGCCATGCCCTACGGCTATATCTGAGACACATCCGATTCTTCAGATGATATCGACATTCTGTTCAGAGAATGTCGAAGTCGATCAGAATTCAAACGTTCGTTGCGCTCTTCCTGCCGTACTCCAGCAATTCTTTCTCTCTCACTTTCTAACTGATTATGGATATTTTGTTGTGTGCGTGTTCGGGACAATGTATGATAATCTCGATCAGCAGTTAGTCGTGCATCACGTTCATCACTCGTTTCAAAAGACCTGTTAGTAGATGTGCAAATACGCTGAGAACTCAAGCGTGATTCTGTATCGGTAAACGTTTCCGATTCGCGAGACAATGCATGTCGCTCACGATCAGCGGACAGTCGCGCATCACGTTCCGCACTTGTCTCTAGAAACCTAGAAGCAGATGCGTAGATACCTACGCTGAGAACTCTAGCGCAATTCTCTATCCGTGAACGTCTGCGACTCGCGAGACAATGCGTGACGTTCTCGATCAGCGGTCAGTCGCGCATCACGTTCCCCACTTGTCTCTAGAGACCTAGAAGTCGATGCGTAAATACGCTGAGAACGCAGACGTGCTTTGCGATCTGAAGAGGTTTCCACGGAGCGATTTGCAGCCTGATGTTCTCGAACGCAGAGACTGACGCTCTTCGGTAGATTCTTGGGATCTTATGATCCTCAATCTTTTAGCTCCTTTGGAACATTGGGAAAGATTTGACCTCTTTCTAGGCATGGTTATAGTTTTATTGTGAAGAGATACCTGATCAATTAAAATCTAAGTGACTGCTCCCCTGCGTTACCGGGCAGGCTACCATGTAAAGGAAATTAAACACCCAAATAACATAAGCCCGAAGGCATATTTATTCGATAAAATTAAAAAATAAATGGGAATTTTGGCCAGTAGAGTCAAATTTTCAATGATATACCATCGTCATCAAAAATCAGCTCTAAACTGTTACCGCCTTCACCGCGTGGAGGTACTCCCAGCTTATGTTATTTTATAAGATACAGTGAAATTAGTGATAGCTTTGATTTTCACATCAGATGTTTCTGATCTTCGATTTTTATAAGTCAACAGGAAATGCCCATCAGACCGAACAACTTTTGCTAAGACGCCATTCCTATATGTGTCTGGTGTAGCTGGGCTCTTGGAGTTCCACATCAGGTGTTCC
Organism: Charanyca ferruginea; assembly: GCA_947361185.1. Taxonomy (NCBI): domain Eukaryota; kingdom Metazoa; phylum Arthropoda; class Insecta; order Lepidoptera; family Noctuidae; genus Charanyca; species Charanyca ferruginea. Next base: position 27,355,746 of record OX376067.1, on the reverse strand, counting down.
AGATCTTCAAATTTATTCTCTCAGCAGAATATGCTCATCACGTGGAACAATTTTTGCTATGGTACCATTTTTGTATCTCTTATAGTTTAGCTGGTCTTTTGCGGTTCTGCATCAGTTGTTCAAGTTTCCAAGATAAATTATAGCCTATATGTTGCCCAGACTGGTATAGGTATTAACATTAACCTATACAACGAAAAAAAAATCATTAAAATCCGTCCAGCAGTTCCGAAGATTAGCGTGTACAAACAAACTGACAGAATTATTTTTTTTGGATTCGTGCTCTATTACTGTTTTTTTTATAAACCCCCCTCAATTATTATTTTTTTAATATATTCAATGTACAGACACAGTTTTTTTACTGTTTTATTATATGTAGGTATAGATAAAAATAATAAATAGGTCAACGAGCGCAAGCCTCGACCTCGACTGTGGCTTGCACACTGTACGCCCAACCACACGCACAGGCAAGTACGCGCAGGCTGGGCTTGCGCAGGCAAAATTTCAAGCAAGTCGAAAAAAGCGCAAGCCGCGCTGTGGGGTTGGCGCGTGCTACAGTTTTACCAACCACACGCTCCGTGTTCCGTGTACAACAGTACAAGCTGGCCTGTGCAGGCAAAACTGTGGTGAAGCTTGTGCGTGTGGTAAGCGCTTTAGGTTGCGTCGCGCCCGAGCAGAGACCACTCAGAACAAACCGCAATTATTAGCACGCACACATTGACATTACGTTTATACTTATATATAGTCAAACCACCTACACACGACCCTAAAATCAGATGCAATATCGGGAGAGTGGTGGGGAGCGCCCTAGATCGCTCCCTTGATCGCCGCGTGAACTCGTGAGTAGGCAAATCGTAATCAGTATTATTATTATTACCCGTAACTCAAGAAATTGGTTCGGGCGAGCTTACGATTTAGGGCCGATTATCGTCTAGGGAGCGTTGTCCGTGCGTGTGTAGCGAAATCGGAATCGATTTTACCGCAGTGCGCGTGCGACTGTAGTAGCAACAGGACGTGTTTTTGTTAATCAATTTTTATTTCGTGCGGAAATATGGCGAAGGAGAAGATGCGAGGGGCCTGGACGAAAACAATTGATCTTTTCAAGGATTTGTCGTATTTATGGAATAAAAAACACAAAGAGCATTTTAACCGCGACATGAGGCAGGAGGCCTATAAAATGCTATTACAAGTGTACAATGAAGAGGTCGGTAAATACACTACGATGGCCGACTTTAAGAGTGTAGGAGGCACGGAACAATACTTAACTGGCAGGGACGTGTGTAGAGTAGTGGCCGATTTCATCCCCACCACCACTCTCCCGATATTGCCTCTGATTTTAGGGCCGTGTGTGCTTTCAATCTCATTCTCAAGCAGTTTCAAGCAGACTTCAGTCTAGACTGTCACGTGTTGTCAAAATGAATAAATGATGTACCTAATTGATATTTCACGACGATCAAGAAAATGTTGTTATAAAAAAATTGGAGTTCCAACACGTGTGAATAAAATTTCATATTGTCACAAATAAACTCTACAGAGTCAATACAGTAGCAACCCTAGTGAGTCTGGCAAGTTTAGGTAATTATTTTTAAAGATGGCGGGAGCGGTCCATCTATACCCTTTATATTTTGTGATTCTGTATCAAACCTTCACAAAGTAGGTAATATTTGTTTGTGTGTGTTAAACAGGTTAAAATACGTCTAAAATAAAATCCGCTCATATCATGATAAATTTTCGTTTATTTACAATTAGAACAAGCTCTAATATTAACACAAGCACACTTTAAAAATGAGTCAGTAATATTAGTCCAGACCTCTGCTAGCGCCTTATGACGTAAAAATAATCAATAGGACACTTGCACTTTATTTTTTTAGTCAAAAAGATGGAGGACGCGTACATAAGCAGAGCATCTGGCACCTGACACCCAGCACCTATACTCCACCTTCACATTGCCAAATAGCTTACTGGCAATATTGGATGCTTCTTGTTACCGTGGGTAGTAACAGCAGACTGTGTGTTTACGATGAACTTCGTGAGTCACAGTGACGTCACGCAGTGGTCTGCGTGCTAGCGGTGCGGGCGGTGCGCGGTATGTGCGAGCTATGTGCGATCAGAAGGCCGCGCGGCACAGCGGGCAGTTGGACTTGTTGCTGGTCGTGAACCATTTGCGCTGGAAAATAAACGTGTGTAAGAAACAGTCAGATTCATTAATGTTCTTCTGATGTAACGCATTATCCCTACGGGAAGTACTAAACGATACTCAGAAGCATTTGGTTCTTTGCGTACGCTTACAATATCATTACGATAACTTGTAACATTTCACTTAACTTTAGTTATAAATGTGTTACTGTAAAAGCCCAAGAAAACCGATTTCAAATTATGAAATCAATGAATGACGTTAACGCTGTTAACTGCCAGCTTACTGCTCACAGTATTGAGAAGAAACCAACAAATGTTAGCGTCAGAATGGCCGTTGGCCTATATTTGCTACATTTCTTCAATTATTGTTTAGTTGTAAAAAAACTGTTGCCTTTATTATGCACTTCTTCAAACAAATTTTAATAAAAGCTATATTTTTTTTACTTAGCATATACAAGTAGCTCAAACTTAAATTAGTGAAAGTAGCATTTAGTAAGTAATTATTGATACAACAAACTTTTAGAAATTATACACTCTTTATGCTGAACACGTAGGCCACTATCTATCCTGACGTCAGAATGGTTGTCCGTCATATCAGTCGCTCAGATTAGGGCCCAAATTCAAACATACGCGGGGCCGAAATCCCACCGGCTGTTGAGCAACCAATCCCAGGTACGGGAAGGACCACAATGTGTAATCCGGGCGGCAAGGGCTCCTGGGGGGTTATGAAAATCATGGCCTCCGATTTGATGAGTTTGAGGGTTATTTTCAGGTCTAGGCGCCGCTGCCGTATGGCTACGGCTTTGGTCCCACATATGGTGGGCCTTTTTTTGGGACCGCAGTCGTCGCCAGCAACAATGCCTCTTTGTACGAGCTCGCCCAGGCTGTGATCAGCGTATCGTTCGCGTAGCACGTCAGATTTACGCCCAGTCAGAGTTCGCCTCGCGGCACTCAGTGGTTTCTGTCATCGCATCCCATGTTAGTAGGTGACATACTTCTCCAAAAATGACAAAACTAAGGAGGCATAACGTACCAGGCACACGGTGTGGAACTTGTTCTTGCACTGGTAGCACAGCACGCGCGGCAGGCGTCCGTCGTTGGGGTGCAGGCGGCAGTAGCAGATGTAGCACTGCGGGGAGCTCTCCACGCGCGAGCTCACGGCGCGCGTCCACATCTTCAGCGCGTTCAGCAGCGTGCCGTTCTGTAACAGAGACAGTCAAGGCCGGGCCAGACAGCTATAAACAAGCTTCCAACAGGGGTCACCTTGGTGGGAGGCTTGTGGAGCCCACGGTTGGGGTTTGCGTCCACACTAGTTTACAACAAGGCTCCCACTTCAGTGATTGGAAGCAAGCCTTGGGATATGGCTCCTTACCTATCAAAACTTCAGAAAGTTGGCGTGGCATTAACACTTGTTTGCGCAAGTGAAGTTAAAGATGAAGCTTTAGCTAAAGGAAAGAATATCATCAAAATTTTATCATTTTAATAATTTTAATTTTATGAATCTTGATTTTGATGACCTGCGCATCTTTCTTAGAATGGAAAAGGAAACGAGATATATGTGTGATGTGTGTGTGTGTGTGTGTGTGTGATATGTGTGTGTGTATGAGATATTAGAAATGGTGAGGCCATTCATAACTAAAAAAAAACTCGTGTATACGTGCGCACGCATCGGTTGCCTATGAATCTTGATTTTGATGACCTGCGCATCTTTCTTAGAATGGAAAAGGAAACGAGATATATGTGTGATGTGTGTGTGTGTGTGTGTGTGTGTGTGTGTGTGTGTGTGTGTGTGATATGTGTATGAGATATTAGAAATGGTGAGGCCATTCATAACTAAAAAAAAAACTCGTGTATACGTGCGCACGCATCGGTTGCCGTAGCGCATTGCACGGCACTGTCCTTGCGTGGTTTACAAGCCTTTACACTGTGGACTACGTGTTGACAACGACGACATCCATACGCGGTTAACAACACGCGTCCGTCCACAAAGGTTGTTAAAGGTCAAACGACTTTTGCAAACAAGTGTTTATACTGTTGTAAACCGCCGGCGAGTCGCACGGGACCGGTCAATGTGCCGACACTTGGGGCCTATGTCCAGCAGTGGACGTTTTTCGGCTGAAATAATGATGTTGAAACCGCCGGCGGAGACCGATGTCACAGTATAAAGATATGAACAGTATGGAAACTAGGCCTATTTGTTGAAATAATTACCTACGCTCCATTGGAGCGTTAAGGTTGTCACTCTTGATGTCTGTAAAATTGATGTGTTTTATTGTAACAAACTTTTTTCACGCGTTCAGCGGTTAGAATTTGGCTGGTTATCTTACCCTCCTTCTGGTCAAAATGTAAATCCAAGATGGCGGCTGTCATTTTTTTTTTAATTTATTTGTCATGGGTGTCTTTTTCGTAGTTTTCGAGGGTGCTAAAGCCAATAGTGAGGTCAAAATGTAAATCCAAGATGGCGCCTTCAAAAATATTAAAATTTTTAGTCATGGGTATCGTTTTCATAGTTTTCGTGGGTGCCAAAACCGATAGTGAGGTGAAAATCTGAATCCAAGATGGCGGCTGTAATTTTTTTTAAATGTATGTGTCATGGTTATCATTTTCGTAGTTTTCGAGGGTGATAAAGCCAATATTGAGGTCAAAATGTAAATGTAAGATGGCGGCTACAAAAAATTTTAATTTTTTAGTCATGGGTATCGTTTTCATAGTTTTCGTGGGTGCCAAAACCGATAGTGAGGTCAAAATCTGAATCCAAGATGGCGGCTGTCATTTTTTTTAATTTACTGGTCATGTGTGTCATTTTCGTCGTTTTCGAGGGTGCTAAAGTCAATAGTGAGGTCAAAATGTAAATATAAGATGGCGGCTTCCCTCGAAACTATTGAAATGACTCCCATGACGAAAAAAATTAAAATTTTCGTTGTCGCTATCTTGGATTTACATTTTGACCCCACTATTGGCTTTAGCATCCACGAAAACTATGAAAACGACAACCATGACAAAAAATTTAAAAAATTCGCAGCTTCCATCTTGGATTCAGATTTTGACCTCACTATCGGTTTTACACTTGGGCTTGTTTACACAGTCGGGTCGGGGTTTTAGTACCGCGTGACGCGCTGCTCGCTCGCTGGGCGCTACTCACCTGGTAGGCGAGGTACAGCGCCACCCAGTGCGTGCTCACGCCCGGGCCGGCGCGCGGCGCGGCCAGGCGCGGCGCGGCCAGGGGGTGGGCGCGCGCCAGCCACACGCGCAGCTCCACGGCGCGCTCCTCCACGTTGAACACGCACGACACCTCTAGCGACGACCACGCGATGCGGACCTGCGGGGGACAACGTTCGATGCTCAAGTGTACACACTAACTAACGATACAGTAGAACCCCGATAATCCGGCCGCCTATCACTGTGGAATGTAGGCACATAAACATTGTTTTGGCAAATCTTGACTTATGTAATGTATGAATATGATTGAACAGGTTACAATTTGTACGCGCGACCATTACATTGTTTTGTGTTCGACGCGATCTGTAATTTGTCGGATTACAAGATACTTTTAAAAAAAAATACGTATTATAAGAGTCATAGACAGTACTCTATAATTCAACAAATTCGATAGTCCGACACTGCCCTGTGAAACGTTTTTGAAGTAAAACTGGCAGCAGGCGGCGCCACGTAGGCGGTGACCACTCGCTCCAGCAGGGCCCCCCACCACCACACTCACCTCTGCGTCCTCTATCTCGTGCGCGTGCTTGTGTAGATGCAGCAGCTGCTCGCGGGCAGCAGGCGGCGCCACGTAGGCGGTGACCACTCGCTCCAGCAGGGCCCCCCACCACCACACTCACCTCTGCGTCCTCTATCTCGTGCGCGTGCTTGTGTAGATGCAGCAGCTGCTCGCGGGCAGCAGGCGGCGCCACGTAGGCGGTGACCACTCGCTCCAGCAGGGCCCCCCACCACCACACTCACCTCTGCGTCCTCTATCTCGTGCGCGTGCTTGTGTAGATGCAGCAGCTGCTCGCGGGCAGCAGGCGGCGCCACGTAGGCGGTGACCACTCGCTCCAGCAGGGCCCCCCACCACCACACTCACCTCTGCGTCCTCTATCTCGTGCGCGTGCTTGTGTAGATGCAGCAGCTGCTCGCGGGCAGCAGGCGGCGCCACGTAGGCGGTGACCACTCGCTCCAGCAGGGCCCCCCACCACCACACTCACCTCTGCGTCCTCTATCTCGTGCGCGTGCTTGTGTAGATGCAGCAGCTGCTCGCGGGCAGCAGGCGGCGCCACGTAGGCGGTGACCACTCGCTCCAGCAGGGCCCCCCACCACCACACTCACCTCTGCGTCCTCTATCTCGTGCGCGTGCTTGTGTAGATGCAGCAGCTGCTCGCGGGCAGCAGGCGGCGCCACGTAGGCGGTGACCACTCGCTCCAGCAGGGCCCCCCACCACCACACTCACCTCTGCGTCCTCTATCTCGTGCGCGTGCTTGTGTAGATGCAGCAGCTGCTCGCGGGCAGCAGGCGGCGCCACGTAGGCGGTGACCACTCGCTCCAGCAGGGCCCCCCACCACCACACTCACCTCTGCGTCCTCTATCTCGTGCGCGTGCTTGTGTAGATGCAGCAGCTGCTCGCGGGCAGCAGGCGGCGCCACGTAGGCGGTGACCACTCGCTCCAGCAGGGCCCCCCACCACCACACTCACCTCTGCGTCCTCTATCTCGTGCGCGTGCTTGTGTAGATGCAGCAGCTGCTCGCGGGCAGCAGGCGGCGCCACGTAGGCGGTGACCACTCGCTCCAGCAGGCGCGCATGGCGGGCGGGCGCGGCCCCCCACCACCCGCGCGCGCCCCCCGTGCCGGGGCCGCACACGGTGCGGTACAAACAGCGACACGCCAGCGCGCAGATATCCGACCCTTGCGCCGGCTCTGTTTTGTTTGGAAAAATATTGTTTTGTTTTTGTTAGGTACTTGATACACGGGTGAATCAGGTTGTGCGTTTAGTAAATTTACGTAAAACCTTAATTTGAGTTACGTATTATATTTACGAGGCTCCAGGATTCTAGAATTTCTGTTCACGATTTTTGGCAAAGTTACATAATTATCAAGTTTCATACACTAAGCCTGTCATAAGTAGTCGAGCAGTTCCAATTTTCTTTTTTTAACCAACTTCAAAAAGGAAAATGTTATCAATTCGGATGTTGGTTTTTTTTTATGTATCTTCGGGCATAACCACGTCATATATTTACGGATTTGCGTTCGTTTCATTGGAAAACTTTCAATCTCTATTTTATCTGTGTCGACGTTTCTTTATGGATTTGTATTATGGCAATACTAAAAAGCGAAAAATCCAATGATATTCTAATGAACAGATATGTTATACACTCACAAAACAAACGAAAAAAGTGTTCCGCGCAGCAGCGGCTGCACACATACACACTTTTCGTTAACTTTACAATTCACTACAAGTCAAAATGTTGAAAAGAGATGGCTTGATAAAACCAACAAGAAAAAAAGAGACAGTTAGTGTTGTCAATTGCGCGTGAATGTAAACAAACATTATCCTGGCCACCAATCACCGCGTCTTGACATCATAGACTAACAAATTTAACGAGGCAGAAGGTACAAACCGCGAGTACATTTATACACGCGGTTTGTACCTATAACAACTAATAAACAGGACTAAAGGTAGGTATAATAGAATATATATATATAATAATATATAGAGTAGAAAATATTTATTTTGTAATAAAATTTGTCGGCGTCGTATTGTAAACAACACGTGCATCGGGCCACCCGGTAGCACGCTACGCCATTCGAGGTGTGGCTGAGTGTGCGCTACGGCGTAGGTGTGCATTACCTATAGTGTTTCGGTTCAACTCGAAAACTATATTTACTTTTCATAAGCATAAAATCATTCATCGCACGTTATGTCAATAAAGAGTGAAAAAACTCCGGAAGGCTCAGAGTAACTAGCCTCCAAAAGTTCAAAGGCGACTCGCCTCAAAAAGGTTAGAGTGACTAGCCTCTAAAGGGTCAGAGTGGCCTCAGGAGGGTCAAGGTGACTAGCCTTAAGAGGGTCAGAGTAACTAGCCTTAAGAGGTCAGGCGAGGGTAGATAATATTCAGAGAATAAGAGAGCGACAACCCTCTGAGAGGTAAATGAGGGTAAATAAGGTTCAAGAGGATAAGGGAGTAACAACCCTCTGAGAGGTAAATGAGGTATGAAAGTTTGTGAATGCTGAAATATCTAACCTTCTCAAAATTTTTGTTCTAGGCCAAAAATTTTTCTCGGGTCGTTGGGGATAATATAGTGTTTCGGTTCAACTCGAAAACTATATTTACTTTTCATAAGCATAAAATCATTCATCGCACGTTATGTCTACATCTTATAATATTTGTTTTTGTAGATTCTTGGAATCTTATGAATAGAATGTGTTTATCTACTTACGTTTTTTTATGCTGTTCCTGTCGTCATCCTTTGTAATTTATTCCTGTATAATTGGATCAAATTAATATTTACAAACCTGAAAAATAAATAATGTTTTGCTTTGACATGTCTGTCAGTGACAGTCGTCAAATTGACGACCGCCAACATTTCTTCTAATAAGTTTTCGGCTACTAACGTAAAACCTCTATGTTGTATATCTTGTAAGCTTGTTTGTCTGTGTTAGATAGTAAACGGCTGAACACCTGCTGTATTATCGTGTGTTCCTTTAGATCTTATTCGCACTATTATTATATTAAAATATTATAATTATGGGCAATCGACAATTATTAAGTCTGGCCGGTATTATAATACCTTGCTATAGAAAAGCAATTTGACCGTTCTAGAAAGATGATTCATAATTGGATTTTTTACGAATTTCGGAAGAACGGTCGGAAAACCAAACCTGTCAAAGAGGCAGTCTAGATCTCGGAGCCGTTTGGTGAACACGCTGATTACCCATACGCTTACGTTGCTGGAGTCTAGATCTCGGAGTCGCTTGGGTAACACGCTGATTACCCATACGCGTACCTTACTGAAGTCTACCAGTTTACTACTACAAGTCTGCCAGCCTGCAACCGAGAGTCGGTTTACTAGGATAAGTCGAGCTGTCGCGTGCCTGTGCTTTCAGGGCGGGTCCTCCTACTGAGACCGCCTGGGTGATCTCCGTCACCGAGCTGATCGCGTCAGTCTTCTCATCGGCCGATCCTGTTGCCGGCCAGGCTGTGGATCATAATCCTTCTGGAAAACTCTGCCTAATCCCAGTGCGTTTAGGTCAGTGCTAACTTTTATACTTACAATTGTTTTTGATACTCATCACATTTTATCTTTCGTGTGAGAGCTTATTAAATTCAATACGTACAATTCTGCATAGCCTTTTATTTCTCTTAATTTATCAGAACTGTTACATACCCCAGCAAAATAATGTCGAAAATAGTAATTTAAATGTTACATGCAATTAGTTGTCCAGCTTCTGTAATTGTTGCGCACATTTTTAAATTTGTTGCACATATAGGTTTTGAGTTATTCCACAAAAACATTTCCTGCTGGGGTAACGTTACCGCAGCCAGACATTTTCTTTTATAATGGGAATATTGAAATAAATATTAGCCATATAATTAGTAATCTAGACGAGGTAAATGTTGCAACTTATTTTGTATTTGTTCTTTCTTCGACTGCGATGTTATTCAAGTTTTTGCTGGAGTAACGTTTGTGATTTTGCTGGATCTCTGAAACAGATAAGCAAATTCTTATCAACTTTTTTACATGACTTCTTAAGAATTAGTTTGAATTAGTTGGGTAATAAAAAAACAAAATTAATGCACCATTCAAAGGTCATTTAATTAAATATAAAAACACTTCAATAGGTCCTAACACTTTGAATAAGAGCTCGAAAGACTTACTTTAAGCGTTATTTTGTAGCTTGTATCTGTCTTCAAATGTATGTGAAGTTTCATTAGTATCCTGTTAGTAATAAACAAATTATGATGAAATTCAGTTCTCCACTTTGACGGTCATAATGCGCGCTTAGTTATTTGGCCTCCGATAACCCTGTATGTGAATATATAAACTAAATGATATATCAATAATTAGTTACTTAGTTCAGTTATATCCCTGTAAAATTTCAGCGTAGTACATACAATAATTAACGAGATATTAAAATAAAAGTCGAAGGAAGCGTAAAACTGTGGTAACCCTGGTCGGGTTACCACAGTTTTACGATTTTAGAAGGTAGCATAACGTACTGCGCGGTCGCTTTTTTGTAACCACCTTAATATGGTCGGGTTATCACGATGTTTCGCTTCCTAATGGCTTTTATTTTATTATCTCGTTAATTATTGTATGTACTACGCTGAAATTTTACAGGAATATAACTGAACTAAGTAACTAATTATTGATATATCATTTAGTTTATATATTCACATACAGGGTTATCGGAGGCCAAATAACTAAGCGCGCATTATGACCGTCAAAGTGGAGAACTGAATTTCATCATAATTTGTTTATTACTAACAGGATACTAATGAAACTTCATATACATTTGAAGACAGATACAAGCTACAAATTAAGGTTAAAAGTAAGTCTTTCGAGCTCTTATTCAAAGTGTTAGGACCTATTGAAGTGTTTTTATATTTAATTAAATAACCTTTGAATGGTGCATTAATTTTGTTTTTTTATTACCCAACTAATTCAAACTAATTCTTAAGAAGTCATGTAAAAAAGATGATAAGAATCTGCTTATCCGTTTCAGAGATCCAGCAAAACCACAAACGTTACTCCAGCAAAATCTTGAATAACATCGCAGTCGAAGGAAAAACAAATACAAAATAAGTTGCAACATTTACCTCGTCTAGACTACTAATTATATGGCTAATATTTATTTCAATATTCCCATTATAAAAGAAAATGTCTTGCTGCGGTAACGTTACCCCAGCAGGAAATGTTTTTGTGGAATAACTCAAAATCTATATGTGCAACAAATTTAAAAATGTGCGCAACAATTACAGAAGCTGGACAACTAATTTCCTGTAACATTTAAATTACTATTTTCGACATTATTTTGCTGGGGTAACGCACACACGGCGTAGCGCGCTACGTCGTTCTCCCACCTCCTCGCTTTGGGGCGGAGTTAGCGCGCGCTACGTCGTAGCGTGCTACGTCCCCCCTTCTAAAACTAGCGTATAAAAGGGGCTGCACAGCGGCAAAAGGACCTCAGACTCTTCGCTCGACGCTCGCCGCGCACGGACGTGTCGCCGCTTCGCTCCACGCTCTGCCGCTACGCTCGTCACCTGCTCTCGCTGCGCCCGCCGCAACGATTCCTGTAGTCAGCCGACTGCAACCAACTGTTCAAAAGTTGCCTTTTTCAAGGCGACGGCTGAAATTCATATTCCTTTAAACAGAGTCAGTCGTGTAGCTTCACTTGGCCCCTTCAGGGCAAAACCACAGTTTCGTGGTACTCGGTGGATACCTTACGGTGCCAACGAAGCCGAGTGGGTGTTGCCCCAATCACACCCGCCAAACCCCTTCAGGGCGAGGCAGTCAATTGGAGTCGGGAGCTAGTGTTTCGGCCTTGGGGGGTCTCCTAGTCGAACCTAGTCTCTGGTTTCCTTCCACAGCTACACACCTAGTGTCGGTTGGGCGTGTCTACACCCTTCGCACTAGACTGGCTAGGGCCCCGTTCGCACAATAAGACTGGCGACGGGTTTACAAGCTTAGGGCTCACCAATAGGTACTCACCTCCCTGTCTACACCCGACAGGGAGGGTTACACATCCCCGGGCCACTCCACCCGGGGAGTTAGAGTTAGGTGTTAGGTATAATTTAGGCTTCCCGGAGAGTTAAATCTCCCAAAATTCCCTCCCCGACTTAACTTTCCCTCCGACCATGTCGGACGCTGATATATTAGCGTACGTCAAGGCCCGCTTATGGCAAAGCGCCAAGTTCCATGCCGATCTGGACACATGGCTAGAGAACTCGTCCGCGTCCCGAAAAGCAGCCGAAGCTAGCGTCGCTGACTTCAGTGACATATTAGATAGCCCCTTTTCCCCCGATAACGCCAACGAAGGCACACCTGTGGCGGCATCCTCTATGCCACCGCAAATCCCGTCCCTATTGTCAATTAAGACAACAAGCCCGTACGCGGAAACACCTATTGTTTCCGAACCCATTGTTTCCAAGCCCATTGTTCCCGCGACCATTGTTCCCGCGGCCATTGTTCCCACGCAGCTGCGCTCTGCGTCGCCGTGTTTCTCAGAAACAATGGATACCTCTGTTCCTGTCTCTGAGCCATCTCACTCCGACTCTGAGGAAGCCCACTCTGCCTCCGCGTCCTCGGACGACGACTACCAACTTATCGGTCCGGGAGGCAAGAGAAAGAAGGGTAAGAGTCCCTCTCAGGCCACCAAGGCCAAGAAAGCCGTTGCCGCGCCCACCCCCTCCTCCACCCCCTCGGTTTCGGCCCCCTTCGTCTCAGCTACCTCTCGTCCAGAGGGCAGCCGTCCCGCTAGTCCCATGTCCACTGCTGCCCCCAATCCTTCGGTTTCAAAAAAGAAACTCCCCGCCCCGCCTCCCTTGTTCATCCAGGACAAGGCGAAGTGGACCGACGTGTCCAAATTGTGTAACGATCGTAAGATCAAATACACAAACGCGCGCTCGACCCAACAGGGTATCAAAGTTCAAGTTCCCACGGTGAACGACCACAGGGAACTTACATCCCTGTTAAAAGTGAGGAACATTTCGTTCCACACTTATTCCCTGCCCGATGATAAACCCACCCGTGTGGTAATCCGACGCGTCCCCAAAGAAATCTCAACGGAAAAGATTCTCGCCGACCTTCAGTCGCAAAATGTCCCAGTATCCGCTGTGCATCGTCTGCACAAAGCTAGGGGTGCGATTGCATACGACTCGGTTCTTGTCGTGTGCGATCACACCGACGGCCACCATCCGATCTTTAAAGTAAAGTCGGTATGTCACTTGTCGGGCATCTCTATCGAGAGGCCTTATAAATCCGATACGGTTGGACAGTGTCACCGCTGCCAACTTTACGGTCACGCCCAACGCAACTGCTACGCGACCCCTAGATGCGTCAAGTGTCTGGGTGAGAACGCAACTGCTGACTGTCCCCGTCCAAAAGACCGCAATCTGTGCACAGAACCTCCCAGCTGTGTGCTATGCGGACAATCAGGTCACCCCGCCAATTACCGCGGCTGCCCCAAAGCCCCAAAATCCTCTTCTCCCAAGTTGACCAAGCGTGCGAACGCTCGTCAACAAAGGGAAAGCCCCTCTGTTAAGATTCCCTCCTCAGAGATGCCCGAGCGTCTCAGCCCTCAGAGGCCCTCCCCATGGAACTCGCTGAATCATCAGAGAGCGTTCCCTGCATTGAGGCCCTCCCAATCTCTGCCCATGCCAGCGCTGATGGATTCGCCAGTCCCCGCGCCGAACCTAGCCTCCGCGACCACGCCCCCCCTACCTAAGGTCGCCCCCGCCGCTCCTAAAGCCGCCACCGCCGCTCCTAAGGCCGCCCTCGCCCCATCTAAGGCCGCCCCCGCCGTTTCAACCGCGCCCTCAGCCTCCCGCGTACCTGCATCTCTCCCTACCGAGAGGATAGGCGAAGTCATCAACCTCGCCTACCAAATTTACCGCAACCCCGCTGCTGAAGCTATGGCTAGGGATATACTCGCGTGTAAAGCAAATATTAGCGACATCCTTAAGGTGTTCAAAGCGTATCCGGAGATTACGCAAGCCCTAAATAAACTTTACCCTTGCTAATCCAATGGATAAGGAAAGGCCGTGTACTAATAAACCCCGATCCCTTAAGTTAGGATTCTTTAACGCCAATGGCATTACTAACCAACGTGATGAGATCGCCAATTTCCTCCGCGACCATCAACTTGATATCCTTCTCATACAGGAGACCTTTCTTAAGCCCCATCATCGTGACCCGAATATTGCCAACTACCGTATAGTTCGCAATGATAGGTCTCGTTGTCACAAGGGCGGTACCCTAATATACTATAGAAAGGCTCTGTACTGCATTCCTATGGACCCTCCTCCCCTCGCTCGCCTCGAGGTCTCTGTCTGTCGGCTCGGCATGACCGGTCATCAGCCGTTAACTATTATATCAGCATACGTCCCTCCATCACCATCGGAGGATGATCCTATCCTCCTCAAGGATGACCTTTCTGCTCTTCTTGGCCTGGGTGACTCCGTCTTACTGGCGGGCGATCTCAATGCCAAACATCCCTCCTGGAATAGTAACAGGACCTCTTCCAGAGGTAGGATCGTGTTTAACCTCTGTTCTCAACTGAACTTCGACGTCATCGCCCCGATGACTCCCACTCATTTCCCCCACGATCCCAACCATCTTCCCGACATCCTCGATATAGCGCTGCTCAAGAATGTGAACCTCCGTTTGCAATCTATAGAGACGCTACACGAGCTTAATTCCGACCATCGTCCAGTGATATTAGAACTAGCTCCCCGTTCAGGTCCCTCTGACCCTAGCCAGCCCCCTCCGACCCAAATTATTACCGACTGGAGGAAAGTAAGCGAAAGCCTACAATCCACCACGTCGCCTCACTTGGACGCTATCCCCGACCACTTGGTGACAGTCGCGGACACGACGGGCGCGATCGACTCGTTCACAAATCATGTACAATCCGTCTTGAACGATTGTTCAAGGGAGGTTCCGGCGATGAGCGATCATCGCTGGAAACTGCCTGACGATGTGCGTGATCTGTTGACCGAGAAGAACGCGGCCGTCCGTGCGAACAGTGCCTTCCCCTGCGATGCGAACAAGGCTCACATGCGCTCTTTACAGCGTGCTGTAAAGAAACGCATCGAGGAGCTGCGCTCCAGCCGCTGGGACAAGACACTTAGCGAACTCGAGCCCACCCACCTAGCCTTCTGGGAACTCCAGAGGAAGCTCCGTTCTTCTAACGAGGCCTCCATGCCCCCTCTCATTCGTTCCGACAGTAGCGTCGCCTTCGACAACGATGAAAAGGCTGAATGTCTAGCCGACAGCCTAGAGTCTCAATGCACCCCCAGCTCTCAACCAGTAGACGAAGCTCACCTTTCTGAGGTCGACGCCGAAGTCGAACGTAGAGCCTCTCTCCCACCCGTTGAAGACCCTGATTATCCTCTGCCTCCTGTCACTCCAGACGAAGTGCACGATATTATCAAGAGGCTCAAACCCCGGAAAGCCCCCGGCTCTGACGGTATCACCAATAAGGTGTTCAAACTCCTCCCCGCCCATCTCATAATGCTAATGACCGCCATCTTCAATGGCGCTCTAAGCAACAACATTTTTCCTCAGGCATGGAAAGAGGCCACCGTTATCGGCATTCCGAAACCAGGCAAACCCAAGTCTGATCCCACCAGTTACCGTCCCATTAGTCTACTCAATGTTCTAGGCAAAATCTACGAGAGGCTTATTTATAAGCGACTCAAAGACTTTCAAAGCAAAGAGTCTCATTCCCGACGAGCAGTTTGGCTTTCGAACCGAACACAGCTGCGTCCAACAAGTCCACCGCATCGTCGAGCACATAAGCGCTGGTTTTCAGCGTGGCTTGATGACGGGTGCACTCTTCTTTGACATAGCGAAAGCATTCGACAAAGTCTGGCACAACGGCTTACTATACAAGCTTTACCAACTCGGAGTGCCAGATCGTCTCGTGCTCATCTTGCGTGACTTTTTGTCGAATCGCACCTTTCGCTATCGCATCGAGGGTGCGCTCTCTTCACCCCACCCGATACGCGCTGGCGTCCCTCAGGGCTCCGTAGTATCCCCCCTCATTTTCACGCTGTTCACCAGCGACATCCCCAAAGATAAAAAGGCTCAGTTGGCTCTATTCGCTGACGACACGGCCATCTATTACTCGGGTCGTAACCCAGACTGCATAGCTCGTACCCTCCAATCCGCGGCAAAAGCCTTAAGCGCTTATTTCCGGAAATGGAGAATCGAGGTAAACCCCATCAAGAGTCAGGCAGTACTCTTTTCCAAACCGCGTTCGTCCCCCTCTCTGCCCAGTCCGATAACCATGTTCGGTAAGCCTATCCCTTGGGAGAAGCAAGCCAAATACCTAGGTGTGATTCTGGACCACCATCTTACTTTCGGAGAGCACATAAAGACGGTGCGTTCGCGCGCCGCTTTCGCTCTCGGTAGGCTCTACTTCATGTTGAATGCACGCAGCAAATTGTCACTCAAGTGCAAATTGCGCATTTACACGGCGTGCATTCGTCCCATCATGACGTACGCCTGTGCTGTATTCGCACACGCGAAACCATACCGTCTCCATAGGATGCAGACCCTCCAAAACCGTTTCTTGCGAAGAATCACAGGAGCCCCTTTTTACCTTCGCAACGAGAACCTCCATCTCGATCTAAAAATACCTACCATCCAGCAGTACATGAAACGCTCCACCAAGCGCTTCTTCGACACTGCTGAGAAGCACTCTAACCCGTTAATCGTATCGGCCGCCCGGTACACTCCCTCCCGTATTAGTAAGACTCGACGACCGAGACATACTCTGACCGACCCTGACGATGCTATTACTCTCCTCCAGGAGAGCAATAAGGCCACCAGTACAGTTAAGAAACACAGACACAGACCGCCGTCATTCCGTCCTCGCCGCCGAGGCCCGCCGCGACGACCCCGTATGTCCCCTCCCCGACCCTTGCTCGTGCCAGCCCGCGCCGCTGAGCCTGTAGTTTTAAATTCGTCCCTAAATAATGGAAATCCGATCCAGCCTGTCCCTTTGCTGTCCTCTCCCAGCGACGCCCTAAGCCGAGGCTCGTACCCCACAGGGGGTGCCCTTAGCGTGTAGTCGCTTAGTTTGTAAGCTTTTATGCCCTGGCTGGAGGCCCTAAAAATAATAATTTTTAAGGCACCACAGGAAAGTCCGGTTAAGCAGCCGACAACCTCCTAGGTTGACCTGCGAGATGCCAATCCGAAAAAAAAAAAAAAAAAAAAGGCAAAAGGACATTCTGTCTTCAGGCGTGGCCCGGTACACAGGTTGTATTGCTCTTAATTATTGTTACTCTGCTTCTCTGTACATTATCTCTCCTTTTCTGAACTAAGGTGTTACTGTATTATTGGAACTAATGTGTTACTGTTTTATTGGGTGTCATTGCTATTATTATAAGGTGTCATGTTAATTATCTCTTAAAACATGAAGAACTGATTGACCGTAATTCCCTGTCGAATTAATTAAATAAGCTCTGTAAATAATAAATTCTAATTTCGTTAAAGAACCTCTTTTATTTTCAATATGTCTGATCCCGTGCCTTCAAATTCATTTCTTTGTTTACGAACAATTGCGATCCATTCTTGAAGCCAGATCTCATTGGATAACCCTAACGAAGAAAGGATAATAAATATCTGTTGTCATATTGTTTAATTTCTAATTAATTATATAAATGATTAAATAAAACAAAATGATTAAATATTACAACGTTAGAAAAAAGAAAAACAGAACTGTGGGTAAACAATGACTTTACTGCCTACGATATCGCATCTGTACTTTTATTCTATGTCCGGAGTGAACGCGTCCTTGTCTTACTCGCGTGAAAAAAATGTATTTCCATTTCTTTCTTTTTTCTAACCTCCAAATATAAGAATATTAGGAAAATAATTGAAATATATAAATAAATCGATGTATATTGCGTAGTTACATGTGGTATGAGATCAGTGCTTTATTAAATTTGGTAACATAATTGGTACTTTTGTGCTTCCATGCTGATCTGGGAGCAATAGAAACACATAGAATGTATCAGCTGCTTATCATCCCGCGCAGGTCGTAAAAATCGACTAAGGGACACATTTACTTTAACATCTTCGAGTAAATAGATCCTAACTTAGAGCATGCAAACTGACACAGTATGCAAATGGTCTAAGTTAGAGAATTGGCGTAAAAACAGGACGTCAATTTAGGGTGGTGACGGAAACATTCCGATGTTGTCTGCGGCACCCACAAACCGAGTGAGCAGGTTCACTGTTTACCCATCAACCTGCATTAGACAAGTGTGATGGGTTAAATGTCTAATCCCCTCCATAAACATGAAGATGATGACGAAAAACAATAGGCCCCAAATGCCCGGCAGCTCCAGTGGTGAGACTGCTGATGACGGTGGGCAGGCTTGCTCTGGAGCTAGGGGTGCTAAGAATCTCCGGGCGGGATCGACCCCCCGTTATACGACTCAGGCAAAGCGCAAACCGGATAATGATCAAATGCTTCACGTTTTAACTTATAATACTCGAACTTTAAAATCAGAAGACCGGCTACTTGAACTCGAAAATACGTTAAATAAGATTAATTGGGATATAGTAGGACTGTCAGAAATAAGAACAAATGGGGAAGAAACGATTGAAAGAGAAAGTAGTATACTATATTATTATGGACAGACCGAAGGACTTTACGGAGTAGGCATCCTAGTAGCGAAGAAATGGAAAAATAACATCTTAGAATTTAGTTCATATTCAGACAGAATTGCAGTTTTAAAGTTTCAAACAAGTACAAAAACATTAACTTTAATCCAAGTATACGCCCCCACGTCATCCCATTCGGACGATGAAGTAGAAGAGTTCTATGACTTACTTAATAAAGCATGCGACGAACATCGAAGCACCTGGAATATTGTTCTAGGTGACTTCAACGCAAAAATTGGACAAAGACAAGACATGGACAACGAACATACTGTAGGCCCACATGGTTCTGGAAACCGCAACGAACGCGGATCTCGACTAATCCAGTTTGCTTTTGGACAAAGCTTAAGCATAGGTAACAGCTTCTACTACAAGGAACAACAAAGGCGATGGACTTGGATCTCGCCCAATAATATAACAAAAAATGAAATTGACTATATTCTCACGTCAAATAAACAAATTATTAATAATATTCAAGTCATAAACCAATTTAAATTTAATTCCGTTCATAGACCCGTACGCGCTGTCTTAAAATTAGACACCAAAATCCAACGCAAAAATTTATTTAAAAACAAAATCAGAAAAATAAATAAAGAATCGCTAATAATATGTAAAAAAGAATTTAATCTAGAGTTACGTAACAGTTTCGATCTACTCAACATAGACAATAAGGAAAAAAGTGTAGATCTTCAATATAAAGATATAATAGTATCACAAAAGCCAGTAAAGTAGTGAAACAAAATAAAAATAGAACCAAAAAACTATCAGATGAAACCAAAAAACTAATAGAGGAAAGACAGACGTTTAATTTATTAAACAAAGATGCGCAGTACAGACTGAAAGACAAAGAAGTTAAGCGCAGCATCAGGATTGACATAAGAAACTATAATAAAAAATTAATGCAGAATGCATTAGAAAAGAACCGATCACTCAAAATAGCAAAGCAAGGAATTTCCAATAGCAAATCCTGGATTACATGCCTAAAAGACAGCAATGGCGTTAAACAAATAAATAGAAAAACATCGTTGACATCTGCACAATATTCTATCAAACTCTTTATTCTGATACTGCTCAAGTGCTCATACACAACCAATATCTATTTATGTTCTGACAATATATCACCCATATCCCATTTAGAAGTTCATGATGCACTAAGCAAATTAAAATATAATCGATCCTGTGGCGAAGATGATGTTAGCACCGAAAGCCTGAAAATAGGTGAGCCAACGCTTCTTTCTTATCTCACAACCCTATTCAACGATATTCTCCGTACCGGTAGCTTCCCAACAAATTTTTGTCATTCAAACATTATATTACTCCACAAGAAAGGTGATAAATCCGATATAAATAATTATAGACCGATTAGTTTAATTTCTCACATTTATAAAACTTTTATCAAAGTTATTGAAAACCGAATAGCTGGCCAATTAGATCAAATGCAACCTCCCGAACAAGCAGGCTTCCGCCGAGGACTTTCTACTACCGACCATTTACACACCATCAACCAAATCATAGAAAAATATCAAGAATACAAAATCCCACTGTATCTCGCATTTGTCGATTATTCTAAAGCCTTTGGCAGCATCACACATACCGCAATATTTAACGCCCTTAAAAAACAACACATAGAACCGACCTATATACAATTATTGCAGAACATTTATACACATAGCACAGCTGCCATCAAGCTAGACAGGTTAGGTCCAAAGTTTAAAATTCTTAAGGGAGTTAAACAAGGCGAACCGCTATCTCCGAAACTGTTCACCAGTACCCTGGAAGATGTTTTCAAATTACATACAGTCAAATGGGAGGAAAGGGGTATTGTTATCGGCGAAGCGAGATTAACCAACCTACGTTTCGCCGATGACATTGTCCTTTTTCCCCCTCAGCCACAGAACTAGAGCAAATGCTACAAGATCTCAGCAGTGCAAGTCTTGAGATTGGGCTAAAGATGAATATGTCGAAGACTAAGCTCATGACCAACAGTTTCACAAGAAACATACATGCAGGTGGGGAGAATATACAGTATGTCCAAGAATATCTCTACTTGGGCCAAATAGTCTCTTTCCAGGCAAGGCAAGATAAGGAAATTGCACGCCGCACAGAAAACGCTTGGAAGAGCTATTGGTCCATGAAGGAACAGTTTCAAGGTACTCTCCCAATGTCACTGAAGCGCAAGCTAATGGACATGTGTATTCTTCCCATCTTAACCTATGGAGCACAGACTTGGTCTTTGACTAACATCCAAAAGTCCAAACTTAAGGTTTGCCAACGTGCTATGGAGCGCAGTATACTTGGTGTTAAATTAACCGATCGCATTCGTAATACCATACTGCGCTCCAAAACACAGATCGTTGACGTAGCTCAAAAGGTTGCCCAGCTTAAATGGGACTGGGCTGGACATGTCTGCCGCATGCCGAACGACTTATGGGCCCGTAAATCCCAAAATTGGTGCCCTGAAATGACAAGATGTGGCCGTGGTAGACCACGTAAGAGATGGCGGGATGACTTGGATATCTTCCTTAAGAATTGGCAAGAAATAGCTAAAAGTCGAGACCAATGGAAGGAATGGAGGGAGGCCTTTGACCTGCAGTGGGACAGTACAGGCTAAATGTAATAAATATAATAATTGGTACAATTTCTAAATACACAAAATAGCATTTCTTTTTTATTAGCTGCTATAACAAAGCGTCGCCGTGCGTGACGCAGACTAAAGGCAATACGTCCGTAATTAGGACGTTTTTAAATCTTCAAAATTGGGTGCTCATAGCATATCTTTAATACAATATCATTGGAAAAATCAAAACTTAAAAAAAAAAAAAGACAACCACAGAACACACATTACTTTAGTTTCGGAAGTCTGTGGCAATACAAAACAACAAACAGAACAAAGCCACCGACTTCCGAAACTAAAGTAATATAGGTATGTTCTGTACTAAAGTTATTTATCACTTTTTAGTTTTTGAAGGCAGTTGTCTAGTTTTTGAAAAAAGTTTTTTTTATTTGTAAAAATTTCATCAAAAAACAAACTTTTAAAAGACCGTCTTCGCAAATTTAAAATGTCTTAAAATTTGTCTTAGGCTGCCCGCCCACGTCAGACTTGTTGTAGGACTGATTATCGTAATGGTCGATTATTTCATAGTTTCGTGAGACCGACTTTTTGTGAGACATCTGCGTTGGTATATTGGAGTTCATATGTTCCATTTCTCTCCGACAAAACATCGGTCACCGATTGTCCGACGTGGGCGAAGACCCTTAAAAGTAAGTGAAAGAAAAGACGCTCACCGTGTACAGAGTAGTGCTGTAGGTGTAGGAAGCAGTCGGCGTAGGCGGGCGGCGCCGACGCGGCGGGCTGCGCGTGCTCGGCGGCGTACGCGAACAGCGCGTGCGGCAGCAGGCGCAGGCAGCTCGTCAGCAGCGGCTCGGCGTAGCCGCGCTCTCTGCGCGGGTGCGTCACGAGTGGTGGGGTGAGACCTCATGCACGCAGCACGGTGTAGTGTGTGCCACGACAGATGAGACTTGACACAGACTTGATTTGACTTGCGCAGTACTCGATTAAAAAAAAAATACCTATAAATCGAGTACTGCGCAAGTCATATCAAGTCTGTGTCAAGTCTCATCTTTCGTGGCACACACCATACGTTACGATTGAAGAAGAAGTAGTCGTCTACTGTAATATTCATTGTAAATATGTGAACACTGTGTGTCTATGTACATAACTTAACTGTCATTTCTTAACTTGTGTGATACTTTGTACATACCATAATATAGTGCTTTTTATACAAGGTACATCGTATTCACATAACACAATCATTGAAAATTTATTGTAAACACCCTTTTTTTAAAAGAGTATGTATGGAGTTTCTTACCCATTCTGCTCCATACGAAACTACCATTTGAAATGGGCAACTAGATTCAAATTTTACAATATTACGTTCAAAAGTGCCTTTTAATGGTCTAATTGAAATAAATAATCTGACTTTGACTTTGACATATTTGTCAAGCCTAGTGTCAGAACGCAAAAAAAAAATATCTATATTGCAATTTTAATATAAAAGTATGCGTTTGCTGTAACATTTGATTTATTTCGAGTATTGACACTTTGTTCTCAACGCTTTTCATATTTTTGGGAAACAAATTCAGATTTGATTACAGAAATAGGAAATAAATTTCACTGATCAGACTTTAAAAAAAAATCAGAAATTATTTTAGGTGATCACTCTTCAGCGTTAAATAGTTCGGCCGAGTAGAATTTGGCGCGCGTATTTGTATTCCTGGTAACCGAGCGAAAAAACGGGATGTAACAGTGCTTTGTCGGGACCTAGACCCCAATGACTGTGACAGTCCCGATATATCGGGACGAATAGCAACCCTAGTTACGACGCTACTACTAGTAGCTGTTTGACAACACAAAATTACGTTGACTGGTCGGGTATGGTAATAGTAACTATTTGACGTTAAGGCCACCATTTTGTGAAATAACCCATTTTTTTGGTTTGACGATAGTTAGCGCCATTTTTAACTATTACCCGTCAGTAAGTATAGTTGAAGCAACCCGCCCTAAGTAAAGCTCATGGCACACTAACCGGCAACGCAACGGTACCGCTCCGAACCAGCGATTAACTTGTCATTCAAATTAGAGCATTCAATCGTATGTAGAAAAGTATATTTCATTATGTCAATATGAAAAAGCCAACGGTGGGCAGTCAGGGCCTGTAGACAAAATCCCTTCTGTTAGCGTTAACGCCAACGGAAAAAGTCAAATTGTATGCAGTTAACGTTTGCTTACCAGATATCACGTGATGCAAATATGTCAACTGCATACAATTTGACTTTTCCGTTGGCGTTAACGCTAATAGAAAAGAGGGTTTGACTAGGCCCCCAGCGCGCTTCCCGCTATCGACATCTCGACTCGCAGCCGACTCCGAGACGCTAGCGAAACAACGTCGTTGCGTTCTGCTAGTCTTTCTTTTGACATAATGCACCCAACATCTCCTGCTCTTTTTATTTTCCTGTTCTTCGTCTATAGCAATAGTGATTGTTCTTCTCGTTCGCGCAAAGTAAGGCCAGTAACAGCCAACCCAGAGCCATGCTGTAGTGTCACAGTTACCTGTATATCTGTATGTAGTGATGGATAAGATCGCCGCGTGCGAGCTGGCACAGCGTGGCCAGCACATCGGCCAGTAACAGCCAACCCAGAGCCATGCTGTAGTGTCACAGTTACCTGTATATCTGTATGTAGTGATGGATAAGATCGCCGCGTGCGAGCTGGCACAGCGTGGCCAGCACATCGGCCAGTAACAGCCAACCCAGAGCCATGCTGTAGTGTCACAGTTACCTGTATATCTGTATGTAGTGATGGATAAGATCGCCGCGTGCGAGCTGGCACAGCGTGGCCAGCACATCGGCCAGTAACAGCCAACCCAGAGCCATGCTGTAGTGTCACAGTTACCTGTATATCTGTATGTAGTGATGGATAAGATCGCCGCGTGCGAGCTGGCACAGCGTGGCCAGCACATCGGCCAGTAACAGCCAACCCAGAGCCATGCTGTAGTGTCACAGTTACCTGTATATCTGTATGTAGTGATGGATAAGATCGCCGCGTGCGAGCTGGCACAGCGTGGCCAGCACATCGGCCAGTAACAGCCAACCCAGAGCCATGCTGTAGTGTCACAGTTACCTGTATATCTGTATGTAGTGATGGATAAGATCGCCGCGTGCGAGCTGGCACAGCGTGGCCAGCACATCGGCCAGTAACAGCCAACCCAGAGCCATGCTGTAGTGTCACAGTTACCTGTATATCTGTATGTAGTGATGGATAAGATCGCCGCGTGCGAGCTGGCACAGCGTGGCCAGCACATCTGCCAGTAACAGCCAACCCAGAGCCATGCTGTAGTGTCACAGTTACCTGTATATCTGTATGTAGTGATGGATAAGATCGCCGCGTGCGAGCTGGCACAGCGTGGCCAGCACATCGGCCAGTAACAGCCAACCCAGAGCCATGCTGTAGTGTCACAGTTACCTGTATATCTGTATGTAGTGATGGATAAGATCGCCGCGTGCGAGCTGGCACAGCGTGGCCAGCACATCGGCCAGTAACAGCCAACCCAGAGCCATGCTGTAGTGTCACAGTTACCTGTATATCTGTATGTAGTGATGGATAAGATCGCCGCGTGCGAGCTGGCACAGCGTGGCCAGCACATCGGCCAGTAACAGCCAACCCAGAGCCATGCTGTAGTGTCACAGTTACCTGTATATCTGTATGTAGTGATGGATAAGATCGCCGCGTGCGAGCTGGCACAGCGTGGCCAGCACATCGGCCAGTAACAGCCAACCCAGAGCCATGCTGTAGTGTCACAGTTACCTGTATATCTGTATGTAGTGATGGATAAGATCGCCGCGTGCGAGCTGGCACAGCGTGGCCAGCACATCGGCCAGTAACAGCCAACCCAGAGCCATGCTGTAGTGTCACAGTTACCTGTATATCTGTATGTAGTGATGGATAAGATCGCCGCGTGCGAGCTGGCACAGCGTGGCCAGCACATCGGCCAGTAACAGCCAACCCAGAGCCATGCTGTAGTGTCACAGTTACCTGTATATCTGTATGTAGTGATGGATAAGATCGCCGCGTGCGAGCTGGCACAGCGTGGCCAGCACATCGGCCAGTAACAGCCAACCCAGAGCCATGCTGTAGTGTCACAGTTACCTGTATATCTGTATGTAGTGATGGATAAGATCGCCGCGTGCGAGCTGGCACAGCGTGGCCAGCACATCGGCCAGTAACAGCCAACCCAGAGCCATGCTGTAGTGTCACAGTTACCTGTATATCTGTATGTAGTGATGGATAAGATCGCCGCGTGCGAGCTGGCACAGCGTGGCCAGCACATCGGCCAGTAACAGCCAACCCAGAGCCATGCTGTAGTGTCACAGTTACCTGTATATCTGTATGTAGTGATGGATAAGATCGCCGCGTGCGAGCTGGCACAGCGTGGCCAGCACATCGGCCAGTAACAGCCAACCCAGAGCCATGCTGTAGTGTCACAGTTACCTGTATATCTGTATGTAGTGATGGATAAGATCGCCGCGTGCGAGCTGGCACAGCGTGGCCAGCACATCGGCCAGTAACAGCCAACCCAGAGCCATGCTGTAGTGTCACAGTTACCTGTATATCTGTATGTAGTGATGGATAAGATCGCCGCGTGCGAGCTGGCACAGCGTGGCCAGCACATCGGCCAGTAACAGCCAACCCAGAGCCATGCTGTAGTGTCACAGTTACCTGTATATCTGTATGTAGTGATGGATAAGATCGCCGCGTGCGAGCTGGCACAGCGTGGCCAGCACATCGGCCAGTAACAGCCAACCCAGAGCCATGCTGTAGTGTCACAGTTACCTGTATATCTGTATGTAGTGATGGATAAGATCGCCGCGTGCGAGCTGGCACAGCGTGGCCAGCACATCGGCCAGTAACAGCCAACCCAGAGCCATGCTGTAGTGTCACAGTTACCTGTATATCTGTATGTAGTGATGGATAAGATCGCCGCGTGCGAGCTGGCACAGCGTGGCCAGCACATCGGCCAGTAACAGCCAACCCAGAGCCATGCTGTAGTGTCACAGTTACCTGTATATCTGTATGTAGTGATGGATAAGATCGCCGCGTGCGAGCTGGCACAGCGTGGCCAGCACATCGGCCAGTAACAGCCAACCCAGAGCCATGCTGTAGTGTCACAGTTACCTGTATATCTGTATGTAGTGATGGATAAGATCGCCGCGTGCGAGCTGGCACAGCGTGGCCAGCACATCGGCCAGTAACAGCCAACCCAGAGCCATGCTGTAGTGTCACAGTTACCTGTATATCTGTATGTAGTGATGGATAAGATCGCCGCGTGCGAGCTGGCACAGCGTGGCCAGCACATCGGCCAGTAACAGCCAACCCAGAGCCATGCTGTAGTGTCACAGTTACCTGTATATCTGTATGTAGTGATGGATAAGATCGCCGCGTGCGAGCTGGCACAGCGTGGCCAGCACATCGGCCAGTAACAGCCAACCCAGAGCCATGCTGTAGTGTCACAGTTACCTGTATATCTGTATGTAGTGATGGATAAGATCGCCGCGTGCGAGCTGGCACAGCGTGGCCAGCACATCGGCCAGTAACAGCCAACCCAGAGCCATGCTGTAGTGTCACAGTTACCTGTATATCTGTATGTAGTGATGGATAAGATCGCCGCGTGCGAGCTGGCACAGCGTGGCCAGCACATCGGCCAGTAACAGCCAACCCAGAGCCATATTGTACGTGTCCGACATCGCCACGATCTCACACGTGCCTTCGCCCAGTCTGTACAGAACAGCTATATCTTATTGACCGCTACTTAACCATAAAAAAAACACACAACACAAATATCTGAGACAGTATCTCATCTCCGATATCGGAGGATAAGGTTCGAGTTGAATCGCGCACATTTGTGATGTTGTACATTATCTGCTCAAATATGAGCTCAATTGTTAATTAGGGGACACAATAGCATACGACCAATATTTGACTTCTGGACATTTAAAGGGATATTATTATGGAATTTGACTAATGTCTCATCCCAATCCAAAGATCAAAAGAAAAGGGCCTCATGTGTATGAGTGACAAAGACTACTACTCACTGCACGCCGGCGAGCGCGGCGCGCAGCAGCTCGCGCAGGTGCGAGAACGTGTCGTGCAGCAGCTCCAGGCAGAACTGCGGCCGCGGCTGCTGCGGGTCAGCGTCCTGACTGTCGGCGCTCCACAGGTTCAGCTTCTCCGCTGAGAGGGTAAGGTACCGGTTATCATCCACTTATGTTATCAACACGGGATCAAATACAGATACACATCGTTTCGTTTAGCAGAGACCAACAGAGAAGGGGAAACTGCATATTTGCTAAACATGGCATTTCCTACAGTGAGCTTACTTATGTAAAACGCCTGTGGCGTTGAAATCCCATTGCATAAATTAATAATAGTATGTGTTGATAGAACGCCAATGGCTGACCTTAATGTATTTCTGAATAAGCTCGAGTAGTAAGTATGATACTCATGAATCCTACTGACATAGCAAATGATTTTATTTATTTTTTGTTGACTCGACATTTCACACACCTTAATCCTTCACAAGGAACAATTCCATGCATTCCCGAATTCATATTAAAAGAAATATTACTATATAATAATAATATAATCTTTATTGCTTATCCAAGAGACAACCATACAAGAATTATATTTAAAATTAACAATCTTTACAACATATTTTACAATTAAGTAAAATTTTGTTACGACAATGGAATATAATCACATACCTTAAAACAACTAGTAAAGGTAAATACAAAATATTTAAATAAGGGATAAGTAATTTAAAAAATAACAAAATTGCAACAACAGGCCTATCAACAATATATAACAACACAAACACGCTCCAGTAGACTACATCTCAAAACAACGATTTTTTTAACGAATTTGAAACTGCATTCTTGTATCAAAATACGCAACTTCGCGCCACACAAACAAATTTCACTCTTCAACAAACATTATATCTATTGCGTCTTATTCTTAAGCCTGGCTTTTATCTTCATACAAATCGGCGATTTGTGTGCGAGCAGTACTTACAAAATTTGTAGGCAAAACTATCAGATCCGAGAAACCCCATAAGAAGCCCACGAGTGCGACCGAGATAACAATATATACTCAGTCACACGGTGAGATGGTGACGTTGCGAAGTGAATGAATGATTGCGTTCAATATGTACGATCGAGTAGCATCGGCTATCAATACTTACACGCGCTGGATTGAAATGAAA
Source organism: Charanyca ferruginea (assembly GCA_947361185.1). NCBI lineage: Eukaryota > Metazoa > Arthropoda > Insecta > Lepidoptera > Noctuidae > Charanyca > Charanyca ferruginea. The sequence continues at coordinate 27,327,413 of OX376067.1, read as the reverse complement.
TGATTTTTTATTCAGCCAAATACAAAGAAAAATCTTACATGCTAAGTAACTAACTAAAGCTGTACTGGTAGCAGATTAGAATTGCCACTGACTCTCAAACTATGTAACGGGTAGGTGGTAGGGGTAGGTGTTTTGAGTCATCAAATGTGGATTCTCGCTTTAACTACGAAAGCAGCGAAAGTGAGAAGGAAAACATACAAATTAAGATAGTTAAATAAAATACAAAGGTTTGCAAAATACAAGCTCGAGGTTTACATACTAAAGTGTGCATAGTGTTAGTGAAGGTAAAATTGTGTACCTATTTGCTAGGGATGAGTGTTTGATGTCGGTAAATTGAAGAATGAAAAGATATATTGTACTTATTGTTTATTTCATTATTGGGCCAGCTTATGAATATTTTCATCCTCTTCTAATAGACCTCACCGATCGTCTCGATCTGATTACGCACGAAATATATTGTTATCAATTCTTATTTAGAGATAATGATTCAATACCTACTTAGAGGTATTTTCCTTTTGTGCTTTTTATGTTTTAATTTTATAGTCTCGCATTATTGATTGCAAACCTGGCTTTTGGGCTTTAATGGATGGCACGCCACTGTTTTGAAGATACCCCAGGGAACTCTTCATCGACAAACAGATCGTATACAATGACATTAATGAAAGGTATCGTGCAGAAGATGAATAAAGTTGATTGATTTGCATTTGACTTGTTTCGGAAGTCGGTAGCAGGAGCGAGTGACTCACCATCTTCCAGCACGAGTGGCTTGGCGAGTGTGTGCAGCAGGCAGTGAGCGAGCCGCGCATGCGCGTGGTGCGCGACACAGCAGCAACAGCAGGAGCGAGTGACTCACCATCTTCCAGCACGAGTGGCTTGGCGAGTGTGTGCAGCAGGCAGTGAGCGAGCCGCGCATGCGCGTGGTGCGCGACACAGCAGCAACAGCAGGAGCGAGTGACTCACCATCTTCCAGCACGAGTGGCTTGGCGAGTGTGTGCAGCAGGCAGTGAGCGAGCCGCGCATGCGCGTGGTGCGCGACACAGCAGCAACAGCAGGAGCGAGTGACTCACCATCTTCCAGCACGAGTGGCTTGGCGAGTGTGTGCAGCAGGCAGTGAGCGAGCCGCGCATGCGCGTGGTGCGCGACACAGCAGCAACAGCAGGAGCGAGTGACTCACCATCTTCCAGCACGAGTGGCTTGGCGAGTGTGTGCAGCAGGCAGTGAGCGAGCCGCGCATGCGCGTGGTGCGCGACACAGCAGCAACAGCAGGAGCGAGTGACTCACCATCTTCCAGCACGAGTGGCTTGGCGAGTGTGTGCAGCAGGCAGTGAGCGAGCCGCGCATGCGCGTGGTGCGCGACACAGCAGCAACAGCAGGAGCGAGTGACTCACCATCTTCCAGCACGAGTGGCTTGGCGAGTGTGTGCAGCAGGCAGTGAGCGAGCCGCGCATGCGCGTGGTGCGCGACACAGCAGCAACAGCAGGAGCGAGTGACTCACCATCTTCCAGCACGAGTGGCTTGGCGAGTGTGTGCAGCAGGCAGTGAGCGAGCCGCGCATGCGCGTGGTGCGCGACACAGCAGCAACAGCAGGAGCGAGTGACTCACCATCTTCCAGCACGAGTGGCTTGGCGAGTGTGTGCAGCAGGCAGTGAGCGAGCCGCGCATGCGCGTGGTGCGCGACACAGCAGCAACAGCAGGAGCGAGTGACTCACCATCTTCCAGCACGAGTGGCTTGGCGAGTGTGTGCAGCAGGCAGTGAGCGAGCCGCGCATGCGCGTGGTGCGCGACACAGCAGCAACAGCAGGAGCGAGTGACTCACCATCTTCCAGCACGAGTGGCTTGGCGAGTGTGTGCAGCAGGCAGTGAGCGAGCCGCGCATGCGCGTGGTGCGCGACACAGCAGCAACAGCAGGAGCGAGTGACTCACCATCTTCCAGCACGAGTGGCTTGGCGAGTGTGTGCAGCAGGCAGTGAGCGAGCCGCGCATGCGCGTGGTGCGCGACACAGCAGCAACAGCAGGAGCGAGTGACTCACCATCTTCCAGCACGAGTGGCTTGGCGAGAGTGTGCAGCAGGCAGTGAGCGAGCCGCGCATGCGCGTGGTGCGCGACACAGCAGCAACAGCAGGAGCGAGTGACTCACCATCTTCCAGCACGAGTGGCTTGGCGAGTGTGTGCAGCAGGCAGTGAGCGAGCCGCGCATGCGCGTGGTGCGCGACACAGCAGCAACAGCAGGAGCGAGTGACTCACCATCTTCCAGCACGAGTGGCTTGGCGAGTGTGTGCAGCAGGCAGTGAGCGAGCCGCGCATGCGCGTGGTGCGCGACACAGCAGCAACAGCAGGAGCGAGTGACTCACCATCTTCCAGCACGAGTGGCTTGGCGAGTGTGTGCAGCAGGCAGTGAGCGAGCCGCGCATGCGCGTGGTGCGCGACACAGCAGCAACAGCAGGAGCGAGTGACTCACCATCTTCCAGCACGAGTGGCTTGGCGAGTGTGTGCAGCAGGCAGTGAGCGAGCCGCGCATGCGCGTGGTGCGCGACACAGCAGCAACAGCAGGAGCGAGTGACTCACCATCTTCCAGCACGAGTGGCTTGGCGAGTGTGTGCAGCAGGCAGTGAGCGAGCCGCGCATGCGCGTGGTGCGCGACACAGCAGCAACAGCAGGAGCGAGTGACTCACCATCTTCCAGCACGAGTGGCTTGGCGAGTGTGTGCAGCAGGCAGTGAGCGAGCCGCGCATGCGCGTGGTGCGCGACACAGCAGCAACAGCAGGAGCGAGTGACTCACCATCTTCCAGCACGAGTGGCTTGGCGAGAGTGTGCAGCAGGCAGTGAGCGAGCCGCGCATGCGCGTGGTGCGCGACACAGCAGCAACAGCAGGAGCGAGTGACTCACCATCTTCCAGCACGAGTGGCTTGGCGAGTGTGTGCAGCAGGCAGTGAGCGAGCCGCGCATGCGCGTGGTGCGCGACACAGCAGCAACAGCAGGAGCGAGTGACTCACCATCTTCCAGCACGAGTGGCTTGGCGAGTGTGTGCAGCAGGCAGTGAGCGAGCCGCGCATGCGCGTGGTGCGCGACACAGCAGCAACAGCAGGAGCGAGTGACTCACCATCTTCCAGCACGAGTGGCTTGGCGAGTGTGTGCAGCAGGCAGTGAGCGAGCCGCGCATGCGCGTGGTGCGCGACACAGCAGCAACAGCAGGAGCGAGTGACTCACCATCTTCCAGCACGAGTGGCTTGGCGAGTGTGTGCAGCAGGCAGTGAGCGAGCCGCGCATGCGCGTGGTGCGCGACACAGCAGCAACAGCAGGAGCGAGTGACTCACCATCTTCCAGCACGAGTGGCTTGGCGAGTGTGTGCAGCAGGCAGTGAGCGAGCCGCGCATGCGCGTGGTGCGCGACACAGCAGCAACAGCAGGAGCGAGTGACTCACCATCTTCCAGCACGAGTGGCTTGGCGAGTGTGTGCAGCAGGCAGTGAGCGAGCCGCGCATGCGCGTGGTGCGCGACACAGCAGCAACAGCAGGAGCGAGTGACTCACCATCTTCCAGCACGAGTGGCTTGGCGAGAGTGTGCAGCAGGCAGTGAGCGAGCCGCGCATGCGCGTGGTGCGCGACACAGCAGCAACAGCAGGAGCGAGTGACTCACCATCTTCCAGCACGAGTGGCTTGGCGAGAGTGTGCAGCAGGCAGTGAGCGAGCCGCGCATGCGCGTGGTGCGCGACACAGCAGCAACAGCAGGAGCGAGTGACTCACCATCTTCCAGCACGAGTGGCTTGGCGAGTGTGTGCAGCAGGCAGTGAGCGAGCCGCGCATGCGCGTGGTGCGCGACACAGCAGCAACAGCAGGAGCGAGTGACTCACCATCTTCCAGCACGAGTGGCTTGGCGAGTGTGTGCAGCAGGCAGTGAGCGAGCCGCGCATGCGCGTGGTGCGCGACACAGCAGCAACAGCAGGAGCGAGTGACTCACCATCTTCCAGCACGAGTGGCTTGGCGAGTGTGTGCAGCAGGCAGTGAGCGAGCCGCGCATGCGCGTGGTGCGCGACACAGCAGCAACAGCAGGAGCGAGTGACTCACCATCTTCCAGCACGAGTGGCTTGGCGAGTGTGTGCAGCAGGCAGTGAGCGAGCCGCGCATGCGCGTGGTGCGCGACACAGCAGCAACAGCAGGAGCGAGTGACTCACCATCTTCCAGCACGAGTGGCTTGGCGAGTGTGTGCAGCAGGCAGTGAGCGAGCCGCGCATGCGCGTGGTGCGCGACACAGCAGCAACAGCAGGAGCGAGTGACTCACCATCTTCCAGCACGAGTGGCTTGGCGAGTGTGTGCAGCAGGCAGTGAGCGAGCCGCGCATGCGCGTGGTGCGCGACACAGCAGCAACAGCAGGAGCGAGTGACTCACCATCTTCCAGCACGAGTGGCTTGGCGAGTGTGTGCAGCAGGCAGTGAGCGAGCCGCGCATGCGCGTGGTGCGCGACACAGCAGCAACAGCAGGAGCGAGTGACTCACCATCTTCCAGCACGAGTGGCTTGGCGAGAGTGTGCAGCAGGCAGTGAGCGAGCCGCGCATGCGCGTGGTGCGCGACACAGCAGCAACAGCAGGAGCGAGTGACTCACCATCTTCCAGCACGAGTGGCTTGGCGAGAGTGTGCAGCAGGCAGTGAGCGAGCCGCGCATGCGCGTGGTGCGCGACACAGCAGCAACAGCAGGAGCGAGTGACTCACCATCTTCCAGCACGAGTGGCTTGGCGAGTGTGTGCAGCAGGCAGTGAGCGAGCCGCGCATGCGCGTGGTGCGCGACACAGCAGCAACAGCAGGAGCGAGTGACTCACCATCTTCCAGCACGAGTGGCTTGGCGAGTGTGTGCAGCAGGCAGTGAGCGAGCCGCGCATGCGCGTGGTGCGCGACACAGCAGCAACAGCAGGAGCGAGTGACTCACCATCTTCCAGCACGAGTGGCTTGGCGAGTGTGTGCAGTAGGCAGTGAGCGAGCCGCGCATGCGCGTGGTGCGCGACACAGCAGCAACAGCAGGAGCGAGTGACTCACCATCTTCCAGCACGAGTGGCTTGGCGAGTGTGTGCAGCAGGCAGTGAGCGAGCCGCGCATGCGCGTGGTGCGCGACACAGCAGCAACAGCAGGAGCGAGTGACTCACCATCTTCCAGCACGAGTGGCTTGGCGAGAGTGTGCAGCAGGCAGTGAGCGAGCCGCGCATGCGCGTGGTGCGCGACACAGCAGCAACAGCAGGAGCGAGTGACTCACCATCTTCCAGCACGAGTGGCTTGGCGAGAGTGTGCAGCAGGCAGTGAGCGAGCCGCGCATGCGCGTGGTGCGCGACACAGCAGCAACAGCAGGAGCGAGTGACTCACCATCTTCCAGCACGAGTGGCTTGGCGAGAGTGTGCAGCAGGCAGTGAGCGAGCCGCGCATGCGCGTGGTGCGCGACACAGCAGCAACAGCAGGAGCGAGTGACTCACCATCTTCCAGCACGAGTGGCTTGGCGAGAGTGTGCAGCAGGCAGTGAGCGAGCCGCGCATGCGCGTGGTGCGCGACACAGCAGCAACAGCAGGAGCGAGTGACTCACCATCTTCCAGCACGAGTGGCTTGGCGAGAGTGTGCAGCAGGCAGTGAGCGAGCCGCGCATGCGCGTGGTGCGCGACACAGCAGCAACAGCAGGAGCGAGTGACTCACCATCTTCCAGCACGAGTGGCTTGGCGAGTGTGTGCAGCAGGCAGTGAGCGAGCCGCGCATGCGCGTGGTGCGCGACACAGCAGCAACAGCAGGAGCGAGTGACTCACCATCTTCCAGCACGAGTGGCTTGGCGAGTGTGTGCAGCAGGCAGTGAGCGAGCCGCGCATGCGCGTGGTGCGCGACACAGCAGCAACAGCAGGAGCGAGTGACTCACCATCTTCCAGCACGAGTGGCTTGGCGAGAGTGTGCAGCAGGCAGTGAGCGAGCCGCGCATGCGCGTGGTGCGCGACACAGCAGCAACAGCAGGAGCGAGTGACTCACCATCTTCCAGCACGAGTGGCTTGGCGAGAGTGTGCAGCAGGCAGTGAGCGAGCCGCGCATGCGCGTGGTGCGCGACACAGCAGCAACAGCAGGAGCGAGTGACTCACCATCTTCCAGCACGAGTGGCTTGGCGAGAGTGTGCAGCAGGCAGTGAGCGAGCCGCGCATGCGCGTGGTGCGCGACACAGCAGCAACAGCAGGAGCGAGTGACTCACCATCTTCCAGCACGAGTGGCTTGGCGAGTGTGTGCAGCAGGCAGTGAGCGAGCCGCGCATGCGCGTGGTGCGCGGGCCGGCGCAGCGCGTCGCGCGCGACACTCGCCAGGCGCGACAGAGACAGCGCGTCTCGCTTGTGCGCGTCGGACAGTACGTCCCAGTCCATCAGCTTGGTGCACGTGAGGAGCTCGCCCAGCACGCGTATTTGCGTGCTCGTCATCTCACTCTCGTTACACGAGTCTGTAGAAAAACGGGATTTCTTATAGGACTTCGAATAAGATTTTTAAATTATTGGGATTTGGGCAATGAACATGTTAGTCTTATCATTTCTTACAGGTTGTTAGGGTAGATGATGAAGTTTTAAATGCAATAATTAATGTTACATTTAAAAAGTTCATCACAATTTCATGTACAGTCGCGGTATGAAAAGGTTCGTCACCTTAAAGTCGATTTTTGCTTGCACGGGTGAAGAAACAGTACTACCAACATTTTAATAAATGTTTTGTTTTGCTACGTTTATTATCGAATAAAGATTTTGCTTGCTGTTTTACCGACTCCATCCTGTCAATTTTACACAAATGACAACTACCCAAATATACGTTATAATTGTTTTCTTTTTTTCGGAATGGCATCTCGCAGGTCAACCAAGGAGGTTGTCCGCGTCTTAACCGGACTTTCCTGTGGTGCCTAAAAAGTGAATTTAAGGCCTCCAGTCAGGGCCAAAAACTTGCAAACTAAGCTAATACACGGTAAGGGCACCCCCTGTGGGTTACGAGTCTCGGCTTAGGGCGTCGCTGGGGGAGGGCAGCAAAGAGCATAGGAACAGGCTGGACCGGATTTTCATTATTGGACGAATTTAAAGTTACAGGCTCAACGGCGCGAGCTGGCACAAGCATGGGTCGGGGGGGAAAATTCGGTACACATAATAATAATAATAATAAAAGGTCAGCAACTCTACGAGCACGCCCGCCATCTCCGGACCCGTCGCTCGGCTCCGCCTCGCCGCCGCCGGAACCCAGCCCCATTGTGAGGGCTGTGACACCGGCCTCGGCAGTTGCGTCGAGCTCGAGCGACGAGTATTTCTCTCCGCCGACGACGCCACCACCTGTACGCCGGCGGGGACGACGCCGGCCGCCGACAGCTTGGGACTTCGAGACCCACCGGTCTCTGACAGGGTCCCCGCTCCCGGTGGAAGTGTGCAGCGCATGAGATGGACGCAGTCTATTAATGAAAGTGTCATGCGCTCATACTATGGGGCTACAGAGGGGGGAAGTAACTTGACTGCGTACCGTGGTCGGATGCTCTCTCTGTTTCAGGTGCTTGAGCCAGCTGTCAACGTGTCGGCGCAGCGACTGTCGGATCAGGTGCGGGCCATCCAGCGTAACCATATGCTGGATGACGCTGTACTTGATCGACTACGCCTTGAATCACGGAGTAGCCGAGTCACGTCTGCTTTGCCACTGGTTGCGGTCGCGGTACAATCGCAAGATTTACCCAGTGCTTCACCGCGACCTGACGACGGTGGTGAAGAGGATAATGACGAGGCTATATCTGTGAGTACTCAATACAATGATCAATTGAGGAGTGCTTTGGAGGATGCGTTCCGGGAGTATCGTTCTACACCGCCTCAACTAAGGCCGCGATTACCTCGTTTGCCCATGCACAAGAAAAATAGGGCACTGGTGTGTGCTTTAAATTCGCAGCTGTCAAATTGTTTTGACAGCAGCGAAGACCTCGCTGAAACCCACTCGATCTTGTACTGCGCGGCTGTAGCAGCATGTCGTGTAGCTCATGTCAAATTTCCTAACAGTGACGTAGCTGCACGACCAAAACCAGCTGTACCAGCATGGCAGTGCAGGATTGAGCGTCGTATTGGTGAGGCTAGAGCACTCATCGGCAAGCTTATCTGCTTCAGGGAGGGCAATACGCGCCCTAGAGTGATGCGCTTTGTGAGGCGGGCATTTTCGGGGACTGATATCAGTCCTCGAGATTATTTGTCCTGCATCACAGAGCGTATCGACTTCCTGAAGCAGAAAATCTGTGCATGGGCAAACCGTATCAGACGGTACAAGCGGCGAGTGGAGCGGTACACTCAGAATCGCATATTCCAGAGTGATGAGAGGTGGGTGTATAGGACTTGGAAGCGACCGGACCAAGGTGTGACTGATACGCACCTGCCGGATGATGATGCCATGTGTTCGTTTTGGCGCAGCATCTGGTCGGTGCCTGTTAGTCACACTGAGGGCGATTGGGCTCGGGAGGTTGAGCGAGCGTGTGATCCAATACCAGAAATGGAGGCAATAACCATCGGCCCCCAAGACGTAGCTCGTGCAGTTCGTCCGTTGCCGAATTGGAAATCTCCAGGACCGGACGGGGTGCATAATTTCTGGATTAAATGGTTTCAGAGATCGCACGTTCGCTTGGCGTCCCAGTTACAATCAGCCTTAGAGTCAGGATCGTTGCCCCAATTCCTAACAACTAGAATAACCCACCTGCTCCATAAATCAGGTAGTACTACGGAACCCAAAAATTATAGGCCGATCACTTGTCTACCAACGGTTTATAAAGTTCTTACATCCATTTTGAGAGCTAAAATTAACGAACATATTGACAAAAATTCTATCATGTCTGCCTCTCAAAATGGATGTAGGAACGGGTCTCGTGGTACTAAGGAGCTATTCCTCATTGATATGGCCATTAACCAGCAGGTTCATCGTTCCCGAAGGGATCTGTCGACATGTTGGATAGACTATAAGAAGGCCTATGATTCTGTGCCACATACATGGCTCATGAGGGTGTTGGAGTTGTATAAAGTTAATACAACTCTGTGCACCTTCCTGATGTCGTGTATGGGGCAATGGAGGACGGTCCTTCGCTATCCAGGATGTCGGCAAATCCGAGAGAATAGCGAACCGATAAAGATCGAGCGAGGTATATTTCAGGGCGATAGTCTGAGTCCACTGTGGTTTTGTTTGGCCTTGAACCCTCTAAGCACGTTGCTGGAGGGTTCAGGTTTGGGCTATCGGTTAAGAAGAGGAGGTCAGGTTATATCTCACCTCCTTTACATGGATGATCTGAAACTCTTTGCCCCCAACAGTTTGCGACTGATGGAGCTACTGAAAGTAACAGAAACTTTCAGTAGTGCCATCAGGATGGAATTTGGTGTGGACAAATGTGCAGTCATGCATGTGAAGCGAGGGGAGATTATGGAAACCGTGGGAACCCAACTCTCGGATTCCATACGCCTTAGATCCCTCTCCTCAACCGAAACCTACAAGTACTTGGGTATGTCGGAAGCGTTAGGCATCAATGCTGCCGATATGAAATAATCGTTGAAGGAGCGCTTTTTTCTTTTATCAGGCGGAAACAAGGTGCGCGCCTTCAACGGATGGGTCATGCCGGTTTTGATGTACTCTTTCGGCATACTCAAGTGGACTCAGACGGAACTTGACGCCCTGGATAGGAGGGTCCGTACATTGCTGACCGCAAATCGGATGCATCACCCACGGTCATCGGTAATGAGACTGTATATCCCACGGAAGTGCGGAGGCCGATGCTTTCTTAATGTTAAGTCCCTGCACAACCGTGAGGTATGCAGTCTCAGGGAGTACTTCCTTAAAACCGACGTGGGGATGCACCGAGATGTGGTCTCAGTGGACAAGGGCCTCACCCCGCTCTCCTTAGCGAACGAGAACTGGCGCAAACCTGTAGTATTCGATACTAATGACCGCAAGGAGGTATGGCAGAGCAAGGAGCTTCACGGGCGCTTCTACCGGGCCCTACATGGGCCTGATGTAGATTTCTTGGCGTCCGTATCCTGGCTGCGTTTTGGTGACCTGTTTGGGGAAACTGAAGGTTTTGTCTGTGCGATTATGGATGAAGTGATGACGAACAACTACAGGAGGTATATTGTGAAGGACGGCACGGTTGACATTTGTCGGGCATGCCACCGACCGGGAGAATCAATCCGACACATTATCTCTGGGTGCTCTCGTCTAGCTAACGGAGACTACTAGCATAGACACAACCTTGTAGCTAGGATTATCCACCAGCAACTTGCTCTAAAGTACAGGCTTGTGGAGTCGGAAGTACCGTAGCCTGATATAGTGGTGATAGATCGATTAGAGCGTCGCGCAATGATTGTCGATATAGCGGTTCCGCATGACGAGAACCTCGTGAAAACCGAGAAAGATAAACAAATTAAGTATCTTGACTTGGCTCGCGAGGTTGTCGACATGTGGGATGTGAATACAGCAGTCATTGTGCCGATAGTCGTTACAGTCAATGGACTCATTTCCAAGAGCCTCGACCAACACCTAAGGAGGCTCTCGTTAGGCAGCTGGATCAAGGGCTTGATACAGAAAGCGGTACTCCTGGACACGGCGCGTATAGTCAGGAGGTTGGATGTGAATACAGCAGTCATTGTGCCGATAGTCGTTACAGCCAATGGACTCATTTCCAAGAGCCTCGACCAACACCTAAGGATGCTCTCGTTAGGCAGCTGGATCAAGGGCTTGATACAGAAAGCGGTACTCCTGGACACGGCGCGTATAGTCAGGAGGTTGGATGTGAATACAGCAGTCATTGTGCCGATAGTCGTTACAGCCAATGGACTCATTTCCAAGAGCCTCGACCAACACCTAAGGATGCTCTCGTTAGGCAGCTGGATCAAGGGCTTGATACAGAAAGCGGTACTCCTGGACACGGCGCGTATAGTCAGGAGGTTGGATGTGAATACAGCAGTCATTGTGCCGATAGTCGTTACAGCCTATGGACTCATTTCCAAGAGCCTCGACCAACACCTAAGGATGCTCTCGTTAGGCAGCTGGATCAAGGGCTTGATACAGAAAGCGGTACTCCTGGACACGGCGCGTATAGTCAGGAGGTTCCTTTCTCAGGAGCCCTGACCACCGGTAGCTTGGACCCTATTCCCGATCCCGGTGGGCTACTATTTTTTATATTTTTAAATGTTTTTTTTTTTTTTTACTAATATTTAAAAATATAATGAAATATGTAAATAAATGAATAAATGAGAATATCATAACCCCCCGGTTTATTATAATGTGTACTGAATTTTTATTTATACTCTATTTTGCCCCAATACCAAGTTTCATTAACAGAAATAATATTGTCGGGTCAACCGCATTGATGATAAGACTAACCTTATTATTGACCGAAAATGAAAGAATAGTACGAATAATATGATTATATTATTTTATTAAATGTCAAATATAACCACCATTAGCATCAATCACACATTGTAACTCTTAGTAAGATATCAAAATGTTAATTTATGGATGTTGTCTATGTACCTACTAAAACTCTATGGACCTTGTATTGACTTTGGTTTTTAATAAAAATATCTATGGTCACTTCGTTGCGAATACTAACGTGTTTCATTATAGGTTATGGGCTTATCCCGATTTTATCAGTTATTTAAAGTTTTAAATAGATAAATCGTTTACGTAGTATCGCGGAAACATGACTTCCAATTATATTGCCAATGTACCAAAGTTGAAAGGCAGAGAAAACTATGACGAATGGAGTTTTGCGGCTGAGAACCTTTTGGTACTAGAAGGCATGGCGTCGTACATCAAACCGACGACAGGCTTTGAAATAAAACCAGTGGATGATGCTAAAACGAAGGCGAAACTTATATTAACGATAGATCCAGCATTGTACGTGCACATTAAGAATACCAAGAGCTCAGCAGAATTATGGACGAAGTTGAAAACCATGTTTGACGACTCTGGATTCTCGAGAAAAATAACCTTGCTACGACATCTGATATCCATACGGCTAGAAAATTGTGATTCGATGGCTACATACGTAAATCAGATGGTCGAGACAGCTCAACGGTTAAATGGCACAGGCTTTACAATCAATGATGAATGGCTGGGATCGTTATTATTGGCAGGATTGTCGGAACGTTATACTCCCATGATCATGGCAATAGAACATTCCGGCATATCTATAACAGCAGATGTAATAAAATCGAAGTTGCTTGACATGGACGTTGCAAATAATGAAAATGAAAAAAGTGGTGCAGCTTTTGGCGCGAAAAATAAATTTACCAGTAACACCAAAAAGAACAAATATGGCAGACCATCAACGTCAACCAAGAAAGTGACAGATTCGTCTACAAAAACAATTACATGTTACAAATGTAAAGAAGATGGGCATTATCGAAGTAAGTGTCCAATGTTAAACAAAGACACTAGCAAATGTGTGTTTAATGTAGTTTTTCTCAACGGGAAGTTTAATAAAAGTGAATGGTACGTGGATTCAGGTGCAAGTGCGCACATGACGGCGAATCAAGATTGGGTGAGAAATGTGAACTTAACACCACTGTACGGTGAACCCGCACATTTCATAACATTAAGTAGGTTAAGCTACATCAGCGTTTGCATACGCGCGATCATTTAGCGAACTGGCTAAGTAAAATAAATCAGTGATTTTACCACACTCAACACGGGCGGTTTAATTCATCATCCCCGGGTTTTCCATCATTACAAGTGTACAGATCAATCATCGTATGCTTGAACAAAGTGTATAGACTATCGTCGTACATTTTTTTTGGTCCTTCGAGCACGGTACTGGGATCACGCGTAGTAATCTATCGGGTTTATAGATCAAGGTGTTTCGAAATCGCAATCACACACTTGATTATAATCGTTGAGTATTTCGCGACAGTTCCGTAAATAGTTCAACTCAGTCCATTCAGTGAATCGTCCCAAGAAGACATCGGTGGAGCTGAATCTACATCACTACTGCGCACGGCGTCGGCAGCCCACAGTTGGTATCGCATCTCGTCAGTGTCCAAGTAAGATCGTTCCTTTTATTAAATCAAAATGGCCGTTTTAAGCGCTCGTCAATCGGAAATATTAGAAGGTCTCAATAGGATTAAGGTCAACTTTGGTAAGGATACGTTGTCGAGAAAAACTCCGGAATACATCCAAAAGAGAATAGAGTCGTTGGATAACCTCTGGGGAGAGTTCGAACAAAATCACCTGAAACTCTCTGAGTTTCCGGATAAGGAACCTCAATACTTCGCATCTAACTTTTATCAACAGGGTAAGAGCCTCTACCAGTCTACTCGAAACTTACTTACTGCCTTTGGTTCGGATGAAAAGGGTACGCAGTCAAACCCTGAAGCCACTGAACTGTTGGCTCAACAGAGAACCAATCTTAGGTCGTTTAACAGGTTGGTTAGGAGCATCAACGTAGACGAAATATCCGAAAAATGGGAACTTGAAGACGAGCTTAGGGCTATACAAGCCAAGTGGAACACTATCGATACGTTGCATCTACGAATCGACCACATACTTCAAGGTGGAGATGTATCGTACGAAAATGAATTTAGCATGTACGAGCGTAGCTACAAAGATATGAAGCGCTCATTAAATAAGAAAATTTCGTCCATGGTCCATGTACAACAGGCGACGCCGAGGCTTGAGATTCCTACTTTTACGGGGAAATACTCGCAGTGGCCAACATTTTGTGACCTGTTTACAGAAACTATCCACGACAACAACACTATAACCAAGGCTCAGAAGATGCAACACTTGAAAGGAAAAATCAAGGGAGAGGCCGAACGCCTTATTCAACATCTTCACATTTCGTCTGAAAATTACGACACAGCTTGGGAAATACTAAATCACCGGTATAATAATGCCCAAGTTTTATTTACAAATCAAATAGAGATATTCTTAAGTCAGCCATCTATCTCCAAGCAAACATCTTATGAGTTAAAGCGGTTATATGATACCACCACGGAGTGCATCCACGCTATACACAACCTTGGTGTCAACACAAATACATGGGATCCGTTGTTAGTACACCTTCTCAGTAAGAAACTGGACCAGGAGACCTACTGTGATTACAAAGAGGCGCGTACATCTCCCAGGGAGCTTCCATCCTTGACTGAATTTATGACGTTCCTCGAAAACAAGTTCACAGCCCTGGAGCCTTTACACCGAAGAGAGAGAGAAACAACCAAGCCTGCCTTTCAACGGGAGTCTGGTCAACAACGTGATAAACCTACGAACCATTACCGGAAACAGTATCAAGTCGTCGCTACTCAAGGGCCAGGCTGTCCGATTTGTAATAAACGTCACACTATATATCGTTGCAGGAAATTTACGAAAATGACCCCGGGTGATAGAATGACTTTGGTAACAAAGAGTCAATATTGCAAAAATTGCCTTAATTATCATCCTGACAGTGAGTGCAACAGCACAAGACGTTGCAAGAAGTGTAACAGTGAACACAACACTTTACTGCATGAGGCGTGTGTACCACACCAACAAACCGCAGCGACGACGAGCGCTACTGTACAGTCACCACCGGCGCAACATAATGTCAATCACGTCGCAGCTGAAAATGAAGAAATACTGTTAACCACGTTGTCGTTGACAGTACTATCTGAAAATGGTACATATATCACATTACGAGCGCTTCTAGATCAGGGGTCCCAAATTTCATTGATTTCTGAAAATGCGACTCAAATGCTAGGCTTGCAACGTCGACAATATCATGCCTCCATTTCAGGAGTAGGTCCAGTCTCTAAACAAAGCAAAGGGATTGTAACACTAGACTGCAAGTCCATCTACGGAGACTACACTCTGAAGACTCAAGCGTTGGTTGTATCAAAGGTCATCAGCAGCCTGCCGAACTCATCATTCCGCAAACAGCCCTGGTCTCACCTGCAACATCTACAGCTAGCAGACCCGGAGTACAACGTATCAAGACCAATCGATCTTCTTCTGGATGCCAGTGTATATTCAGAAATTATATTAAACGGTCTAATCAAGGGCCCAGCGCAGGCCCCAATAGCTCAACAAACCAAAATGGGTTGGATCCTATCAGGAAATGTCAAAAGGTTCAACTGTCATGTCGCTATCAATGACATTGAAGAAATAGCCAAGTTTTGGGAGTTGGAGGACATTCACGACTCATCATCATCAAACGCGACTATTGGTGATCAGTTTTGTGAAGATTTTTACAAAACCACCACGAGACGTTTAAACAACGGCATGTATGAAGTTGGGATACCCATGATGCCAGGCTTTGAGCAGCAGCTCGGATCATCAAAGTTTAAGGCCATAGCGCAATTCAAACAATTAGAGTCAAAAATGTCCAAAAATAAATCATTTTCAAATCAATATAAACAATTTATAAACGAATACCAAGAATTAGGTCACATGCGACAAGTCGAAAGTATAACAAATCAGGCATATTACTTACCACATCATGGAGTATGGAAACTTGATTCCACAACAACAAAGTTAAGAGTAGTTTTTAATGCCTCATCCAAGACTACATCGGGTAACAGTCTGAACGACTTAATGTACAGTGGACCCAACTTACAACGAGACCTATTAGCACTTATCATAAACTGGAGGCAATACGAATACGTAATCACTGCGGATATTGAAAAAATGTTTCGTCAGATACTCGTTAGAGAGCAAGATCAGCCTCTGCAAACGATCATTTGGAGAGATTCAATGGATGATCATTTTAATCAATATCAATTAACCACTGTAACGTACGGAACCAAGGCAGCACCATTTTTAGCTATGCGGACTCTAAAACAACTCGCGGTAGATGACGCCGAGAAATATCCACTAGCAGCAGCAGCTGTACAGAACTCCTTCTACATGGATGATTTGCTGAGTGGACAGAATACCGCCGATCAAGCAAAAGAGCTACAACAACAACTTATTAAAATGCTCCATGGCGCTGGTATGAACCTGCGAAAATGGTCAAGTAACAAGCCAGAACTCCTGCAGAACTTAACAGCCGACCAATTGAACAGTCCCTACGAATTTAAGTGTCTCGAATCCAGAAAAACTCTTGGCTTAAAATGGAACCCGTCATCCGATACATTTATATTTCAAAGTCATGTAATTCCTAACGATAATGCAGTAATTACAAAGCGGCAACTATTGTCAGAAGTATCAAAGTTATTCGATCCTCTTGGTTGGTTATCACCGCTCACAATCAGAGCGAAGCTACTGTTTCAACAAACGTGGTCCATTGAAACCAACTGGGATCAAGAACTTCCAAAGGACATGCAAGAATATTGGCTTAAATTAAAGGAAGACATCAACTGCATCGACAAATTTCGCATACCAAGATTCTTAGGTAACACAGAAAAAATGTGTCAATTACATGCATTTTGCGATGCGTCGGACAAAGCTTACGCTTGCGTTATTTACCTCGTCACCACGAATAATAAGGGCGAGTACACATCGACGATTGTAGCGGCAAAAACAAAGCTAGCACCGGTCGCAAAGAAAACATCGCTCCCAAGGCTGGAACTGTGTGGCGCGCTACTTTTATCCCAACTTGTAAAGAAGGTTATGGAGTCCCTACCAAATATAGGAATGACGCTTCATGCATGGACCGATTCCATGATAGTTTTGGGCTGGCTACACGGAGATATATCCAGATGGAAGTCGTTTGTAGCTAACAGAGTTAAGCAGATAACCAACATAGTTCCAGCAGAATTCTGGAGTCATGTCAGCTCGGAAGAAAACGCAGCTGATTGTGCAACACGAGGCATAACGTCTCAACAGTTGTTAAACCAATCTTTGTGGTGGGAAGGGCCTGAATGGCTAAAAGGTTGCGAGAGGAAAGATGCAGTGAAAATCGTATACCAGTCCCCTACAATAGAAACAAAAACTGTTTGTGTGAACACAGCCTTAATGGAAAATAACATTACATTTATTACTGACCTACTGCAAAATTATAGTTCGTTGACACGAATTGTGCGGATTATTGGCTGGGTGTCACGTTTCATCAAGCGAGTTCGCGACAAACAGATGGCAACGCATGGTTTTCTAGAGTCATCAGAAATAAACAACGCTTACAATTTAATTATTAAAGACGTGCAATCACAGGAATTTCTTCAAGAATTGCAACATATTAAAAGTAAACAACGTGTGAGCTCAAAAAGCAAGATTTGCTGTCTAAACCCTTGGCTAGATGAAAATGGCTTATTAAGAGTTGGTGGACGTTTAAAACACGCCAGTATAAGCAAATCGGCGAAGCATCCCATCATACTACCAAGCCACAGTCGACTTACTGATCTAGTCATTAGCCAGGCACACATAACAACTTTGCACGGTGGTCCCCGACTAACACTTTCCTACATAAGAGATAGATACTGGATCATCAGCGGAATCAGGACAGTAAAACGGCAGTTAAGACTGTGCGTTAAGTGTCGCCGATTTAACAACGAAGTCCAACAACAAATTATGGCAGACTTACCACGAGCCAGAGTCACTCCGTCAAGGCCATTCACTCATACCGGTGTCGATTTCACGGGCTACGTAGAGCTGAAAGTCAATAAAGGACGCGGGATCAAAACCACGAAAGGGTACATAGCCGTCTTTGTCTGCCTGTCAACTAAAGCGGTCCATCTAGAACTGGTTTCAGACCTGAGTACGGCCGCCTTTCTAGCAGCGCTTCGTCGATTCTGCTCCCGACGAGGATCACCAGCCCACATGTATAGTGACAACGGTACAAACTTTGTAGGCGCTAATCGACTCATGCAAAAGGAGTATAAGGAGATTATTCAGACTATCAACCCGGACTTCTTTAACAAAATCAGTGAGCAGAACATTCAGTGGCACTTTAATGCACCAGCCTGGCCTAATGCTGGTGGACTTTGGGAGGCGGCTGTGAAAAGCCTGAAATACCACTTGAAAAGGGTCATAGGCGATCAACGTCTTACGTACGAAGAGTTTTCAACGTTACTTTGCCAAATAGAGGCGTGTCTGAATTCCAGACCTTTATGTCAACTCACGGAAAATTCAGACGACGACTGCCTTACTCCGGGACACTTCCTGACTGGGGCACCGATTATATCACGGCCTCAAACTGAACCGGAATCGTTAACGCTGAAAGCGCGATGGCAACTCGTCCAAGCTATGACAAAGAATATCTGGCAACGATGGTCATCGGAGTATCTGCAACAGCTACAAACTAGAACCAAGTGGCAACAAGCACGACGTAATCTTGAAGTCGACGACTTCGTCCTCATCCGTGAAGAGAACGTACCGCCAGGTAAATGGGCAATGGGACGAGTACAACTACTTCATCCTGGAAAGGACGGGTATGTGAGAGTAGTTACTGTAAAGACAAGGAACAACACTATACAGCGTCCAATCAATAAGCTTGTATACTTGCCTGTAAATGAGAAGGTATCCCCATCCAAACCCATGAACCAGTGTCAGGATGAGTCTTCCACTTCGTCATCAGATCAAGCTGAAGGCAAAAGGCAGCCGCCGCGACCACGAAAGCAAAAATCTTTGCATGCCTTTTTTATCAGTATTTTACTAATGCTTTTCTTTACATCTCCTAGTCTACAACAGAAAGTGACGACATACAACGTTACGCAAATTACCACAAACCAAGGACTTTACTTCGACAAGATGGCTAACCTCCAAGTTATCAAGGACGATTGGAAACTCATCGTGTTTTATAATATGTCCACGTTCTATCACGGAGTAACGAACATTAAAAACTATGTCAAGCACCTAAAACAAACCGCTGATTGCATGGGTTCGCAATACGACAGCGTCGTCCTACAATTAGAGCACGAAGTAAAGGAACTTGAGCATTATCAAAAACTCCTTGAAAACCCTAACGCTAGAAGGCAAAAACGTGGTTTAATCAACGGAGTAGGGTACCTAGCAAACACGTTGTTCGGAGTATTAGATGAAAACTTCGCTCAACAGTATAAGCAGGACATAGAAAAAATATCGAATAATGAAAATCATCTTCAAAAGTTACTGAAGAATCAAACCTTGGTCGTAGAATCAGAATATAACATTTTACGACGCAGCGAGGAGACTATGAACAAACAGTTCAAATTTATAAAACAACATCTTCTAAACGTCACTAACGAAATCAATAAGGTGCGTCTGGATAACAGAAACGGCATTTATGTAACATCATCCGCCCTAGCCGCGAGTATCATATTGTCAAACCTAATGCGAATCCAACACACACTTATCAACACAGTGACAGACATCAGTCACGGTCGCATCGACCCGTTCCTACTGACTCCCGAGCAGCTGGCTCGTCAGATCAACATAATCTCCGGTCAATTGCAGGGAAATCTAATGACCCCAATCGAGTCATCAAACCTATCAGAGTTGTACAAGATTATGAAGGCGTCTGCAACGCTGTGTGAAGGCTATCTTATTATAGAGATAAAGATTCCGCTTGTGAGCAACGATATCTTCGAGTTAGACAGAGTCATACCTATCCCTCAGAAAAGGGGGTCGAAACACGTTCGCACTGTCCCAAGCTCACCATATATTGCCTACAATGTACAAAAGGATCTCGCTCTTCTCTTATCAGATAGCGATCTGCAAGCATGCTTTCAGATCACCAGTAACAATCGACTATTCTGCTCCATTGACAAACCTGTTTACAATCTGGGAATAAAACAGTCGTTATGCGATATCCAGACCGTAAGTAATATGAGGAGCGCTTGTAAACAAGACGTATCCACGTGCCACAATTATTGGGTCAAGTTACACAATTTAAACTCCTGGCTTTACACCTGTTGTGAGTCATGTGAACTCCGTATTTCCTGCATTGCTGACACAACAACAACAGAAATACGAGGTAGTGGTATCTTTGACCTAGGTTATGGATGCACACTGAAATCGGATTCGTACAGTATTCACACACACAACAACTACTTACGTTTTTTAAACATGCGCTCAAATATCGAAGTCCCAGAGGTTTCCATATTGAACTCTTTAATAAACACAACCTTGCCCAACGATTTCTACGTACCAGAAAACCACACCCTTATGTGGAATCAGCTTAGAGACCAAATAACCAATATAAAGGAACAATCTTCTACACAACTAAACGTCCACGACATCCACCATTATTCCGTCGTGTACGTTACCTTGGCCTTGGTTCTCGTCTTAGGCGGCATATGCTTATATTTAATTATAAGAAGTAAGTGCCAAGCCGCATCTGCGCCGCAGCAGCCTGAGACGTTGGAGGTACGTGTACTGGCGGGCGAGCGAGCCCCGCGGGCGGAGGCGCAAGCTGACCTCACAGGACCGGGATCTACTGAGTGCGCGCGTGAAACAGTGCCAGTGATCAGTGAGTTCAGTGATAGAAGTAAAACAACGGAAAGTGTAAATAAAGGGACCTCTCCTATGATGAAATATTAACTAGAACAAAATCAGACAATTTAGTGTTAGATATACAGTACTTAGAGTAGATATTGTTGAAATCACCTTGTAACAGCTTTCAACGAAAACATTGTATCATTTATCCTAAGTCATCATTTTTATTGTATTTAGACTCACTAGGTTTCATCTAAGTTAAACATATTCTCTCGTCTTCTCCTTTAGAGTTGGCAGTATGTACGGTGAACCCGCACATTTCATAACATTAAGTAGGTTAAGCTACATCAGCGTTTGCATACGCGCGATCATTTAGCGAACTGGCTAAGTAAAATAAATCAGTGATTTTACCACACTCAACACGGGCGGTTTAATTCATCATCCCCGGGTTTTCCATCATTACAAGTGTACAGATCAATCATCGTATGCTTGAACAAAGTGTATAGACTATCGTCGTACAACCACCACTATCAGAAATTGTTGTAGCCAATGAATCACGGGTACCAGTTGTTTGTTCAGGAGATGTCAACATTGTGTCAGAACTACATTATAAAATTATAGTTAAAAATGTGCTATGTGTGCCTACCTTAACAACAAATTTACTTTCTGTCAGTGAACTAATAAAAAATGGAAATAAAGTCATATTTAAAGAAAAACATTGCTATATTAAAAATAAACATAATGAATTGGTAGCGACAGCTGACTTGTCAGATGGTGTTTACAAATTAAGGTTACAAACACAGACATGTGTGCTGGCAGCTCCGGCAGTTAGTGGAAAGTTATGGCATAGAAGATTAGCACATATCAACAGTCAAGATATGAATAAGATGAAAAATATTGTGGATGGTTTGTCATATGAAAACAATTTTGACATAACCAAATCTCAGTGTACTACATGTTGTGAGGGAAAGCAGATGAGATTACCTTTTACACATGTTGGTGAAAGAAGTACGGAGACACTCCACAGAATACATACAGATCTTTCAGGGCCAATGGAAACAAGTTCGTTAAATGGAGCAAGATATTTTCTACTCTTCGTAGATGATTATAGTCGAATGACTTTCATATATTTTCTGAAGCACAAAAGTGAAGCTTTCAGCAGATTTAAGGAATTTAAATCAGTTGTTGAAAACCAGCAAAATAAGAAAATTAAAATGCTAAGGTCAGACAATGGACTAGAATTTTGTAATAGTGAATTCGAAAATTATCTTAGAAAAGATGGCATAATTCATCAAAAGTCAAATAATTATACACCAGAACAGAATGGCCTATGTGAGAGAGCAAACCGTACAGTAGTCGAGAAGGCTAGATGTCTTTTGTATGATGCAAAATTGGATAAGAGATTCTGGGCTGAAGCGGCCAATACCGCTGTTTATTTAAAAAATAGATCCATTGCATCAGGGTTAGACACAACCCCATATTAATTGTGGTATGGAAGAAAACCAGATATCAGCCACATTCGTTTGTTTGGAAGTAAAGTTATGGCACATGTTCCTAAACAAAAACGCTTAAAGTGGGATAGTAAGGCCAAACAGCATATTCTGGTGGGATATAGTGAAGAGGTAAAAGGTTACAGACTGTATAATCCAACCAAAAACAATGTTATCATTAGCAGGGATGTAGTTGTGATGGAAAATGGGGAAAATTCCAAGGATAGTGAGGAGTCAGCTATCTGGGTTCAAAATGAAGACACCCCAATACACAGTATGGAGAAGGAGAGTAAAGATTCAGTGGGGGAATCAAATATGGAAAGTTCAGAGACCAAAGACCACTCTGATTGCTCTTCAAACTCTTCTATATATGTTGATGGTAATGACACACTAACTAAAAGTCCAACCAGTGAAGTCCAAGAAAATGCAGTCCAGATGACGTCAACTTCAGAACAGGTACCAGATGTACCAAGTAAACGTACTAGGAGACCACCTGATCGTTACGGCTTCGGCAATATGTGCTTTTCCAGTATTGTTCCAGGTTCCGAGGAAATAGTGTTCACAGAGGCACTTGCTGGACCTGAGAAGGAGCAGTGGAAGTGTGCCATGGATGAAGAGCTACGTTCATTTGAGGACAATGATGCATGGGAGCTTGTAGACAATCCAGGTGATGTGACAATTGTAAAGTGCAGGTGGGTGCTCAATAAAAAGTTTGATGTGGACAATAATGTACGTTTCCGGGCTAGACTTGTGGCTAAAGGTTTCTCGCAAAAACTTGGCATAGATTATACAGACACTTTTTCTCCAGTAGTGAAACATTCAACTCTTAGATTATTGTTTGCTCAGAGTGTAAAAATGAGAATGAGTATTACACACTTAGATGTAACTACTGCTTTTTTAAACGGTGTTTTAAAAGAAAATATCTACATGTCCTTACCTGAGGGTTTTGTGAACAAAAGTGGGGGAAAGGTTTTAAAATTAAGAAGAGCCATATATGGGTTGAAACAGTCATCACTTGCATGGTACGAATGAGTTATGGATTTGTTAATTAAATTAGACTTTAAGAATAGTCATTATGAACCTTGTTTGTTCACAAAAATCAAAGGTGAATTTAAAATTATTGTGGCATTGTATGTAGACGATTTTTTAATTTTCTCAAATAATGATCTAGAAACTGATAAATTGAAGAGTGCATTAGGATCAGAATTTAAGTTAAAAGACTTAGGACCTGTAAGACAATATCTAGGTATGAGAATAAATCTAGATAAAAATAAAAATGTAATTACTGTGGATCAGCAACAGTATATTGAGCAGTTACTTGCTAAGTTTCAGATGCCAGATTGTAAAACACAAAGTACTCCAATTGAACCTAAATTAAATATACATAAAGCTGATAAGTGCTTACCTGATATTCCTTATCAAAGCTTAATTGGAAGTTTAATGTATTTGGCAGTATTGACAAGACCAGACATTGCTTATTCTGTAAGTTACCTTAGTCAGTTTAATACATGTTACAATCTTGAACATTGGCACTATGCAAAAAGAATATTAAATTATTTACAATGTACCAAAAACTATTGTTTAAAATATACCTCAGATGATACTGATTTACATGGTTTTGTAGATAGTGATTGGGCAAGTGACACTTTAGACCGGAAATCTTATACTGGCTACTGCTTTAAGCTGTCAGGATGTGCTATATCATGGCAAAGTAGAAAGCAGAAGGTAGTATCACTGTCCAGTACTGAGGCAGAGTACACTGCTCTATCAGAAGCTTCTAGAGAAGCTGTGTATTTAAGAAATGTAATGTATGAAATTGTTGGTAAACAGAGTGTTATTTCTTTGTTTTGTGATAACCAGAGTGCATTAAAAATAGCATCCACTAATCAGTGTAATAATAGAACAAAACATATAGATGTACGCTTTCATTATATAAGGGATGTTGTTCGTTGCGAATACTAACGTGTTTCATTATAGTAACCTATTTCTCATGGAACCCATAAGGCGAGAGCAGTCCGTCTCTCTTTTATAATCTTTCCAAATGATTTGGCAGTGGTCTTCTATAGCCTTTTTGTTCTTTCGTTTGTATTTTCCCATCAGTGCACCATTTTAATTGAACCATTCATTCACAATACGAGCAATGTTGTTGTGTTGTTCTGAACGAAGCTGACCTGAGCTAAATCATCAGCTAGATATTCGGTACAACACTTGGAAGCATTTTGTATTCTAAAACCGATAAAACTGGATTGCATTAATTGCCTTTGAAGGTAGAAGAACGAGCTCGCCCACTCCTTCCGCTGAGATCCAGCCCTAGATATTGGTAGAGATTCGTCCAGAACCCATTGAGTGTAATGCGTTTCTTATTACTCTAGGACAAACTTCACACGTTTGAGCGAAATAATTGTTCGAGTTAATCGAACACTCAGCGAAAATGCATAATTGCATCGAACGCAAGTATGCACATTCGCTCGTCCACCAAAATGTGAGTTTAGTTCGCGTTAGATATCGCTAGAGACACCTCGTTCTCAAACCATTACCATTACCATTTTTACCAATCTAGTTTTTAATAGTTTACCATTTTTTACTATTTCATATTACTGTGTTATAGTGATTTAATATAGCTATTTCTCTTATAATTTGAGACTTTCACTTTACCATACAATACCATAATATTAGCAATACGAGAAAGGAGTGTTAGGCTACCATAACGCCGAGCGCTAATTTCTACAATAATTGTGTAACACAAAGCCGTTTTCTACATATTGCCGTCCCATGACGACTTATTGCATTTTTGTGACTCAGATTGAAATGGTAACAAGTGCTCGCGGAACGTTAAATGAATCAATTTGAAAATCGACGAACCTTTTCATGCCACTACTGTACAATTCAATTAAAAATAATAAATAAACAGCCGCTGTCCGGACAGCGGTTGCCCTCGCGATATTTGAAAACAGTTTCGGTTGAAATACCATCCAGACTCACTGTCAGAATAAAAAGAGGCTTTATACCCTACAGCCGCTACAGCTGTTCTAATTTAAAATTGTGATGAACTGCTTAAATACTTTTGTATAATTAATTTATGTTGTTGGTTGGTAGGTAGGACGGGCGGCGCGCGGCGAGCATTGCTGTCATTAAGTCACACGGGCGTATGTATGGACATACGCTCGTGTGACGTAATGACTTTCACTGGTTTTATACGACACCGTCCTCTAATTCATGGGAATTAGAGGACGGTGTCGAATTAAACCAATGAAAGTTA
Organism: Charanyca ferruginea; assembly: GCA_947361185.1. Lineage (NCBI taxonomy): Eukaryota > Metazoa > Arthropoda > Insecta > Lepidoptera > Noctuidae > Charanyca > Charanyca ferruginea. The sequence continues at coordinate 27,302,356 of OX376067.1, read as the reverse complement.
GTGAAAATACTTTGTTTTTTTTGTATTTTAACTCGGTCATATATTATGATATTTAAGTCAAATAAATCCCGAGGTTTGAGTTACAACGGTGTTTAACCTAACATCCTGTATGTTAGGTGAGTGTGTACAGACGTCATTAACTGGTTACCCCTCACACATTAAAGAATCATGGCGAGATTCATACATTAAGTAATTTAGAGGGTTTCAAATATTTTCCATTGTGAAGAATACATTACCAGGAGTAGATTGATATACTTAGCATATTTTTAAACCCCCGCATAATTAAAATATTACGCAATGAAAACAACTTTTTGTTCCATTTCGATGCCCATTTTGTTTATAAAAAAAAGAAAGTAACAAGCGATGTTAACGGATCTATAAAATTGCCAGACAAGTGATGTGACAAGTGTGTGGAAAAAATAATCATTATTTGTGATATTATTTCCCATAAAATGATGCAATTTCAATGTAAGAACTGCGAAACGGCGGCTGTCAGTGTCACTGTTACTGTTAGTCGCCGTTTCGTTCTGAAATAATGAGCTTTATGTTAAACTATTAACGTTTTTTTTACGGGGTTTTAAAAATATTGTAAATGCCTGAAGATACTCTTTAGGTATCCAAGAATATAAAAATTAGAATTTCAACTTCTCTAAACGTTTTTATTTTTTTTGTACAAATCCTGCCATGATTCTTTCCTTTGAAAAGGGGGGTAACATGTAGAAAAATATAGATATCTTTTGACAATAAGCAATAAGCATACATCGTTTATGTACGTATCGATCCATCGATGTGACGAATAATTCTGTAGAATAGACGACGGGAGCGAAGCCACGATAATGGAGTATTATACTAAAAGTTACAACTCACCGAGCACATGCATGAGAACGGAGAACAGGTTGTACGAGGTGTCGGGGTGGAAGATGTCCTTCCACTCGGTGACCAGGTCCGCCACGTGTGGCGCGGGCTGGCGGCGATGGCTCTCGGCCGGCACTGACGACACGAAGCTATGCACCGACACCCACAGACGCAGCACCGCGCGAGACAACATCGACACCTGCGGGGGAGAGCGGGGCGGGGCGGGGGGGGGGAGATAGTGGACACTACTCAACTATTATCCTTAAGAGCGCCCATCCCCATCGAACGAACTTCAACGCGAGCGTAATTGCTGATTTTCGGACGTGTTTACTGAATTTGTTTCTCATGAAAGTTTATTTTTGGCTTCATATAAACCTAGATTTAAACCACAAGATGTGTGTGTGCGTGTGTGTAAAAAATATTTGGAAAATAATGTGTTATAACGTATATAAATGTACGAGCGTTTGTATGGGAAATATGACGGGATGGGCGCTCTTACTAATAATGTGCCAAAAAGTGACTCGGTTATGGTTTTGGACTTGGCTCGGTGGAATGTTAATACTCTTTAGGTAAGTAAACTTGACTGCCTAAAAATAATCTACTTCTAAAGTGAGCTGACAAAACAACAATTTAGGATTCCAGGCTTATCACCTCTACATGTCCAAAGTTATCCTGTAATTACTGATTTTAGAGGGTCACTGTCACACTGTTTTATCTTGATTTTTTTTATGTTTTGTATTGTTCTTTGCCTGCATTGGTTTCTCATATAGAAGCAACAAGGATAATGTAACCAGTATTTTGTAAAAACTTGACTTAAAAGAGTGTCCGTTGAGTTTCTTGCTCGTTCTTCTCCATAGAGACCTCCCTATGTTTTGGAACGAGCAACTAGTTTTAACTTTCTGACTAACTGACGGACTCCTTGACAATTCAAAAGTGCCTACAAATGGTTTGATTGAAATAAATGCTTTGACTTTGATCTCTCCATATTGATTTGTAACTCAGTGGATCCTCAGCTGTGTACTGAGGCAGTAACACTGCTGCATGCGTTACCTTAGTGGATCCCCAGCTGTCCATGCTCTTCCGCACGGAGGCGAGCAGCGAGCACAGCGTGATGGTGGCGAAGTCCCAGTGGTGCGCTGGTGCGTCCCAGCCGCGTGACGTCACCACAGCGGTGAGGCAGTAACACTGCTGCATGCGTTACCTTAGTGGATCCCCAGCTGTCCATGCTCTTCCGCACGGAGGCGAGCAGCGAGCACAGCGTGATGGTGGCGAAGTCCCAGTGGTGCGCTGGTGCGTCCCAGCCGCGTGACGTCACCACAGCGGTGAGGCAGTAACACTGCTGCATGCGTTACCTTAGTGGATCCCCAGCTGTCCATGCTCTTCCGCACGGAGGCGAGCAGCGAGCACAGCGTGATGGTGGCGAAGTCCCAGTGGTGCGCTGGTGCGTCCCAGCCGCGTGACGTCACCACAGCGGTGAGGCAGTAACACTGCTGCATGCGTTACCTTAGTGGATCCCCAGCTGTCCATGCTCTTCCGCACGGAGGCGAGCAGCGAGCACAGCGTGATGGTGGCGAAGTCCCAGTGGTGCGCTGGTGCGTCCCAGCCGCGTGACGTCACCATGGCGCTGAGGAACTCCACCACGGCCACGTTGCTGACCACCTCGCTCCAGGAGCAGTCGGATATGTTCCTGTGGGGACGAGTGTTAAGTGTGCAGGGAAGGGGAGTGGAGCTCCCACACCGCTAACACAACTATCGTATAATGCATTAACGAACGACTAGCTTTTGCCCGCGACTTTATCCGCGTGGAATTCGGAAAGTAATACATTTAGTTAAGGAACAATGTAGGTACAGGAAGTTCAAAATTCATCGTCAAATTTTATTTTTATTTTAATAATAATAAATCGTTTAACATGGTATACAATGGAAAACTTACAACTAGGTACAAAAATAAGATAAATCATCATCATTGTCGTCATCGTCGACGTGTCATCATCATCATCGTCGTCATCATCATCATCATCGTCGTCATCATCATTATCGTTATCGTCAACATCATCATTAGCGTGATGATCATCATCATTATCATCGTAGTCTTCATCATCAAAGTCAAATCATTTATTTCAATTAGACCATTATAAGGCTCTTTTAAACGTCAAATGAGAAAAAAATTGATTCTAGTTGGCCATTCCAAAAGGTAGTTTTGTATTGAGTAGAATGGGCAAGAAACTCCATACTTACTCTTTTAAAAACGATGTTAACAATATTTGCATTTACAGGAATGATATATGTCGCATCCGGTCAATAGTACAAACACGGAAAGACGAATCGCAAGCCCGCCATTAGCGACAATACGTGATTTATTACCACCACCACCATTTTGGCGCGCTTCTACAGAGTCGTGATGTTTTCAGCCCACAGCGAGGAGGACATTCACAATTATTATTCAGTGTCTGATCGCATCGAAGCTAAGACGTCCCGGAACTGTACTCGAATCGTTGTGTTTAAGTGTTACTATATCTATTTTTTTAATAAGAGTCTGAGTTTATTTAAATTGAGTTTGTGTTAAATTGTGGTTTTAATAAATGCCGTGTATTGTACCCTATACCCAGTGTGTTTGCATTGCACGAAACCCAACATCTGCCCACATGATGACCGAATCTAACAGAGTAAATCCTGACGATCCGACATTATGATTATACGTGAATATGATGTACCTTGCATAAAAACACTACTACTATCTATACTACTATCATCATCATGGTCGTCACTGTTGTCGTCATCATCATCATCATTGTCGTCGTCATCAACATCATTGTCGCCATTATCATCATCACCAATATCTCATCATCATCATTATTGTTGTCGTCATTATCATTATCACCATTATCTCATCATCATGATCATTATTGTTGCTGTCGTCATTATCATCATCATCATCATTATCTCATCATCATCATTATTGTTGTCGTCATCATCATTATAAATTCATCTCATTAAAGATTTAATATTTTTTGTTTATTGATAGTAATTACTCGTGGATAATAAAGATAAAGAAAAAAAAAGGAGAAAGATAAAGATATCAAAATAAGATAAACAAGATAATAAATATTTATGTTAGTTGTGTAGGGTAGGCAATGTCTTTCTGTCTTTATGTACCGCACGCCACTAGCGGTACGCATGAATAATGATAATATAAGTAAAGTTAACGTAATGTTACTAACTTGTCATAAAGCATGGTGTGGTTACGCTTGTAGTAATCGTTGACGACGACGTCGATGTCGCAGCAGTCGCGGCACCGTGTGACGTCACGCACCAGATCCTCGTCGCCGCGGTCTCCATACGCGATGTACCAGCTGCGCAACATTACCAGGTACTTGATGTTATACGTGGTCTCCGAGTCGGTACCCCATTTTGTGCTGGCCTAGAGGGACCGAAAGAATATCTTTATGTCACACAGATTTATATTAGGTGGCGCATAAGTCACGAGGTCACTAGTGATAGAGGTCTGGGGTAGTGATTCCTTAAATTTGAAATCCTAAACTGTTTATCAGACTTTTTGTAAAGCATTAAGAGCGCCCATCCCCATCGAACGAACTTCAACGCGAGCGTGATTGAATTTTTTTTTATTTCAATTAACGCAAAGCTCGAAAACAAACGAGTGACTGAGAACGCGATAACATTACAGGATAATTGACGCGCGGAAATTTCACAAAACTTGTTCCATCACATACGTGTTTTTGAAAAAGCCTTATAAGTTTTTGGAAAAAAGGTTTGTAATTTAGAATATCCATTACATGTGCAAGGTTTCTATGAAGCTGTTTTTTTTTTACTTTTATAATGTATGAGTGCATTATGACCGGTTAAAGTTCAGATAAAATTGTGTAAAAAAGCGGATTTTCGGAAGCGTTTACTGAATTTGTTTCTCAAATAAGTTTATTTTTGGCTTCATACAAACCTAGATTTAAACTACAAGATACCCGTGTGTTAAAAATATTTGAAAAATAGTTTGTTATAACGCCGTAATGGCGTACGAGCGTTTGTATGGGAAAAATGTCGGGTTGGGCGCTCTTAAGTTGATCTTACATCAGTTTAGCAATACCAGTACTTTTTTATCAATAGCTTCAGCGGTTTCACAAAGATGAACATGCTTGGCCGATCATCATCATCATCATTTCAACCTTAAGACGCCCACTGTTGGGCACAGGTCACCCCCAAGGGGGGGGGGTTCAGCCGTGATCGCCATGCTTGGCCGATGCATGTTGGCGATCGCAGTAGGTGTTACGGAGCTCAGAAGGACGCTGCTGCCCATCCTCTGGTCAATATCCCCCGGTCGCCTTCTACGACACCCGTGGGTACAAATGGAGTGGTGCTATTGGCGGCACCACACGGCCGCTAAGAGCTTACTGTTAGCTAAGCAGACACAATGGTTAAATAATCGCAAGTGATCGCAAACCAGTAAAAGCCACGAACCTGTAAAGTGTGGAAGAATCCATTTCCGGATACGATATCCTCAAGCTTATGTCCTTCAAGAAGTCCTTTTTCGTCTCCCCCGGTCGCGTGCAGGCTGTGCCAGCGCTGCGCGAGGGCCCACAAGTAGCCCTTCGCCACCGCTAGCTCTGACACCCTGCTCTTTACGTCACTCCTAACATCTTCACTCGTCGCGCTTATCACGTCTGCCAGAAGAGAATCTAGTTTTTGTTTTGTTTGAACTATAATGTCGTAGTGGGGCCACTGAAAAAATAATTCAGTTAAATAGTATGTAATATGTATCGTAATTGTATCGGTCGTCGCCGTATAAAATACTTACAAAAGCGTATCCTTCGTGTAAACAATTGATGACAACGTATGCATGCATCACATTGCACCATTCTCTCTGAACATACTCGTCTTTCAGTAACACATTGCACCAAGTTCTCTGTTCGCTCGGCTCATCCTCGTCATCATCAGAGTTGACTCTGTGCAGTAGCAGACTCCTCAGATATATCGCGCGGAAAAGGTGTTTATTAACATATAGCAAAAGGTCAGTTTTCGTTAACTCCTTCACGTCGTGTCTCGCCGCGTCGCGGACCACGCTCGCGATGACGTCACTGTCGTCGTCGTACAGACAGTTGAGCTGACTCGTCACACACTCGTGGCGGAGCGCGAACGACTCGATCACGTGGTTGTCAGGCTCCGTCATGTCTAATATTTGTTTGGTGAAGGCGACTATGTCAGTGACGTCATCAGGTGCTTCGGCAGCATCGCATTTGTTGAATAAGTGCGGGCAAAGAGATACCGTGTTCTCGATTTTTGTTATGTCCAAATGTTCTGTGCTGTAATAGAACATGAGATAGGTTAGAGAGTCATTTGCTGTCAAGTTTAAAAACAATCTAATAACCTGATAATGGTGCCAATTCTGTTGTGCAGGAGCTAATCTTATTTTAAGCTATTTATATCTCTTTCTCTCCAATAAAACAAGAAAGAGACATATATTAACAAGAGCTGTCACTTTAAGTTGTTCTAAAATGTCCACTCAATTACAGTTGTCATTTCAGAACGTATTGGTTAAAAACACGGCGTAGTTCAAGGAAAAAACTAATTTGACATTTCTAATTTAGTTCTTATCTGTCGCCGTCCTTTTCTTTAGCTGCCTGGTAGTAAGAGATTGCAATTGTCTAATTTTAGTTTAGTTTGTTAACAAGGGAATCGGCACTAATATTCGAAATTAAATATATTAACTAGCTAACCCGACGAACGTTGGCTTGTCCCTATCTACCTACTTATCTGCCTATCTACCTATCCCTACCCTACGGCGGAAAGTCATAGGCGTACTTTTTTTTTTGTTGATTTATTGAATGTTTCGCGCAACTTTCTTAGTTTTTTCTTTCATATTCCTTTTCTCCTTACAATAACAAACAACAAAAAAAGAATTAGCGAAATTGGTCCAGTTTACGCGTGATGCTGTGACCAAGGGAAGGATTAATTTATATATACTTATCATTCACTTTTCATTTCCAATATCTTCCCGTGGGTGTCATAAGAGGCGACTAAGGTACTCACCAGAGTATGGGCAGCAGCGTTTTCTGTGCCTTTCTTTGTAACAACCATACTGCGATCGCCAACCCGCCTGCCAAGCGTGGCGATTATGGCAAAACCCCCCCTTTTGGGGGAGGCCTATGTTCAGCAGTGGACGTCTTTCGGCTGAAGTGATGAACTTATCATTAATTTGTATATAGATTAAACGGTACTTACGCTTGCGTGAACAGCTGTTCGTGTAGGAACTCGGCTACTCTGGTCAGGAACATTGTCCGGTCTTCGGCCGGCAGTGCGGCGGCGCCGTCCTGCCACGACGAGCGCACCTCGCACCACGTGTCCACAGACAGGCGGCTGTCTCCTCTCTGCGAACAGCGGGAACAGATTAGCGTTGTCTAAAATGTCATCATCATCATCTGCCTTTCTCAACTATATTGGGGTCGGCTTCCAGCTGAATACCAGTGTTTTACATGGAGCGACTGCCTATCGGACCTCCACAACCCAGTTACTGAAAGACTGGTTGTCAGACTTTCTGGTTTCTGAGTACTCATAACGACTGCCAAAGATCTACAAATGACAGCCGGGCTAATGTGATTAAAGCAAAATATTATGGACTTGTGTAGGAAGGTTCTATGATGGCAGTAGTCACCGACTCACGGGTACGATTTCAGGACCATAACATAATCCATGGTGCTCGGCAACTCGGCCTTCCTTAGTTGTAAACGCCCTTTTGGTCTTATTAGCCCAGTTCTGTTCCGTTTCCTGTCAAGTGGGTGGGAGTGGAAAATCTTTTTTTTCTTACTCCTCCTCCGTTGTTCTTTTCTGGTTAATTTCATTGATTGTAATGTCACTCTAGGACTCGTCGAGCTTTAGCGTTTCAACGCTTTTCTAATAGTCGCTACTGTTGATTCCGGTTTTTTTTGTTATACATTCAAATAGGCTTGCGTTTGACAGCAATTCTTCTGATATTAAATGATGATGCGGCTTAAGGTGGTCCCTTGCCTAGGATGAACCGGTTCACTCGTGCTTTGAAGACACCTAGATTATACTTATCAGGGAACAGAGAGGTGGGCAGTGAATTCCACACTCTATCTGGTTTTCAAGAGTTGGGTTTGGGAATAGCGTAGCATTGAATAGTCACCGGCACTCGCACGTTGAGCCGGAACAGCTGCAGCAGCAGCCCCCCCACCCCCGCGGCGCCCGCGCTCGGCAGTGACGTCAGCAGGCGCGCCGCCAGCCCCGCGCGGGACTCTAGCGCTGTGTCCGACTGTGCCTCGCCTGCGGACAGCTCCACGGCGCTGCTCACCGACGCGATCACGTCCGATATGCTGGCTTCGCTCACTAATAACTCTGGAACACAAATTATATATTTTAAGGCGTTAAGAGCGCGTATTCGATTCGTGACGAAAACTTCATGTTTTTGCGTTTTGCCCAGAGCAATATCGTAAATATGTGAGCAGATTATTTTAAGACAATTTACAGTTTTAGAAAGATTAAGTCTTGATTTAGACAGCTACAGAGTAAAAGTATAAATTTTAATTATGGTTTTTTAAAGCGAAGACAATTCTTTCATATCGTTTTACGAAAATAGACGTCAGAGTTAACTTTCAGGACGAATACAACCATTACAACATGCCAAAATATTTTGTTTTATGCGTTTTTCCAATAGTATATACAGTCATAAAGACTGCTACAGAGCCAAAATTACGAAAATATTACTATTATGTGTTAAAAAACAATGTTGAAAAAGTATAAAATCGGTTCACTTTGTCAATTTTTTTTCACCAGTATTTGAATAAAAACATAACTGATATATTTATTTTATGAAAGTAAATGTTATGCATAATATACAGAATATTTTTCAGTCCGTTTTAAGAGCTCATTTATTTTAGACAATTATTTTAAAAAGCACTGTAAAACATCACGCGCTGTCGTTTGCCGATCAATTTCAATAATTCGTGCTTATTTCGTGCATATTTTTTTTTCTGATGCACATAAACAGACCATTGTATTGTATTAGTGTGTGTCAATGCTGCTACGCCGTTCTAGCAATCGTTTAGATTTTGAGTTGCGCTAAATCGAATACGCGCCCTTAATATGATAATGATAAATCGAGTTTTTCAATGAGACTCGCGCGAGACGTGCTATAGCGACGACGTACAACGTACAAACAAATTCAACAAAACAAAAGCGTCTTCTCATATCGTGCGTTTGCAAAATGTCAAATCTGCGCTCGCCTGCTTGACATAAACCTGTGTTACCTCCGGTGGTGAGGCAGGCGCACAGCAGCGCGGCCGCGCCCGCACTGCCCCGCGCGCGCTCCGCCAGCCCCCGCAGCGCCCCCCGCACCACCTCCCCCCGCAGCCAGCGCCGCACCGCGCGCGCCCGCACGTGCGGGTGCCGCACGCACAGAGACAGGCACCACTCCACCACCGCGGGCGGGAACTGCGGGGAAGAAATCAAAATAAAACAAGATATGTGGCGAGTAAGACAGTACAGAAACACGTCTAAACGCTCCTCCAAAATCACGCCACCCTACGTCATATCGGATGATCTTGTTTACAAGTAATTAGTAAACCGGTCTAGCGGCGAGTAGGGTGACGCCCATAAAAAGGTCCTGGCTACCTGCTATTGTTCGAGCGGCGCGCGCGCAACATGGCCGCTGTGAATCCTTTGTTCTAAGGACCGCCCCACTAATTAGAAAAGTGTCAAGACCGAACCGTTTTGCAAAAAGTGCCAGGAGTGATCGTTAATTATTGTTAATTGATTTTATCGTATAGTGATTTGCCACCATCGTCGGGAAGTCCACCCGGACCTGCCTTACTGTTTTATGTTTGTCGGTCAATTAATTATTACTAACACTAGTTTCTAAGTTCGCAATAATACTAACAAATATGGATGTTGAATCTGAAATAAATGATTATTATTATTATTATTTATGTATAAATACTCGTGTTGTTTTGTATAAAATTCATTCCAAAACCGTTTCTTGTGAAGAATCACAGGAGTCCCATTTTACCTTCGCAACGAGAACCTCCATCTCGATTTTTTTTTAAATATCCTCCATCCAGCAGTTCATGAAACGCTCCGCTAAGCGCTTCTTCGACACTGCTGAGAAGCACTCTAACCCGTTGATCGTATCGGCCGCCCGGTACACTCCCTCCCGTATTAGTAAGACTCGACGACCAAGACATACCCAGACCGACCCTGACGATGCTGTTACTCTCCTCCAGGAGAGCAATAAGGCCACTAGTACAATAAATAAACACAGACACAGACCGCCGTCATTCCGTCCTCTGTGCCAAGGCCAGCCGCGACGACCCCGTACGTCCCCTCCCCGACCTTTGCTCGTGCCAGCCCACGCCGCTGAGCCTGTAGCTTTAAATTCGTCCCAAAATAATGGAAATCCGATCCAGCCTGTCCCTTTGCTGTCCTCTCCCAGCGACGCCCTAAGCCGAGGCTCGTACCCCACAGGGGGTGCCCTTAGCGTGTAGTCGCTTAGTTTGTAAGTTATGTTGCCCTGGCTGGAGGCCCTAAAAATAATATTTTTAAGGCACCACAGGAAAGTCCGGTTAAGCAGCCAGCAAACTTCTAGGTTGACCTGCGAGATGCCAATCCGAAAAAAAAAGATAAAAAATATATATTCAATTCATTACGATTTCTGCTTTCTGCCGACGCTATTGGAATATCATATAAATATACAACTTTGCTTAAGCTTCGATCACTGCTTTCATTGCTCTTCGTCCATCATCTAACATCTGCTTACACGCATAATGTAAGTGTCGCAATAAACACTTCAGATAATTTAATATTAATCTGAGTTGTTGAGTAGGCAATATCTTTCTGACTATATAAACCGCACGCCACTGCCTGCACGTTTAATGTCGGCGGCATTAGAGAGAGAATATTCTCGAAATAATACGGTGGTGCGAGCAGTGGTGGGTTAAGGGCTTATACGCACTATGCGAATACCCGCAATGCGGCTAGCCGTGCGGCTGACCACAGGATGCGGTTGTGAATGCAGCCAGCCGGATCGCGGTTGCAACAACATGAGGTTGAAGAACCGTTGCGATTTGCGGTTAATCGAGCCATTTCGCAGATGGACGCTGAAGAAGTTGCAGCTATTTACTAAGTACTCTGGTAATTTGGTGTTCCTAATTGTTGCCCGACTCTGGATTTCGGTGATAATTTTTTCGGTATCGAATTCCATTTTACGTAAAACGTAAGTAGACGTACCACGTGCGCACACTCACTCAATGGCGGGCAGCCGCAGACTGAACCGCACGGTGCGCATATCAACCGTTCAGCTGGCCGTCACTCGGACCGCAGCCCTCTGAGCGACCGGAGCGGTCTGCGGGTAGCCGTATGTCAGTGCGCATAGAAATGAATATTACGTACAGTACGCAAAAGAGATAAGTATCCATGTCGTCGGGAATAGTTGAAGATTTCTTAGAAACCAATGGGGGCTTTCAAATGAAATTTTATTAAATCATTGAACTGTTTATTCTCTAATAATTGTATTTTATTTTATTCATAAAAACCTATCGGTTTCTAAGTAAACTTCAACTGTTTCCGGCGACATGGATACTTATCTCCTTTGCTGACCGTACATAGTTGTGCTTGCGGTCAGCCGCACAACTACCCGCATAGTGCGTATGAGCCCTAAGGTTGCCACTCTGAATATTAATTAAGACACCAAACAGTAACAATCTACCAAATTAGAACTTTCTTTGACCTTTTGTAGCTTAAGCCCTATTTTCATGTCTTCAACGACTGGGGTGAAAGGCCGTAACATTAAATCAATAAATAAAAGAAAATACTAGAATTCACAATTTAAAATGGTAAAACTTACCTGCTGGAAAGTGTCAAACATGGCATCCTGTTCTTCTTCACTCATATACTTCATCAGTAAGAACACTACGTCGGCGACCGCCTTACAGCGCATGGTGTCGCCCGACAGCCAACTCCGCAGCACCTTGTCGTACAACTTGTGCACACTGTCCACATCGAACTGTCTCGCCAGCGCCGAGAACAGCTGCTTGCTGTCAAACTCCACCAGTAAAGTAATCAGAGGCGTCACGATAGTACTAGACAGTTGCCTCTTCTCAGCGCTGTCCAAATAGTGCGAACAAATCTTGTGAACGACGTCCTCTAGGTTGTGTCGGTACCGCTCCACTATAGACGCGTCATCGCATGGCTGCGGCACCACAGCACTTTGCTCAGGCACAGTTTGCTCGTCACCATCAAACTTGATACTATGCTGTTTCTTCACTTCCTGCGAAAACGTCGACTTCAATGTTTGCAACAGAAGGATGTGCCCGTCAATCAATTTCCCTATTTCATTGTGGTCTGTGCCAGATTTGTCGATCTGTGTCAACACTGTGGAGCCAACGTTCTGCCAGAAGTTCCTAACCAGCTGGTCGTATTTCTCGCTGTTTTCTGCTTTGTATTGTTTGAGCCAATATTTGACGAGTGCCGCCATGTTGGTTGCGGAACATTTGATTAGGTTAGTTCTAGTTTGTCCGTCGTGCGTCATGGCGAGCACGTTGGTCAGCCACGTCCTGTGCACGCTGGTGACGACCTCCGGCACAAACTCGTTCTGCTGTATAGACAGGTATCGTAAACATTCGCTCAAACTCAAAATCCACGCCTGCCGTTCACTTTTAGAATGTAATATATTTTTCTTTTCTAATCTGAAACGAGAATAAGTGATAAATATAGTCATTTTTAGCGAGGGTTAACAAAGTTTTAACACTATTTAATTTTTAACTTACCCGGCAAACACAGCGTTAAAAAATGCTTCATAGAAATCTTTAGTCAAAATGTCTTGAGGTAAATATGCTAACAGTGGTAGCAGCATATTTGACAGATGCTTCGCGTCACCCCAACCACCTGGATACAAGTACTGAGTGGTTAAAAAGGATAATTCAATACTTAAGAGTTTAAATAAACTTTTTTTTAAGTAAAACTTCTTTACGCACGCTTGACTTGGGGAGTAAGCTGACGAATGCGTGACGAGAGCGTTAGATAAAGTGTGATCGGCCGAGGCGAACGGAAGTTGAGAGGGAGATATAAGTTAGTGAAGATAGAAAGAGACAGAGTTACGTTTCGTATATTACTGTAGGGGCAAGAGAGAGAGGTGCGAGCATACATTTTCTTCCTCTCTTTCTCTCATAGCCAGTGTCAAACGGATACAGGGATACAGATATAGATCGAGCTAAAGAAGTTTAACTTCAGTCGTGTGATCTAAAGCACACTCGTATTTTATTTTTTAAACTGTCTTGTTTTCTATTTTATCGAAAGTTTGTGACTAAATGTTTAAAACTTACCATTTTCCAATACATCCAATATCCTTTTGACAAGCAATTCTTTCTTATCTAAGTACAAGTGCCAATTCTGGAAAAAAAAATTACTTCTTACTCGTTTAAAATGATAACAAAGCAACATTTTTAAGCCACTTTGGCCCGTAATAATGTAGCGTCGGTTCTACGACCGATGCTGGGCTAGGTATGGAGTTAGTTCAGAAGTAGGCAGTGACCTGTCGCTGCCGGCCGTGGTCGAGTCGATTGTCGGCAGCGCAGAGTCCTGAGACGCGGTGGTTTCTTTCTGCGAATCTGTCATGTCGCAGAAGGAGGCTGCGGAAAGGGAGAGGGAGATAACAACCTTCCACCCGGCCCGCAGCAGGCGCACCGGGTGTCAGCGGAGGGCGGCTCCCCTAAATGGGTTCAGAGACGACAGACTCGGGGACGTCTGTCGCCCCCCACTTACATCCGAACCCGAGGTGGCGGCGCGTAGTGTTTCACGCGCGCCCCTCTTACACGTCTACGGGAAGTCTAACACCCTTGATCCGAAAAGTGGCCAGCACAAGTGGGCACACCAGTCGGGGGTTGCGGAAGTATCTCCAGTTTCCGCGACCCCCTACCTAGGTGAGAGATGGAATACCGGGGGTGGTTTTTAGTTAGTAAAAGCCCCCTCAGACCCCTTCATCATGAGAATTTTACACCCCAGAACAAAAAACCGGACAAGGGGTGTGATTCTGTAAGACCTCATTCTAAATTTTGAATCTGAATTAGCTGTGAGTTTCTTGAGTGGCATTCTAAAAACTCGGTTGATAATTCGAATTTACACTAGCGCCACTCTTGCGAGCGTGTTAGTGAGTTGAACTAAATTGATATGGAGATTTTGACAGATAAAATATGAGATGGCGTAAGAAATGACATTCTGTAAGGTAATTTCTCAGTCACTTCGACGCTCACTTTGCATTCGAACCCGATTCAAAGTGTCAAATATATCAAGGTTATTTTGAACCTTATGTGAAGTAAGAGTGAATAGCGATGTGAGGCGTTCACCGAGGGTTCCGTACAAATTTGTAGGTACATATCCAAATTAATTTGGATTCCCTCGAGAGTGTCGAAATGTACGTTTTTTGCGACATAAACGGCCGTATCTTTTTTTCACGTTAACTTAAAAGTTTGATATTTTCACAGCTTCAAGGGACTGTGGACCTAAGTATATGGTTTCAACTCGATACCTCTACGCGTTATCGAGATAAAGGGGCTTGACAGAGAGACGGACGGACGTACAGACAGACAGATGGACAGACAGACAGACGTACAGACAGACAGATGGACAGACAGACAGATGGACAACAAAGTGATCCTATAAGGGTCAAAACACACCGGAATGGCAGCGCAGCGGCCGGCAATTTTGGTGGCAAACCATTTTTAAATTTATCTCTGAACGTCAAGACATAGTATCGCTTAAAGAATTGCATGCGTCGAGCGGCAGCTCATGCCGCCGGGCGGCTCTGTGAGTCGATGACCGCCGAAGCGATATAATATCACTTCGGCTTTGAGGTTTAGAGATAAAGTTGAAAATGGTTTGACAGCAAAACTGCCGGCCGCTGCGCTGCCATTCTGGTGTGACTTGACCTTAAGGGTTCCGTTTTTTCCTTTTGAGGTACGGGACCCTAATAAAAACAGGTATGGAGTTAGTTACGGGCACGTGGTGCATGAGCTGCAGCAGGCACTGCCAGGGCGCGGCGTCGGCCCCGCGCGTGGTCTCCAGTAGTACGCGCAGGGTGCGAGCAGCTGCGGGCGCGGCGCTGGCGGCCGGGAAGCGCTCCAGCACGCGCCCCGTGGCGCCGCACCACGCCGCCCTGGCGGGGACGGACCAGCTCGTACAACAGTTCAACATTTAAAAAAATATATAGTTGGGTACTTAACACCCATGAAGATATAGGTATCAATGGAACCAACATTTAGAACAAAAGCTTGAAACCAACTGTGGGCTGATGCTCTCTTTCTGAATGCATACATAAGAACGAGACAGTGATATGTGTTTTCTTTATCTTATGTATGCATTCAGAAAGAGAGCGTCTGCCCACAGTTGGCTTCACTTAGGTATTTAGAGTGTTGCCTCCACTTTTATCTATAAGCTTCTTGTTAACACCACTAATCAATTGACATACTTTTTATTAGCTGTCAAGACGAGATTCCTCCATAGATTTTTTATAACAATAGCGGCCTGTGACGTCACTTATTTACCAACCAATTAACTAACTATTCATTGATTTCAAAACAACTTAAAATCGAATTTTACAGTGAATTGAAAATTAATCGGGTTAACCGCATAACCCGCATAACCGTCATCTTTAATTTGACCGACCCCCTCTGATCGTATGAATAAATAGCGTCTGCTCGAAACCTAGTAGCCTTCGACGCGGGTGAACCTATACCTACATTTACATGCAACTGTCAAAACTGTAGCAACCTTTTGAATCTATTTTTTCTTACATTCAAAATCTATTATACAGGCACTTATATTTTTACGTTACATGTGGCCCCATGCGCTACCATGGGCATGGGGCTATGCGTTTACCAGCGAGCTGCTAGATGAACCCATTGAGTATGTGGTTAGCATTGCTGTCTATTACCTTTACAGAAAATAGGTAAGTATAGAAAGTTCCTAGATTTAAAGAAGCTTTTAATAAAAATGGAGAGACTGAGTCAAAAAGTCCAATAACACGCATCTTGGTGACGTTACAACTGTGCCTCTCTTTCACGCCAGTGAATGCTATCTCTTTCTGGTAACCCTTACTAGAGGAAACAGTGTCAGCCCGCAACTTCGTTCGTGTGTTCAGCATTAAACCAAAATATCAAACTACCTCACGGAAACACAGAAAGGTGATAACGATTATCCTAAGTGTTAAGCTAGATCAATACCGACCCTTACTTGTGTAAGGTCTCGTACCTGAGCTGCGGCGAGGCATGCGCCAGCTTCCAGTAGGGCGCGGCCTGCAGCAGCGGCAGCAGCTGCTCCCACAGCCAGGCGTCGTGCGCGCGCGGCAGGTGCAGGCACAGGTACTGCAGCCCCTGCAGGCTGCTCGTCGCTATGCGGTTCACTAGCAGCTGTCGCTCTTCCGCGTCCTCTATCCTGTGGTAACGTGTGGCAAATAAATTCAATGTGTACTATCGTGGACACATTCGCCTGACCACCACTAAGTTCATTTTTGCTTACACTCAAAAGATGGAAGCGCTCTCTACCCCGCCCCGTTGACTTCGCAGGCGCCAAGGGATATTTTTTTTAACTGAGCAGGCGGAAAAGTCCGCGATAGTACATACGATCAACGATCGCTAACCCTAAAATATTTTAAATTAAAAAGAAAGTTAAAACTCAATACGGTTACGACAAAAATAGAACTGATAAGCATGAGACAAGAAAAAAAACTTCTTTCACGACAACAAAACCGTTTTCGGCCATTCTGCCGACTATTTGTACCCGACAAATACATCGGTCACCGCCAAAGTCGCCGACACACAATCTGTTCGCACAACTGCCTTGCAGAACGGTCGCCAGAGCTCAATCGCCTGTGTCGTACCCTAAAGATGCTCAATGCCCTCCTGACGGCCAACCCTGAATGTGATGTGTTTGCGGACGAATGGAGTAAAGTTAAACGCGTATGTCTGGTGTTCTGTAAGAAACAGTATGCCAGGGTGTCCACTGTTCAATGTTGATAAGTAGCGAATAATTGTTTAAGACACAATTGTCTGTATTGTATAGTGTTATTGAGTGTTTCAAGTGGTACTGTACCGTGTTAATTAACTATAAATAAATAAACAAATTATTTTAGACACGAATATTTTCTTGTTTTATGCTTTTCAGCTCTATTTTTCATTATTTCGTTTAATTTAAGAACTAAGCCCAGCCTAAAATATTTTAAATATTTATTTTGAATTTCATGTATCATTTATAAGAAGAAGCCAACCAACAAACCTCTTGGTAGCGATGGCTGCAGTGTTTCCGTTGAGGTTGTCCAGCAGATGCGCCATCACCTCGGCCTTGCAGAACGAGATCACTTCTGGCAGCTTGCTGTCGGGAAACGTGCTCTGTTGACAGTGTATGCGCGTTCAGAGCACAATAGTGTTTGCTATGGTAAACCGAAGCTGAGGTTTACGTGCTGCATAAATATAAATTATTGGACCAAAAAACTCCGAGTCAGTCGGAATAAGGGTTATGCGTTTTAGGTGTATCATTATTTGGAATCGACTTAGTACTTGCTGAATTTTCTTTTACGTCATCTTTTTTCATGCGTCTTTTGCATGTCAAACTCGTAAACCCATGTCTCGTCACCATTAACAATGCGTTTTGTGAATGTGGGGTCGGAATTGACACTTTCTAACACACCTTCTGCAACCTTTAAGGGATTGAGATTTTGCAGACGATTCAAATCTTTCGGTACTAGTCGAGTGGGAACGCATTTCATCCCAAAACAATCGTTTAAAACATTACGAATTGTTTCTTGAGACACAGAAATTTCAGCAGCTATCTCCCAGACTAAAATAACGATTTTCAGTCACCATTTCCTTTATTATAGCGATGTTAGTTTAGCGAAAGACGTTGATGGCCGACCAGAACGAGGCAAATTTTACACCACATCTCAACCACATTTAAATGCATTATACCACTCATACGCACGTGTTTTAGATAAAGTCAATTCACTGAAAGCGTTATGTAACATTTTACTGCTTCTGCACACGAAATTCTATTTGCAATGCAACATTTAAGACGAATGATTTGTTCGATTTTAACTAAGACGGTGAGCGAGTGCTGTGCATGTGTCTGCGCGCCCAGCAGCGCCTTCAGCTGCGGCGCCGTGCGACGTGACACTAAGTAACTTACGGTGAGCGAGTGCTGTGCATGTGTCTGCGCGCCCAGCAGCGCCTTCAGCTGCGGCGCCGTGCGACGTGACACTAAGTAACTTACGGTGAGCGAGTGCTGTGCATGTGTCTGCGCGCCCAGCAGCGCCTTCAGCTGCGGCGCCGTGCGACGTGACACTAAGTAACTTACGGTGAGCGAGTGCTGTGCATGTGTCTGGGCGGGCGCGTGGTCGTCGTACTGCGCCTGCAGCCACGCCGGCAGCAGCGCCTTCAGCTGCGGCGCCGTGCGACGTGACACTAAGTAACTTACGGTGAGCGAGTGCTGTGCATGTGTCTGCGCGCCCAGCAGCGCCTTCAGCTGCGGCGCCGTGCGACGTGACACTAAGTAACTTACGGTGAGCGAGTGCTGTGCATGTGTCTGCGCGCCCAGCAGCGCCTTCAGCTGCGGCGCCGTGCGACGTGACACTAAGTAACTTACGGTGAGCGAGTGCTGTGCATGTGTCTGGGCGGGCGCGTGGTCGTCGTACTGCGCCTGCAGCCACGCCGGCAGCAGCGCCTTCAGCTGCGGCGCCGTGCGACGTGACACTAAGTAACTTACGGTGAGCGAGTGCTGTGCATGTGTCTGCGCGCCCAGCAGCGCCTTCAGCTGCGGCGCCGTGCGACGTGACACTAAGTAACTTACGGTGAGCGAGTGCTGTGCATGTGTCTGGGCGGGCGCGTGGTCGTCGTACTGCGCCTGCAGCCACGCCGGCAGCAGCGCCTTCAGCTGCGGCGCCGTGCGACGTGACACTAAGTAACTTACGGTGAGCGAGTGCTGTGCATGTGTCTGCGCGCCCAGCAGCGCCTTCAGCTGCGGCGCCGTGCGACGTGACACTAAGTAACTTACGGTGAGCGAGTGCTGTGCATGTGTCTGCGCGCCCAGCAGCGCCTTCAGCTGCGGTGCCGTGCGACGTGACACTAAGTAACTTACGGTGAGCGAGTGCTGTGCATGTGTCTGCGCGCCCAGCAGCGCCTTCAGCTGCGGCGCCGTGCGACGTGACACTAAGTAACTTACGGTGAGCGAGTGCTGTGCATGTGTCTGGGCGGGCGCGTGGTCGTCGTACTGCGCCTGCAGCCACGCCGGCAGCAGCGCCTTCAGCTGCGGCGCCGTGCGACGTGACACTAAGTAACTTACGGTGAGCGAGTGCTGTGCATGTGTCTGCGCGCCCAGCAGCGCCTTCAGCTGCGGCGCCGTGCGACGTGACACTAAGTAACTTACGGTGAGCGAGTGCTGTGCATGTGTCTGCGCGCCCAGCAGCGCCTTCAGCTGCGGCGCCGTGCGACGTGACACTAAGTAACTTACGGTGAGCGAGTGCTGTGCATGTGTCTGCGCGCCCAGCAGCGCCTTCAGCTGCGGCGCCGTGCGACGTGACACTAAGTAACTTACGGTGAGCGAGTGCTGTGCATGTGTCTGCGCGCCCAGCAGCGCCTTCAGCTGCGGCGCCGTGCGACGTGACACTAAGTAACTTACGGTGAGCGAGTGCTGTGCATGTGTCTGCGCGCCCAGCAGCGCCTTCAGCTGCGGCGCCGTGCGACGTGACACTAAGTAACTTACGGTGAGCGAGTGCTGTGCATGTGTCTGCGCGCCCAGCAGCGCCTTTAGCTGCGGCGCCGTGCGACGTGACACTAAGTAACTTACGGTGAGCGAGTGCTGTGCATGTGTCAGGGCGGGCGCGTGGTCGTCGTACTGCGCCTGCAGCCACGCCGGCAGCAGCGCCTTCAGCTGCGGCGCCGTGCGACGTGACACTAAGTAACTTACGGTGAGCGAGTGCTGTGCATGTGTCTGCGCGCCCAGCAGCGCCTTCAGCTGCGGCGCCGTGCGACGTGACACTAAGTAACTTACGGTGAGCGAGTGCTGTGCATGTGTCTGGGCGGGCGCGTGGTCGTCGTACTGCGCCTGCAGCCACGCCGGCAGCAGCGCCTTCAGCTGCGGCGCCGTGCGACGTGACACTAAGTAACTTACGGTGAGCGAGTGCTGTGCATGTGTCTGGGCGGGCGCGTGGTCGTCGTACTGCGCCTGCAGCCACGCCGGCAGCAGCGCCTTCAGCTGCGGCGCCGTGCGACGTGACACTAAGTAACTTACGGTGAGCGAGTGCTGTGCATGTGTCTGCGCGCCCAGCAGCGCCTTCAGCTGCGGCGCCGTGCGACGTGACACTAAGTAACTTACGGTGAGCGAGTGCTGTGCATGTGTCTGGGCGGGCGCGTGGTCGTCGTACTGCGCCTGCAGCCACGCCGGCAGCAGCGCCTTCAGCTGCGGCGCCGTGCGACGTGACACTAAGTAACTTACGGTGAGCGAGTGCTGTGCATGTGTCTGCGCGCCCAGCAGCGCCTTCAGCTGCGGCGCCGTGCGACGTGACACTAAGTAACTTACGGTGAGCGAGTGCTGTGCATGTGTCTGGGCGGGCGCGTGGTCGTCGTACTGCGCCTGCAGCCACGCCGGCAGCAGCGCCTTCAGCTGCGGCGCCGTGCGACGTGACACTAAGTAACTTACGGTGAGCGAGTGCTGTGCATGTGTCTGCGCGCCCAGCAGCGCCTTCAGCTGCGGCGCCGTGCGACGTGACACTAAGTAACTTACGGTGAGCGAGTGCTGTGCATGTGTCTGCGCGCCCAGCAGCGCCTTCAGCTGCGGCGCCGTGCGACGTGACACTAAGTAACTTACGGTGAGCGAGTGCTGTGCATGTGTCTGGGCGGGCGCGTGGTCGTCGTACTGCTCCTGCAGCCACGCCGGCAGCAGCGCCTTCAGCTGCGGCGCCGTGCGACGTGACACTAAGTAACTTACGGTGAGCGAGTGCTGTGCATGTGTCTGCGCGCCCAGCAGCGCCTTCAGCTGCGGCGCCGTGCGACGTGACACTAAGTAACTTACGGTGAGCGAGTGCTGTGCATGTGTCTGCGCGCCCAGCAGCGCCTTCAGCTGCGGCGCCGTGCGACGTGACACTAAGTAACTTACGGTGAGCGAGTGCTGTGCATGTGTCTGGGCGGGCGCGTGGTCGTCGTACTGCGCCTGCAGCCACGCCGGCAGCAGCGCCTTCAGCTGCGGCGCCGTGCGACGTGACACTAAGTAACTTACGGTGAGCGAGTGCTGTGCATGTGTCTGCGCGCCCAGCAGCGCCTTCAGCTGCGGCGCCGTGCGACGTGACACTAAGTAACTTACGGTGAGCGAGTGCTGTGCATGTGTCTGCGCGCCCAGCAGCGCCTTCAGCTGCGGCGCCGTGCGACGTGACACTAAGTAACTTACGGTGAGCGAGTGCTGTGCATGTGTCTGGGCGGGCGCGTGGTCGTCGTACTGCGCCTGCAGCCAAGCCGGCAGCAGCGCCTTCAGCTGCGGCGCCGTGCGACGTGACACTAAGTAACTTACGGTGAGCGAGTGCTGTGCATGTGTCTGCGCGCCCAGCAGCGCCTTCAGCTGCGGCGCCGTGCGACGTGACACTAAGTAACTTACGGTGAGCGAGTGCTGTGCATGTGTCTGGGCGGGCGCGTGGTCGTCGTACTGCTCCTGCAGCCACGCCGGCAGCAGCGCCTTCAGCTGCGGCGCCGTGCGACGTGACACTAAGTAACTTACGGTGAGCGAGTGCTGTGCATGTGTCTGGGCGGGCGCGTGGTCGTCGTACTGCGCCTGCAGCCACGCCGGCAGCAGCGCCTTCAGCTGCGGCGCCGTGCGACGCCCGCATACTCGCACAATCGCGCCATGACACACCTGATACAAGCAATAAAGTCAGCGTTATTACCCGACGATGGCGAGGCTAGCTAAGAACATGGTTAGTATAGACATTGAGCTTCACGTTGGTATGGGGCGGGTCTGGGTCTATGCTTTAGCGGTTCCCGTACGGCATGTTTAACATGTTAGCATAGATGCAGGCCTACCCTATCACCTCCTTCAGAGGAGATAGGGGGGCGTTGGTCTTGGGGGAGAGTGACAAGTTGATCGCAAAGATCCCTAAGGCAAGTTCGGTGGACTAACCTTCTCGAGGTTGCCAGCCCTGGGCCTCAAGTCTGCTATTACAATAGTGTAAGAATGGTCTATCATTGATTTTCATAATGACGCCATTATATTAGTAGATTACCGAACTTGTTAAAATCAACAAGTATGAAATCAATGATAGACCATTCTGACACTATTGTAATAGCAGACTTGAGGCCCTTTTACTGGGTCTAGTTCATTAGGAAAATAGGCTCAAACAAAAAACACCGAGCGCTTTCTTATGTAAATTATATATAATATATATGTAAGGTTTATTTTATAGTATAGTTTTATATATAGCCCATTAATCGCGGCCCCTTGTGACTGGGTGGCCGCGAGCTCGCCCCAAGAGTGTTGGCGAGTAGGGGCAATTAGTCACCTGCGCTAGGACCTGCGCAGTTGAGCGCCGTATGCAGGGATGAAGGAGTCCTGGGGGGTTGAGCCGATCGGCGCTGGTGGTTATGTGTCCGTGAGGCAACACGCCCCCTTTGGTCTGGATTTCAGGCAAAACGGTGGCCTTACCCTCTAGCCAGGGGTAGGGAAATGGCCATTGGGTCCCGTCAGAGGGCCACAGGCGAGATGCGTGGTCGTCCCCGGACGGCTGCAGCGGTAGGTACAGGTCATGCTGACGGTGTAAGTGAGGGTTGATCAGTTCGTCTGGGGTTGGCCAACTCGCCCTATGACGCCAACCCGATCAAGCACCCGATGTCGCACTGTAAGCCAGCCTTACGCCCCTATATCGCTCTGGTAATCCTAACGTTCAAACTTCTTTTAAGTGCGACGTTCCCTGTTGCGGGCTCCATGGAGGGTGGGAATCAGAGAGACGAAAATTAATTTCAAACATACTATGGACAATTTCCGGCCAAGTAATAAACCACCTTCAGGAGTGGAGTCGGTGAAAGCCGACAAAACTCCTCAACAGGGTGCTTCTAGCAGCCCTGTCGCCCCTGGCTGGTAGCGAAAGCAACTGGCGCTAGCGCGGGTGTTGGTCCAGCCGTGGCGAAAACCGCGGCCAAGACCAAAACTAAGTCCCACAAAAAACAAAAGGCAACGGCGCTGATTGGGACCAGTACCGGCCTTTCTAAACTGGGGAGGAAAACTGTTCCACCGTAATACAGTTTATACTAGTACGGGGGACAGAGTGACTCAGTTCCGTATAAACTAACAACCAATATTATTAGGTACTTGTTATTAGGTACTTGTAAACAGGCGAAGGCTCTGTCGCCGGGTAAAACCGGGCTAGCCCTAGCCACAACACACACCCCTCTCCGATTGGGGCTCGGCAAGCTCCGATCGTTGTCCCAGATCAATCTGGGAAGAATAGCACCGCCGACGCCTTTGAAATTGGTTGGCAGGTGCAAAAAGGCAAGGGCAGGTGCAAAAAGGCAAGGGCAAGGGCAAAAACACTAAACAAACCCGACGCCCTCGCACAGACCCTTCAGGTCCATCAGCTCCTTCAGTGCAGGATAAGAGGAGGGGGCAATAAACAAAGAAGGAGAAACGCCGAGCTCGATTCTTAGCGATAAAAGCAGGCAAGACCCCTTTCTCAAAGCAAGTTAGCTTCACTGCTGGCAAACAGGCTCGGGCGCCGGGCACTAGCCAACCAAGTTTCTGCCAACCACCAGCCGGTGAAGCCAGCACAACTCCGGAAACGGAAGATACACAGCGACCCGGCTGGAAGGATCAGGCCGCGGCCAAGCGAGCTCTCAACGAGACCATTTCACCTCGTGGGGAGCATAAGCGGCCGCGACTTGATCAATCCAAGCGGGCCGCCAACAAAAGCTACGCCGAAGCCGCTAGCACTCCCCTGAACGTCGCGATTACTTGCGACCGCACGAGGTTCATCAGCAAGGGAACGTCGGACCAGGTGCTCGCTGCCATCCAGAGGCAGAGCATCAGCGAGGCCTGCACCCCTGCACAGCTTTCACCTGGGCCGACGTTCAACGCAAAGCCGCTGTTCGCCGAAGGCGTATTGAAACTCTGGTGTGGTAACGAGCACACGCTGGAATGGTTGAGACGCACAGTCTCCGGCCTGGCACTCGCGACAACGCTAGTCGTCAAGAGCCAGTCGGAGCTGCAGAAAAGAACACGCCGCGGTGCAGTCATCCCTGACGAGCAGGGGGTCTTCGAGGAGCCGACCAATATAGGACGGGCCCTGTCGTACCAGAACCCCTGGGTCGACGTGAAGAAGTGGGTGCTACACTTCGCGGACAAACAGGCCGCGGCCTGGTTCGTGGTGGTTAGCATCCCCAAGGACCAAATCCCGACCCTGATGAAGGCCGGACGCCGTCGCTCAATTGGATTGGGGGCGGGGTACGTGAGGTTTCAGGGTTGGAACGGTAGGTTAGAGACCTCTCTGCAGCAAGGCTGCTGATACAGCAAGGCGCCGAAAATACAGCGGTGGTTTTTGCCTCGGCTTATATGCCTGAGGCGGAGAACCCGCCCCCTCACGACCTCACCCGCCTCGTGAACGACTGCGAGAGGAAGGGGCTGGAGATTGTGATTGGGGCCGACGGCAACGCCCACCACCCGCTGTGGGGTATGGACTCACCAAACGATAGGGGTAAGGCCTTAGTGGAATACTTATTTACGACTAACCTATCCCTACTTAATACAGGCTCTGAACCGACTTTTGTCACTAGACGTAGCCGCACAATCATAGACCTGACACTAGCATCGGATGGTACAGCGGAAATCATAATTATTTGTGGTGATTTTAATATTAATATTTTAGAAAATAATTTTAATAGTAGTCAATTAATAAGCCTTTTTAAGTCATTCAATTTGTCGAATGTTTTTATGGAACCTACTAGAGTAACTCCAACTACTGCGACTTGCATCGCTAATATTTTTTGCGATTGTGACTATTTGGATAAAGCTATTGTTAATTATCTGCCATCGGATCACAGTGGCCAAACTGTAACTTTTATATTTAGAATGCCTATGACAAAAGTGCAAATACAATTTAGACCATTAACAACTGGTAAATTAAATAGATTCAATAGTTCCTTAAATGATAAGTTAAGTACTCTGGACCATAATAATAACGAAGCAAATAAATTGTATGATGATTTCTTTTCTGTGGTGCGACTGAATTCAATAATACTTTCGAAAAAAAGGTAAAAAATATTAGCCCTAAGTATATATTTAGTGACTGGGCAACTAGGGGGATTAGAAAAAGTAGGGAAAGATTGTTTGAGCTGTATGGCCTTAAGCCTTATATTAACACAGATACTTTCAACAAGTATGTTACTACTTATTCTAAAACTTTTAGAAATACTTGCAAGGTAGCTTTTCATCGCTTGTCGAGGTGCGAGACTAAGCGGACGTGTTTTTTGTATTCATTCCGTATGATGAAATAAACAATTACAACAAAATAAAATAATTATTTGCGCCGTCAGCATAAAAGTAAAGTGTGTCGTGTGTGACTAGTAGTTTTTTCAAGTTTGTTTTTACAAGATGAACTAAATACTTCATACAATCAATAAATTAAGTGTTTCGGGTAATATGTCTAACCCAGGATCGAGCCCGTTTGGTCGTAGCCAATTACTACGGCGTAGTCCCCCACCAACGCCTACTGCACCGTTACCCCCGAGCTACCCAATACCACCAGCACCCGAGGTCAATGAATTGCCGTCTGAAGTTATCAGTACACCGGAGATCCAGAAATGGTTATTATCTATAGATGCCATTGTGAACGAAGTTTGCACTATTGTTGGTGAGGGAAAAATGAACTCTGACCAGAAGCTTCGTGTGACCAATCTTTGCCGGAAGGTCTCAAGTGGAACTTCTCAGATGGCCGTTTTATATCAATCATTAAAGCAGAAGACAATTCAAGCCCATACCACAATCCAGCACCTACAGGAACACCAGAACGTTGTGAACTCTCTCCAGCAGTTCAAAGAGGTTGTAGAAACTAAGCTGAATTCACCAAACAATAATTCTTATGCTAGTATGGTGAAGAAAGGTGCCGATAACTTTGTCCGTCCTGCCAATTTGAGCTCAGTCGCCATCTATCCCAGCGATAAAACCCAAACAAGTGACGACACCAAGTCACTTGTTCAAAAGATAATATCCCCCGAGCAACTTAAGCTCCATGCCCGTGGCCTAAGAAAAGTGAAAAATGGGGGCGTTCTGATTATCACTGAGAACAAAGGCGACATTGATAAACTGAAGAATTCGGAAAAACTAGTTTCATCGGGCCTTACAATAGAAGAACCTTTTAAACGCCGCCCAAGGGTCGCTGTCATTGGTGTTCCCGTTGCCCTTACCGAGAAGGAGGTATTTGAATGTATTTACGAGCAGAACCTATCAGACAAGAATATAACTCGTGAATATTTCCTTGAGAGCATCAAATTGAGTCACAAATCGGGTAAGAAAGACCTTCCTACCTGCAATTATATCCTGGAACTACCTGCTAGCATAAGGAAAATAGTCATAAATCAAGGCCGACTTTTTATAAATTGGACATCATGCCCTGTGAGAGATTTCACAATAGTCACCAGGTGCTTCAATTGCCAGCAGTTCGGACATGCAGCCAAGTTTTGCCGGGAAACAAGTCCGACTTGCAATCACTGTGGTGAGACTGGACACTCCTTCAAGGAATGCAGCAACAGATCTTCTCCCACTCAATGTGCGACGTGCAAACGTTTCAAGAGGAAATGTAACCATCCAACTGGTGATGAAAGTTGCCCGGCGCGTAAATATGCAGAGCTTAATTATATAAACTCAATAGACTATGAAAGCGCTTAAGGGCGCCAACCGCTAAAAACCTAATATAGGGGCGATGGACTTTTACCAGCTCTCTATCACTCCACGTAGTATCATACACCCTATCATTGAAAATCAAAAACTCCATCCATATTTACTTACATGAGACATACAAACATAACACTTACTAATTTAAACGTTTATGCACATAATTGCATCACTTACGCTGACATTTTTGCCCCACTTTAGCAAAAGCTGACTATTTAAAATATCTAGGTGTCACTATTGACTCCATTATTCTTTTCCGTAAACATATCGAATTATCGACTTGCTATCAGCGATTTCATACAGCAAAAATAGCGTCAACTAATTACAAGGCCACTATAGCGGAAGTAATAAAAAATTTAGAAAAATAATATTAGAATAAAGACACAGACATACATTTATTTACTTACTTTTATAAGTTTTGGCATAATAATAATTTCAAATAATTTATTCCCTCGTAAGTATTTACTTTTGTTTACTTACATAGATTTAGTTTTAGATAGTAATTAAAATTGCTTTTTCTCGTAATTGTTATCAGATTATTTATTTATATTAGTTTAACTGCAAACTTCACTGGCCCAATTAATTCAATTGTAAAGTGATGGCCTGAAACACAGGTTTGATTTAACCTAGTTCGGGCGGGTCGCTACCTAACATTGTAATTCCGATCCATAGTAACTTGCATCAGTAACATAAATATTTTAGTTTTAGTTTTATTTTTAGTCTATATATTTGTATGGGAAATATTTCTTCTGCTGACTATTGTACAATATTTTGTAAACGTTTTATTTAATAAATAATTTATTATTATTATTTATTATTATTATTATAGCTAAAGCCACATTAGCAATAAGATCAAATCGGCAGATGATAAAATAAAAACAGTTTGGAAAGTTATAAATAACGAGACTAACAAGAAAAAAGTTCGTAACACTGAATATACATACATTGAGACATCACATGGTCCCATAAGCTCTAACCTAGAAGTAGCTCATGAATTTGTAACTTTCTTTACTAGCATACCAGCTAAAACCACGGAAGCTTTAAATTCCTCACCTGAAGTCTCAATTGCGTTATTAAAAGCGAACGTTCCAGGCTGTCCGGTAGAATTTCAATTTAAACATATTAACCCCGTGACTGTCTTAAAAGCTTATCGGCAAATCAAAATAAAATTAACTGAAGATTTGTGGGGCATGTCTATTAAAGTTTGCACATCTATAATTGAAACAATAGATAGCGCCTTATTTGGCTTTAATATTTAATATGTGCGTAGACCAGGGAATTTTCCCAGATCTAATGAAATTTAGTAAGGTCATACCACTTTTCAAATCCGGGGACAGAAAAGATACCAATAATTATAGGCCCGTGTCCGTGTTGCCGGTTTTCAGCAAGGTATTTGAAAAGATAATGCTAAATCAGATGCTTGTTCATTTTAACACAAATGACATTTTACACGAGCAACAGTATGGTTTCACCAAAGGACGTTGTACGACTGACGCCGGTGTCACTCTATTAAAACATATATATACCGCGTGGGAAGAGGCACAAGATGCCATAGGAATCTTTTGTGACCTCTCCAAGGCGTTTGATTGCGTAAATCACGACACATTACTTTTAAAACTTGAGCATTACGGACTGGGTAAACTTGCGCTTAGTTTAATAAAATCTTATCTTTATGACAGACAGCAGCAAGTTCAAATAAATGGAGTGAATTCATGTGGTTTAAAAGTAGAAATGGGAGTCCCACAAGGGTCAATATTAGGTCCTTTCCTCTTTTTAGTTTATATTAATGATCTTCCCCGTTTATTTAAAAACCAACCACAAATGGTGTTATTTGCCGATGACACTTCTTTAATTTTTAAGATAAATAGACGGGCTAATAATCTCGACAATGTAAATAACGCCTTACTTCAGGTCCAAAATTGGTTCACAGCTAATAACTTAGTATTAAATGGAAAAAAAAACTAAATGCATCAGATTTGCTTTACCAAATGTCAAAAGTAGTAATTGCGATATAGTATTGAATAAAGAGAAACTGGAATTCGTTGATGAAACTGTTTTTCTGGGAATCACGCTCGACTCAAGGCTACAATGGGGTCCTCATTTAACATCTCTCGCAGGACGGCTAAGTTCGGCGGCATATGCTGTCAGAAAGATCCGGCACTTTACTGATGTGGATACCGCGAGACTGGTCTATTTTAGTTATTTTCATAGTATTATGTCTTACGGTATTTTACTTTGGGGGCGAGCTGCAAACATAGAGTCTATTTTTATTCTGCAGAAAAGAGCAATCAGAGCCATTTACAATCTACGTATGCGCAATTCTCTAAGGGAACTGTTTAAGGAAATTAACATAATGACGATACCTTGTCAATACATATATGAAAACATTATGTACGCAAGAAAAAATCTGCATCTTTTTGGTAATAGAAGTGACAGACATAACTACAGTACTAGAAATAAGGACCAACTAGTTCAACCAGGATTCAGGCTGGCTAAAGTAGATTCGTCTTTCATGGGGTTCTGTTTAAAGTGTTACAATAAAATACCTCCCCACATAGTTCAACTTAATGAGACAAAATTTAAGTCAAAATTAAACGCACACTATGCAGCCGAGCATATTACAAATTGGATGATTACATCACTGATAAAAATGCTTGGCTGGATGCTGGTCTAGCTCCACAGCCATAAGGGTTCATAGATTTATTGATTAGCATTGGTAACTATTTTTGGAGCTGCTGAAGATCTACAGAGAGAAAACTACATTATCTTTGCATTGTATAAACTCAAACTATTAGTATTATATAATTTTGCATAGCACATACATGTGAGCACTATGTACTTTAAAGCTACCTTTTGAGAGATATGTCTTTCGTTGACTTGAATATGCCCTGGCGGTTGAGAGTTTGTCATGCTCACTTGAATGTCTTGCTGATGGTGGCGCATGTGTTGGATCACTTGGTTCCCTTCAAAATGGTTGAGCTAAATGGTGCCGATCCGTGCGTCATGTTCGTGAACGGGCGCCGTCAGTTGAGACTGGTCATCTCTTAGCTACCTCGGTTATTTTAAATTTATTTTGAATTGTCTAATTTCATTGTCACTAGACCTCTTTTAACGTGCACAACTTGTTACATTGTTGTCACATTGTACCCCTAGATTCAACATGAATAATGTAACCTAAATTTGTAATATTCTATTGATTTTAAAAGAGTGTTCATGGAGTTTCTTGCTCGTTCTTCTCCATAGAATCCTACTGTTTGGAACGAGCAACTAGCTGCAACTTTTTGACTGACTGACTCCTTGACAATTCAAAAGTGCCTGTAAATGGTTTATTTGAAATAAATGATTTGAGTTTGAGTTTGAGTTTGCATACTGTCGGACAGCATGGCTGTACTACAAGCTCTAAACAGCTATACAGAGACGGGACGGCTATGGATCAAAGGACATAGCGGCTCGCGTGGTAACGATGCTGCAGACGAGGTCGCTAGAAGGGGGTCGAGTACAAGCGCGGTGGGTCCGGAACCCATAGTGCCACTCCCCTTCGGTCACCTACGCACCATGGTAAGAAAACGTACCAAGGATCTACACCAAAGACTGTGGACCGAACTTGGCGAGTGCAGGCAGGTCAAGGAGGCAATTCCTGCTAATGAGGGCCGCTTCACAAGGCAAGCCCTACGACTGTCCAAACAAACAACAGCTACGTGTGGTCACAGCCGCCATAACTGGCTATGGGTTTTTCAATAAACATCTTTTTGACATAGGAGTAACTGACAGCCCTCTGTGCAGAGCCTGCATGGGGGCGAAAGACAGCGGCCCATGTGCTTCTGAACTGCCCTGAGGTCGCTCCATACAGGGCAAGTAGGTACTTCGGTCAGCCAGGGAACCTGCGGGAGATCGCCAGCGCCGTCAAGGCGACCTTGGCCTTCCTTGAGGAGCTATACTACTATTACTACTATTTCACGTTGGTATAATTTTAATCATGTGAGCTTAGATTTATTGAAATAAATAAATAAAATAAATAAATAAATAAATGCCAACACACCTGTGTCATCTCTCTGACTTTGCGATCTGTGTCCATTGTGAGGATCTTATAGAAGTGTGCCCAGCTGGGTAGCGCAGCCACTACATCTTCAACGTCACCATTGTTTACAAGTTCACACAGCTCATGGAGAGCCTGAAACAATATGGCGCTTATTATACAAAGGTTTTCAAAAAATAATTAATATCATTAACATTCATATTCATTCAGTCAGATAAGAGTCAATAGATTAGATGATTTAACATGAATGAATTTGTCTTTAAGTTTGCTTCAATAATGGGAGGCAATTTAGAAAAGTGAAGGTAAGTCATCCTTCAGTTCCCTGACTAGTGTCACCCGATACAGATGGGTGTTATAGCTACATATCTATCATCTGCATCCAAATTATTTAACTCAATAGCTAAAGGATCAAAGAATCTAATGCTTTTACAAAACTATAGATAGCAATTTATAAAATATATATAAATTCCAATAACCTTAGCTCTAGTGATGGGATCCTTTTTGTTAAGCTTCTTGATGCACATCTGAAATTCAGGGTTAAGGCCTTGTTCCAGGTTTGCAGCAGCTAATGTCGGAAACAATGGTGGAAGAGGCTTTCCGGCTGCGAGGCTCATGATTCCTCCATCAAGACTTATTCCACCATTCAGGTGCTCAGCACTTCGGCTGCTGCTTGAAGGCTACAAAAACAAAATCCAGTCAGAGGGTTGTCTAGTGTATTAAAATTACACTTTTAATAAGCAAGTTACTAATCTTATTTGTCTAAGTTCCTCTAAACATAAGTCATACAAAAATAGTAAAATATTCAATTAAGTTATTTGGTCAAGTGGGTCGTCTTTTTCATAAAACGTAGTAGAAAGCAACCAACGAATGGTCACAGTAAGTACTCAATAAAATAAAAACAATAATGACCTTGCTTCAAGATTTCATAAATCATAACAACAAACCAATTACTTAAGCAAAAGAAGTTGGTTACTGGCAAAGGACGGTCAGTGGGTAGTCTTAGGACACATGTTCACAATTAAGAAAAGATTCTTTGAAATTATATATCTTGTGAACCATTCAATGAATAAGTACATTATATATAATAATTACCGCTATCGCGACATGCAAGCTGGATAAAATCTATTTGTTATACTTACTCTCACATTATTTTTAGTCCTTTGGCTCTGCTTTGATTTGCCACCCATTATAATTTTATTTCTTTCAACACTATTAATTTAGACCAAAACTCATAATTGACTTTCTTACAGGAGCAGAGCAATGTTTTAGTTATATCTACGATTTATAATACACGTATTTAAATAATTTGATGCTGTCAGTCAAGCTGTCATTCAGTCATTGTCATTCATAACCTAAGTCAGATCTGATGTCAATGATGTCATGTCAGACGGCAGACTACTAATCACTCCACAGATTACTAATTTCGGATTACTTTGGGTAAAGACATGAAGCTGTAGATTAAAATGGAGTCAACACTTCGAATACCTACTTGAAGCCATACCTATCTAGCACTATCTCGCTCTCTGTGGGCCAACCCTCTCTTTCTAAGTAGGGTAACCTTTATTTTATTTTTCCCAGGACATCGCTATAAGTATTCATTTATAAATATCTACATTCTGTTTACCATTAAGGCCTAAGATAAACGAATATCTCGTCTAAGTTTGTTTACTTCATGATACGTAATGTATGCATATACATTGCATTGAGAAATAAAGTAATATGAATTATAAATTCAATGAAGTAAGAATAAAAATAACTTGATCAAATATAAAATCCTTTGCCGTGCCGCGACGTCAGTCAGCGCCAGCCCTAATATGAACGCTTATAATATGTACGAACCTCAAAAAGGAAATAAAAACACCACCCAAATTGAAATCATTTATTGTAACTTTTCTAGCATACATGACTAAATATCATTACTCTAAGTAGTTTCTGTCTCTTACCACGTAAATTACCGAGATATTTTCTGTATGTCTCTTAAACTGAGCGCATGACTCACTGGTTAAAATATGTAGTATACTTAATAACATTATTATGTAATACATAATAAATAGACATAAAAGGTATGTATTTAATATTTATTAACGGAAAGGGACAAAGATTAAGATTAAGATTGCTTATATTTTCATTTACAAGAATATTTCGACACTGTTTTTGACTACATTGCAGCCAGCATGTTTTATCCCCATTTCCGTAAGTGGAGAATTACTATAAACGCCAGAACTAATACTTGGCAGAGCAGCTATTTGCACCATAGATTCTTCATGTAGTGAACTTGTTGTCTGAAAATTATAATAAGTTTTATAAAATGTTGCTTTTTGTTATATTTTTGAAACATTATATTTCTAAATACATGATAATAATGTAACACAGTTTTAAATTTAGGTATCTTTTTACCTTTCCTACTGTCTTATTATAGTAGGAACTGCTGTTTGTTTTAAGCACCTTGTTCTTGAATTATATCTGATTCTTGAAATGCAAAAAATTCTTGCACTTTTATAGAACTTCATTTTCAACCGACTCAAAGAAAATTGTGGGGTGTTGAATGGTGTGTTAAATTGTGTTGTCCTATTTTTAGGAAACCTAAAAAAATAATGTTATTAAAATACCCGAATAATGAGCAACTAAAATTAAATAAAAATTTACTGCCATAAGTGTATGTGTATTATTATTTCAGCCGAAAGACGTCCACTGCTGGACATAGGCCACCCCTAAGAAATGGGGGGTTTTGCCATAATCGCCACGCTTGGCAGGCGGGTTGGCGATCGCAGTATGGTTGTTACAAAGGCACAGAGAACGCATGTATATAGAGTGTATGTGTATATCAGTCATTAAATATAAACACGTTTCTTAGTATTAATATAATTAGTTAAGTTCTCACGCAAAGTCCTAAATATATCCTCAATATGATCACACTACTTCAATACGACTTCTTTTAAATAAAATCAAATAGATTGCACAAAATCAATGAAATTCAATGTAAAAGTATTTGATCTTGATATAGTTATCATTTACTAATATGTTAAAAACACTGGTAAAACGTTTTAAGAAGAAATTAATTGAAAAAACAACGAAATATGTTTAAAATAAATTGCAAAGAATTGTAGAATTGTGTGAGTTTGACTGTAAAACGCGATTTGGTTCTGGCATAGAGGGTCACAGTTCTAACCTAATCTAACCATGTCGGTTCCTATAGAATTTTAACTTTGTACACATTATGTATACATTTTTATTTGTGTTTTGCATGCCAACACCAAATGGCGAAATGTGTCAAAGCACTTTAAATATGTATGTACCATCTCAGGTATCTACCACATTTTTAGCAAATAAATGATTTTGATTCCGCCCCAGGGGGGACTTAAGAGTCCTAAGATTTGGATTTGGTGATCATTTACCATTTTTGGTGGTCATTATAATTATTCCCTTAATCAAATATAATTGGTGCATCACTAAGTAAATCAAACTCATTGTACAAAGGGGACAGTATGGAGACTAGGCAACTAGTCTCCATACTGTCCTAGGCCCAAGATTGGACATCAAATATTACTATAAAAATGGAGTGTTCCAAAATCTAGACATCTAAAAAATATATTCAAATTGACGCCACTATTTTAGAACAGTAACGTTTTAAGAAACAAGATTATCTACTGACACCAAAAACAATATACTTTTAGGTAAATAATTGTATGATGTAGGCAAAAAAAGAACCATTTTATGGTTTGAATATTTAATTGCTGTGCCCACTGCTGTATCATGCTTATTTCTTCGGGTTCCAAGGTATGATTTTGAATCTCGGTCAGATTAAAACCACAACTCACATAATGTTCTTCAGTCAATGTATATAACGTTATTGATCAGTATCTAAAATAGAAAGAAGTCGTGATCTATTGTTATATTATATGATTCTAGAGTCAAAGTTATCGTCGAACGTGATTACAAAATTATTAAAATAAAGCAAATGTCGTGCGTAATAGAAAAACTAAATAAAACACATCCACATTATTCCACATTGAGTATAAATAACAAACGAAAAGTCATATTCAATTCAGTGTTGTCACAATAACGAAAAAATAATAACGTTAAATCGATATGTCGGTTACCTTTTTAAATAACCGATAATTTATTTATTTTTGTTATTCTTTTTAACTTTTTTTATTTTCATCATTAGTTTTATATACATATTAAATTCAATTCTTTTAATGTTTTATTTTAGTGGGATTTTGATTAAAATACCAGTAAAGTCTCGTGGGTATGCCGTTGAGGTTATTGTGTTTGTTTATAAATCGATTCAAATCGATTGTTAATGATATAATCGTAATATGGTTTTGATGCGGGCAATATTATGCCTGCGTCAGTATCAAAAAACTTCTTGTTTTTCCAATAGAATTACTTTTTTTAACGAATTGTTGTAAATTATAGTGGCGCTCATTTGGAAGAAAGTAAATACATATATTTTTATGGCATAATTAATGTACGAAGTATTTTTTCTCTAGTCTAATGTTCACTGGAGGGCTTGAAATGGGCATTCTCTTTTGTGTTGGTACTACAAAAGCACTTGTCTAGTATGAGTACCTCACTGGCTCTCCGATGCACCTGTCCAATTGGCTAGCTATGATCACTCTCGTCGGCAGCTGTCGTGATACTGCCTCAGTGACACTAGACAAGACACACGAGGAAGCGTATACTCTACATCAGGTACTCTAGTAAAATATATAAATTCCGAAATTAGATAATAATCGAAAATCACAAATTATAAACATCATGAAAGTATTTTTTTAAATTAAAAATGTCGTGTTTAATTTGTTATCATTAAAGTCTAACCAAGTTATTTGTGAAATTAAGAGTGGTGGCGCTGTTCGTCAACAAACTTCAAACACGACGACACGGTTGGCGCAGTGGTTGAGCAATTGACTGCTTCCTTGCGTGTCGCGGGTTCGATTCCCGCATGAAATAAATATTTATATGGCCTACAGACAGTTGTTGTATAAGTCCGGCTGTTTGTGTATGTGTTTTTATGTTTGTAAATGTATCCACGACACAAGAGAAATTCCCATGGAATGAATGCATATATAAGATAAAGAAAACACATATCACAGTCTCGTTCTTATGTATACATTCAGAAAGAGAGCGTCTGCCCACAGTTGGTTTTACTTAGGTATTTAGAGTGTTGCCTGATTGCCTCCACTTTTATCTATTAGGACAAAAGGGTCTAATTGGGGGGGGGGGGGGAGGGGGTCTAAGGGTCATAAATAAATAAATAAGATTCTTGGGTCTGAGTACTCTGGTTTTGGTCAGAAGTTTAAGCATTGCCTCCCGACGTGTTTATAGGTCTTTTTGTATTCACAGATAAGTTTTAAATAGATTATGGAGGGTACCTCCTCTATCCACAGAGTACATTGATACCATGAAGCTGTAGATTAAAATGGAGTCTGCACTTAGAATACCTACTTGAAGCCAAACCTATCTATCACTATCTCGCTCTCTGTGGGCCAACCCTCTCTTTCTAAGTAGGGTAACCTTTATTTTATTTTTCCCAGGACATCACTATAAGTAGTAGCTTTCCATTTAGTGATTTAATTATAAATATAAGGCTAAACAAATATTTTGTCTAAGTTTGTTTACATCATGATACGTAAAGTAATATGAATTCTAAACTCGATAAAATAAGAGTATAAACCACTTGATCAAATATAAAATCCTTTGCCGTGCCGCGACGTCAGTCAGCGCCGGCCCTAATATGAACACTTATATGTTAGAACCTCAAAAAGGAAATAAAAACAACACCCATATTAAAATCAATTATAG
Source organism: Charanyca ferruginea (assembly GCA_947361185.1). Lineage (NCBI taxonomy): Eukaryota > Metazoa > Arthropoda > Insecta > Lepidoptera > Noctuidae > Charanyca > Charanyca ferruginea. The sequence continues at coordinate 27,265,734 of OX376067.1, read as the reverse complement.
TAACTTTTCTAGCATACATCAAAGTCAAAGTCAAAGTCAAAGCATTTATTTCAATTAAACCATTTACAGGCACTTTTGAATTGTCAAAGAGTCGGTCAGTTAGTCAGAGAGTTGAAGCTAGTTGCTCGTTCCAAAACGTAGGTAGGTCTCTATGGAGAAGAACGAGCAAGAAACTCCACGGACACTCTTTTAAATCAAGTTTTTACAAAGTTTGGTTACATTCTTGTTGCTTCTATATGTGAAAACGATGAAGGTAATCTAACAATACAAAACACAAAAAAGAAGCAAGATAAAGTGGCATCTAATCCATGGCAGATAAGAGCTGACCAACCTCCACTGACAGCGCCCGTTCACGAACATGACGCGTGAATCAGCACCATTTAGCTCAACCATTTTGAAGGGAGCCGAATGATCCAACACACGCGCCACCATCAGCGAGACATTTGAGCGAGCGTGACAATACTTCCAACCGCCATGTTAATTTTTGTCAAACATAAAGGTATTAATATACATGGCTCCATGGTATTCACATTTACAAAATTGAAATAATGCTGCTAAATTATACAAAACTAAGGTTTCCAATGTATATTATTTTATCATATGAAGTGTGATAAGTTAATAATTTAAAAATATCTATATATAATAATAACGATACTCGTTACTCATGTCAATAGAAAAAGGGGTAGGAAACATCCTTTTCTTCCAATTTGGAAATAGGGTATTACACCCATTTTTGAAAAGTGTCTCAATGAAATTCTGTAGTGCTAATATGCCACCAAAAAAAACACAAAATTTTTATTCAATCGATAAGTGCCATAAAAATGCATCTAAATTTTAAATTTTCAAATTTCGCGCGTAGTTTGACGAAGACGCCTCTTACTGGACGCCATATTGCTCAGCGTAAATGACGTCAGTTCGTTTTGTATCAAATGAGCTCATATTAAATATGATAATTGTATATCATTTAAAAATAATTAAAAGCATATTTTGGAACAGGTGCAATAATGAAAAAATTACGTTGGTTACGAAAATAATAAAAGTACAAAGCCTATAATACGCCAATCGGTTGACTGACAGTTGACAATTTTTTGTTTACACAGCCTTATGGCGTAATAAAATGGCCGCTACTATTTCACGGTGTTTTATAACAGATTAAAAATACTGAAAACTTTGAATTGAATTTAAAAATTTGTTTTGTTATTTTATGAACTAAAACTTACATTTTCCGACTGCTTTATGCCTAAACTGTCTCAATAACATACTTATAGATTTTTTCTCGTATAGAGTAAAATACCCTATTCCCTAAACTGGCTGTGGAGCAGGACCAGCATTCAGCCAAGCATCTTTATCATTGATGTAATCTTCTAACTTATAATATGCTTGTCTACATAGTGTGCGTTTAATACATGTTTTAAATTGTTTTTCATTCAATTGTAGAATATCAAGTGGTATTTTAGGTTGTACGTTGTTTCATAGCTAATAGTTTTATAGAATTTAGTTTCACATAAAATTTTTCTAATAATTTCGTTTCATAGAATAATCAATACGCAGAAAACTTACTTTCAAGATTTTTAAATCATTGATTTTTGTTTCACATAAAGTTTATTGTTAGAATAATCATAACATAGAATAACAAATCAAATATTCTTTATCCTTATATTTTTTATTTAATATAACACTTATTCCCAAGAATGGGAGTCGCAGTTCTAACCATACTTACTGCGCGTGCGTGCAAGCAACTATGCAGCATGCAAACAAGCATGCAGCGTGCAAGCAAGCATGCAGCGTGCAAGCAAGCATGCAGCGTGCAAGCAAGCATGCAGCGTTCTAGCAAGCATGCAGCGTTCTAGCAAGCATGCAGCATGTAAGCAAGCATGCATCATGCAAGCGAGCATGCATCATGCAGCAGGCATAGTTTCTGTCACGGCTCCGGCGTTGCGGGGCTCCGGCGGTCCCACGCGAGCTTATCGTCGCAGATGGTATTCACGCTCACCACCGCAGCTTCGGCTTGCTGGCCGGCTGTGCCGGCCAGCCTCAGCCGCGGCAGCGGGCGTTAAAACCACCTGCTCCTCAGCTCGCGGGCCGCCTCGCCCCTCCACGCCTACGCAGATTTAAATTACACTCTAGGGGTAAGGCAGAAAAGACTACGTGGAGTCGGTTTCGCAGCGATTTGTTTCTGTCATTAACTTTGCTAACACAACATATTGACTTTTTAAGACAACATTTTTGTTTTTGTCTGTTTATATCTATACATTTTCGTTGAAATAAATTCTATAGAAAAATACAACAAACAAACAGTTGTTGAAGACTTACACCACTTATTGATGGACTGTGTTCGATATGAGTCTGGGAGAAATTACTTGTTTAGGGTCTTGAGGTTGAACAGACTTGAAGTAGGCACATTCCTTAGAATCCTATCTCAACCAAATTGCGATGATGCGAAGAGTCTGTTTAGGTTCATGGCCCAGATATGACCAATGTGTATTTAAGGTACGACGGGACTGACATACGCATTGCGATTATAAATGTCCCTAAAAAAAAAAGAAAAAACAAACAAACAATATTCGTTAAAAAAAGAATTCTACTTTTTGATATGTTTGTTAAACAAAAAAATGTGATTAAAAATTCATTGAATTGTGTTTCTGTGAAATATTTTTCAATGAAGTAAATAGTCTTTGAAACAATAATAGTCGAAATAAAAATATGAGAACCAAATATTATTTGAATCATTTTCTGGGAAACGAAATTCTATGAAATTTCTGTCTGCGAAACAAGGGGACACCGGTATTTTATTATAGCATTTTACACAGTACCCCATAAAAGAAGTATGTACTTTTGACAATCTGAAGCTTGGCTGATCTAATTTGTTCCTATTTCTAGTATAAACATTATGTCTGTCACCTATTTTATTAAAAAGATGAAGATTTTTTCGAACATGCATAATGTTTTCATATATATATTGACAAGGTACCGTCATGATGTTAATCTGTTTAAACAATTCTCTTAGAGATTCGCCTTTGCGGAGATTATAGATTGCTCTGACAGCCCGCTTTTGCAGTATAAAAATAGAATCCATATCTGCAGCCCGTCCCCATAGCAAAATACCGTAAGACATGATACTATGAAAATAGCTAAAATATACTAGCCTAGCGGTATCCACGTCTGTCAAATGCCGGATCTTTCTGACAGCGTAAGCGGCTGAACTTAACCGCCCTGCAAGAGATGTTAAGTGAGGACCCCACTGTAGCTTGGAATCAAGCGTAATCCCTAGGAAAACAGTCCTTTCGACGAATTCAAGTATGTCCTTATTCAATACAACGTTACATTCATTACTCTTAACATTCGGCAAAGCGAATCTTATGCATTTAGTTTTCTTCTCATTGAATACTAAATTATTTACAGTAAACCAATTATGAATCTTAAGCATGGCGTCATTTACGTCGTCAAGGTGCTGTGCCCGTCTATTTACTCTAAAAATCAATGAAGTATCATCAGCAAATAACACCATTTGTGGTTGATTTTTCAGTAAATGAGGTAAATCGTTTATATAAACTAAAAAGAGGAACGGACCCAATATGGAGCCCTGCGGTACCCCCATTTTTACTTTTAAGCCTGATGAATTAACACCATTTATTTGAACTTGCTGCAGTCTATCACTTAAATATGATTTTACCAAGCTAAGCGCTTGTTTACCCAGTCCGTAATGCTCAAGCTTTAAGAGCAGTGTTTCGTGATTTACACAATCAAATGCTTTGGAGAGGTCGCAAAAAATGCCAATAGCATCTTGCGAATCCTCCCATGCTTTAAAGATATGCTTAATTAAGGTGACACCGGCGTCAGTAGTACAACGCCCTCTGGTGAAACCATACTGTTGGTCATGTAAGATGTTGTTACAATTAAAATGACTGAGCATTTGGTTAAGCATTACTTTTTCAAAAACTTTGCTGAAAACCGGCAAAACTGAAACGGGTCTATAATTATTCGTGTCCTTGCAATCGCCGGATTTAAAAAGTGGTATAATTTTGCTGTACTTCATTAAATCCGGGAAAACCCCTTGGTCTACACACATATTAAAAATGAAAGCTAAATAGGGTGCCACTGTCTCAATAACCGATTTACAAACATTAGTAGACATCCCCCATAAATCTTCAGTAGCCTTGATCTTGAGTTGTTTAAAAGTCTTTATAACGATTGCAGGGTTTATATGTTTAAATTTAAATTCCGTGGGGCAGGCTGGAACATTCTAACTTAAATAAATTAAAAGCAAGTGACGGCGAGGAATCTAAAGTTTCAGTAGTTTTAATAGGAACATTGGTAAAGAATGTTGCAAATTCCTGCGCAACTTCTATATTAGTACTTATGAGACCACTGGAAGTCTCCAGAGTGTAGTCAGTATTATGTCTTTTGTTCCTATTTGTTTCATTATTAATAATTTTCCAAACAGTCTTAATTTTATCATCAGCTGATTTTACTTTGTTGCTAATGTATAACGCTTTAGCTGCCTTACAAGCATTTTTAAAAGTTTTAGAATAAATAGTAACATACTTTTATTAAAAGTGTCAGTGTTAATATAAGGCTTAAGGCCATACAGCTCAAAAAGTCTTTCCCTACTTTTCCTGATGCCTTTAGTTGCCCAGTCACTGAATAAAAACTTAGGGCAAATTGTTTTAGTTTTTTTCTTAAAAATATTCTGAAACTCAGTTTGCACAACTGAGAAGAATTCTTCCTACCGTCCTATTTGATAGGTGCTCAAAGTACGGAAAAGCGCATAATATTATTTTTTGACAATTAATTTTCAATAGTTCAGTGACACTGTCAGTTATATTATCAATTTTAACCTTTGAGCTATTACCTACACATACAGTAATAATTGTATTAGGATCATATTCCTGTCTAGGAACTGAAGATATTATTTCTTGACTAAATATCATTACTCTATGTAGTTTCTGTCTCTTACCACGTAAATCACCCAGATATTTTCTGTATGTCTGAGCGCATGACTCACGAGTTAAAATATGTAGTATGTAATTGAAACTTTACTTAATAACATATTATGTAATACATAATAATATTTATTAACGGAAAGGGACTTCAGGTAACTTGTTAAGAGAGTTTGTATTTTCAAGAATATTTCGACACTGTTTTTTACTACATTGCAGCCAGCATGTTTCACTCCCGTTTCCGTAAGTGGATAATTACTATAAACGCTAGAGCTAGTATTTGACAGCGCCATAGATTCTTCATGTAGTGAACTCGTTGTCTGAAAATTATAATAAATTTTATAAAATGTTGCTTTTTGTTATATATTTGAAACATTATATTTCTAACTACATGATAATAACGTAACACAGTTTTAAATACAGTTATCTATTTACCTTTCCTACTGTTGTATTATAGTAGGAATTGCTGTTTGTTTTAAGCACCTTGTTCTTGAATCATAATATATCTGGTTCTTGAAATGCAAATTGCAAATCCTTGCACTTTCATAGAACTTCATTTTCAACGGCTCAATTGCTTTGAGCTTTGAAACCACAATTTTCTTTGAGTACTATTTTTAGGAAACCTAAAAAAAAAATGTTGTTATAATACCCGAATAATGAGCAACTAAAATTAAATAAAAATTGACTGCCGCAGCAAGTCCTGTCAGTCATCTATATATCAGTCATATCTGTCTATATCAGTCAAATCACGTTTCTTAGTATTAGTATAATGAGCTAAGTTCTCACGCTAAGTCCTAAATATATCCTCAATATGGTCACACTACTTCAATACGACTCCTTTTAAATAAAATCAAATAGATTGCACACAAAAAAGACAACCGCCTTCAAAAACTAAAAAGTGAAAAATTACTTCAGCACAGAACACATATTATTATTGACTTTAATTTCGGTGGCTTTGTTCTGTTTGTTGTTTTGTATTGCCACCGACTTTCAAAACTAAAGTCAATGTGTGTTCTGTGCTAAAGTTATTTTTCACTTTTTAGTTTTTAAAGGCGGTTGTCTTTTTTGTAAAAAGCTTTTTATTTTCCGCTTTTTAGTACCTCCTTCTCATCCAAATCTATTAAGAATAGATTGAAAGTAAACTACTCCAAAAATTTAAGAAGTTTTTGGGTATTTGTTTATTTTTTTAAAAGTGCTGAATCGATTTTGATACAATTTATATGGGACCACTCCTGAAGCATACCCTATCCAATAAAAAAATAATTTTCTAAATCGGGTTATGTTTGCCGGAGAAATCGCGTAACAAATCGCGCACATACTTAATACAAATTTAAGACTTATACGGTTTTCTCATGGATGCCACTGTCAGAACTTGACCAAATGGGACCACACGGGAAGTACCAGCTTTCAAATAAAAAAAGAATCATCAGAATTGGTTCACCCAGTCCAAAGTTCTCAGATAACAAACATAAAAAATAGTACAGACGAATTGATAACCTCCTCCTTTTTTGAAGTCGGTTGAAAATCAATGAAATTCAATGTAAAAATATTTGATCTTGATATAGTTATCATTTACTAATATGTTGAAAACACTGGTAAAGTGAAAAAAACAACGAAATATGGTTACAATGATTCAATGTCAGAAATCACGATTTTAACACTTACGGATGTAATTTTATGTCACCCCTTGGACACCACGTATTACAACAACCACGCACTACTAATTTTTGCACTATTTCTTTAATTATAACGATGATTACCTCGAAAAATACCAGACGAAGCTTTGAACTGCAAAGTAAACAACCGCCATATTGACCGTTTTTATGTTGACACATAGTGTTAATGTTGCCACATTACCGATTCCTTAGGAAATGGCATTGTAATTCACACCCAGTTTAACATGCGTGACGCGTGAGTGTAACCTAAAATTTTATGTTTTATAACTTAACTAATCATGGAATTATTGATCCATTATACCATTATTTGACAGAGCTTAACTTCTGATTTGGTTAGTGTGACGACTATTTCGAAGAGTTTAGTAGGAGATTTAAATAAGGAGACAGCAATACTACAGGCCACACTAAAAAGAGAGGTCGGCCCACAGAGAGTGAGATGGAGATACGTAGGTATTTGACTAAGTTTTTGTTCGAAGTGTTTTTATGTTGACACATAGTGTTAATGTTGCCGTATTGCCGATTCCTTAGGAAATGGCATTGTAATTCACTGATCGTCCACCCAGTTTAGCATGCGTGACAATTGAGTGTGACCTGAAATTTTATGTTTTTTATCATAACTAATCATGGAATTATTGATCCATTATAACATTATTTGACAGAGTTTAACTTCTGATTTGGTTAGTGTGACGACTATTTCGAAGAGTTTAGTAGGAGATTTAAATAAGGAGACAGCAATACTACAGGCCACACTAAAAAGAGAGGTCGGCCCACAGAGAGTGAGATGGAGATACGTAGGTATTTGACTAAGTTTTTGTTCGAAGTGATGGCTCCATCTTTACCTAAATCTTCATTATTGCTACCCTCCATAAAATAGATGCTCTGTCTGCTGTTGACACTTGACACTGACAGTGTTGACTTAAATATACGTTTCATTTTGATTGGTTTATTGGGTTTGTGTTGATCATGTTTGTAAAAAACGTAAGTTTTAAATTTCGCGGGTTACATTAAAATTTAAAGAGAAATTACCAGTAAAAACATCTTGAATTCTTGAAATAAATATTATACACAATAATTAATAAGTGTTCTTTTTGCTGACCAAGTTCAGTAATGTACAATACCAAACTTTAAGAAAGAAACTTGAATCCAGAAATGATTGTTTTTAAACTTTTCAAAGTTTGTGTTGCCTATATTGTTATTTAATGCGATAAATGCGTAATGCGTATAGTTATATTGGTCGTATTAGTGTGGGTAGGTGCACGGGTATATTAAGGTAAACTGTTTTGCTTATTTTAAATTAACAAAAACTAATTTTGAAGACTCACAAGTACAAAACTGCACACAATAATTGTCGCAGGGTCGAAAAAAGGGTAGGTAGGTAGTTAATAAATACATCCTCAAATATTTCTGGTGCTTTTATGATGGAGGGTTCTGGGTATCTGTTGTGGTTTTGGTCAGTGGGTCGGGTCGTCTTTCTTAATTGATTGATTTTAATATTGATGAACTGATTTTATTTGAAATATTTTAGGTGAAATGAAATTCGGTCAAAAATTTTTCGAACTTATGTACCTAACCGTCTCCCTGTCTTCCCCCTCGATATAGTTGGATTGGTTTTATGCTTTGTTCTTGTACTTGAACGGTCATTGTTGCGGCCTTATACAGGCAGTCGACGAGGCATCTCTGCATGAAGTCCAGCTCAGCCCAAGTCTCGACGGTGTCGAAGGCTTTCTCGTAGTCCACATACGTAAGGCACAGAGGCTAGGCTAGGAGGTATTTTATGTTTTGAATAATTTGCTCGAGAGTATGTATGTGGTAATCCGGCCTGCTCCGACAGTTGGAACTTTTGAGCTAGACGATTCGGGATAACCCTCGAAAACAGCTTATAAAAATGGCTCAGGAGCAAAATAGGGCGGTAATTTTTAAGGACCGTGTTATCACCTTTTTTTAATGAACAGCACCACCACTCTCCTTCTCCATGCCCAATACTCAATTCTTTATTGCATTCCATAATGTAGGCTTAGGTGGTAAACATTTGCCAAAAGAAACAATCATAGACCTTGTCGGCCACAGCAAAAGAAAGATGCCACCAACCATCCATCCATCCATGGCACAGGTGTAATGCCTGTGTGGGTGGTGGAATCGGGTCCGCAGCTCTTTACGCAGCCAGCTTCGACCTGGGGTAGTGTTGGTCTAGTCGACCTCGTTAAGCGTGCTCGTTTGATTTTGACATTTATATTCAGAGTGCCTCTAAACAGTCTGTGATCGCTTCCGGTATTGACCCTCTTGACCACACAGACAACTCTGAATATCTGGCGCTTGTCTGTTATAATAATGCCGATCTCGTTCTTGGTCACGTTATCGAGGTTTCGCCAGGTCCATTTCCTTTGACGCTTCTTGTGGAAAAAGGAGTTCATCAGAAAATGACCCTGCGCCTCGAGGAAGATTACCAGCATTTTGCTATGAGCGGAGAAATCACAGGGATTTCTCCGCTCATAGCCGAATGGACCTACTCTAGACTCGCCACACTTTAGCATTAAAGTGGTGAGATATGTCACTCACAACACCAATACTCATCCATCGTCAATACATTAACCGTTTGATTTCTCTAAGAGGGAACAGAAAATGAAATACCTACATACTTACCACCTCCGTCCACACCAGTGGATTCCAAAAGAAGGGTAATGTTTTATTACTTACCTACCTTTTGGGATCCACTGAAGTTGGTAAAAATATAAAAGTATAATAAGTTATGCAGTTTAGTAATTTATGACCGCAATACTGAAGCAGACTTAAACATCTACTTAGTTGTGTGCTGTGATAATAGGGGCTGGTTTTGGAAATAAAATAAATATTATATTTGCATTGAATTGTCAATATATATATTTTTAATATTCATAAATTCAATAATATACATTATAATATCAAGTAAAATGAATTACTTACTATAATTTATATAGGCAATATTTTAACACATGTTAATCTATAGGTAAGTTTAACAATCTAGAGTTTTCTTATTTTAACAATGATTCAGCAATCTTTTGTTGGCACACAGTCCGCGTCCAATCACACAATCTTACCAAATACAACAAAGACAAATATGGCAATAGGAATTCACATTGGCTAACTGTTAAACTTAAAATTACATCTTATATTTATAAAAGGAAGGAAATACTTTTTTGCAATATCATATTGCACAAGTAACCAAATTCAGTATAGTACATCATGCCATTCCATGTAAAAAATAAAAATCTCATATAAAAATTTATATTTCAAGCCTTAAAATTATTATTTGGCACAACTAAAACTAATCTAAACCTAAATGATGGGACATTAATATTTTACAGTTTTCCACATCATATTTACTACATAAGTAATCTTTGGTTTATCTAGCCCACCGGTCACAATTTGGAAATAATTGCTTACAATAAAACCATAATAAAATATGAAATAGTTCAAACAGGATCACTAAATCAATTATAATTATTTTATAAGATACATAGTATATATAACATACTCAGATAGGTTTATATTTATTTACGTGTAAGTATAATTTTGTGTTTTTCACTGAATACTGCAATATCTTAAACTAGCGGAGTTATGCTAGACGCTAGTGGCCGACAGTGGCAGACAGTGGCAATATCTCGATGTGTTTGAATACTGTACGTCTGAGCTCTTGTGATGCACTCTACAATAACAAAGTAAGTTACTGCTTGTAATAATTTATGTAATTCGTTGCTTAGAAACCTTTAAAAATGAATTTTAACTACTTTGTACATTAATAAAATATAGAAATAATCATTTATTAGGTACATATCTCTTAAATATATTTTTTTGTCGTTAATAAGGAACTTTCAGTTCTACTGTTGCTGTGATGATGCATATTAGCTACTCGGATCAAGTTATTAAAAATGTGATTTTGTTTCCGTGAAATAGAATCTCAAGAATTGATGCACGTGGTGACTTGCCTTGAATTGAATGGCAATATACAGAGGCCAGCACATCAAGCTGTCATCCATCCACCTGTCAAATTTTTTTTTGATAGATTTTTAACTTTTTTTATGAAATTATGAGGTTCATATTCAATTGGGAAAACTTGACAGTGCTGGCGTCGCACTAACGAGCATTTTGACTTCAAAATCGGACAAAAGTAACAATTACAAATTGCTGTAAATGTCACCAAAATTTACGACGCGCCCGGTCAGGTATAGTCGGAAACTAGTCTTAGTTTAGTGCGCACATCTACTTTCATTATACATTATATTGTTCTTTATATTATATTGTGGTTTGAAGTGAATTGTGGGAAGTTTTAACTATGGAATCTGAAGAACAAGGTATGTACTTAATTTTAATGTATATTATCTTTAATATGATTGACTATTATGTATTTTTAGAACCAGTATCAATAGAGGGGAAAAAAAATGAAAATCGTGTATGTTTTCTTCATTAATTTATAACCTCTGTCTATATTTCAGATTTATAAACTCTGTCGTTTTTTTTTGCAGATTCGTCATCAAATATGATTGCCGAAGCCCGTAATAAGCACTACCGCTCATACCGACAAAATTATGCTCGAAAATTTTCGAGAAATCAATGTAATCAAGATGTCCTCAAAGTGGAGTTTAAGGGCTCGTATACATCGCAAGAAAATAAAAAATAAAAAAAATACTCTCTTATCTCTCAAAATACAGTGCTATGTGGTGAATCCTGGGTGAGACAGTGAAACTCTAGAGTTGTTCGAGCCGGAAGAAATGGTTACAGAAGTCGACCAATCATTAAGACTTGCTTACTCAGATGAATCAAGCTAAGATCCATTAGAATGAAATAATTTTGAGTTTATTTTTTGTTATTAGCCATGTTTGTAAAAATATATGATTTTCTCTATTCACTTATGTATTTTTATTCAATTCCAATGAAAAAAACGTCCTAATTAATTTTGTCCGGTTTGAAAAGCAAAATGCTCGTTAGTGCGTCTGTACGTCATACATGTAGAAGAGTACGAAAAAGAATGCTTTCTGATATTTTAATCTATTGCTTGCTATGTCATAGGATATTTTATTATAAGTATAATATAAGTATCCATACTATTATTTATTATCATTAAAATTTATTTAATCCTATTGCTTTCAATAAACAGACGTTTATTATTGTCACTATATTCATTGTGTTATTTTGCAGCGTGCACACCGCGCAATATATTGTAAATATATGTACCGTTACTGAGTAGGTAATAAAGCTTTCATATTTACACATAAATCCTTACTATGTACAATTTATTATTTACAACTTATCATACGATAATCTTTCGACTAATTTAAAGAGTTTTTTAAACACAGCAGAGATCCCATAGGAGTATTATGGAATGCTTAAAACTTAATTAAGATTGAATCTATCTAAACACTTAATACGAGAAGCTTAGTGTTACTAAATGTAAAAATGTTATGATAACAGAGAATAATGCCCGTTTTCACCAACTACCCCTAAATTTTAAGTTTAAAATTTAGGGGTAGTTGGTGAAAACGGGCATAAAACTATCAACCATTCTTTTTTTAATCCGTAAATTTAAGAGTGTATGTTTTATTGTATTCGTCGGCCTACTGCGGCTTTTGTACAAAACAAGGCTGAGGATTTAGCCTTGAATTTGATTAAATTTGACGTTCATAATCAAATTGGCTGATATATTTCTAATATGATTAGTAATCTGCTTTACAATGTCCAACTAAGTGATGGAAAACCTAAGAAGTAGGTAAGGTAAGTAGTCTGCTGACATCAATCAGTGGTCTTCAAATCAGATTAATTCAAACGTATTGAAAAAGCGTTAGGTACCATACTTTACGAAGGTAGGTACTTAAGACTAAGGGTAGGAGTTACAACTTAAATTGAAATGTATAAATAACACTAGTACCTACCTACCTACTTATATTGTCATCACAATAGACATACAGGTCTAATCAACACACTAGTGCACGTGGACGCTGGCGCTCATTTTACTTACGTCTGGCATTTTGGGTTGCTTTACAATGGGAACACCCAAATATTCCGAAATATTTTATTCCGAATTTCGATATTCCGATTTTCAAAAGTCCGAATTTCATAATACCTAAAAATTATAATCTCTATTATTTAAAATCACGAAAGTTATTTTACCGAATGTCGTAAATCCGATTTGTTTGTTTTCCGATTTTCATATGTTCGAAGAATCAAATGCTCGATGAGTTCTCGGTCCGAAAAACGAAATTCCGAATTTCAATATTTCGAATAAACTGTTAAAATTAGGATTCTGATTCAATTCAGTTACGCATATATATTCAAAATGGTGTCCCCTTGTTTCGCAGAGAGAAATTTCATAGAATTTCGTTTCCCAGAAAATGTTTCATATAATATTTGGTTCTTGTATTTTTATTTCGACTATTATTGTTTCAAAGACTATTTACTTGAATGAAACATATTTCACAGAAACACAATTCAAAGAATTTTTAATCAAACAGTAGAATTACTTTTTAACAAATATTGTTTATTCGGTGTATTTTTCTATGGAATTTATTTCAACAAAAATATATAGGTATAAAAAGAAAGACAATAACAAAAATAATCTTAAAAAGTCAATAAGTTGTGCTTGACAGAAACGAATTGCTGTGAAACCGACTCCACGTAGTCTTGTCTGCCCTACGCCTAGAGTGTAATTTAAATTCGCGTAGGCGCGGAGGGGCGAGGCGGCCAGCGAGCTGAGGAGCAGGTGGTTTTAACGCCCGCCGCCGCGGCTGAGGCTGGCCGGCGAAGCCGGCCAGTAAGCAGAAGCTGCGGTGGTGAGCGTGAATACCATCTGCGACGATAAGCTCGCGTGGTACCGCCGGAGCCCCGCAACGCCGTAGCCGTGACAGAAACCATGCCTGCTGCATGTTGCATGTTCGCTTGCATGATGCATGCTTGCTTGCTTGCATGCTGCATGCTTGCTTGCACGCTGCATGCTTGCTTGCATGCTGCATGCTTGCTTGCACGCTGCATGCTTGCTTGCATGCTGCATGCTTGCTTGCACGATAAACGATTGCACGATAGCGATAAAGATAATCGGAATTTTAATAATCGGAATTTTAATAATCGGAATTCGTATTTTTGATGTTCGGAATTTTCATTATGTCGGACTTTTTGTTATTCGATCTTTTGAAACTCGGTATTTTGAGAATAGTAATTATAAACGTTCGGAATTTTGAAATTTTAGTATTATAAAAATAGGATGAATGATAAATCGGAGTTGCCATATTAGGAATTTTGAACTATTCGGAATTATGAAAATCGGTATTTTGAAATTCGTATTTCTGACTTTCGGAATAAAGTTTTTCGTATTTATGTAGTGTACCCCTTTACAATACTTTACATGATCGATCACGTCGAGTCCTATACAATCTGCTATTCTTTTTTTGTCCAAAAATACTGTAAATATTTTAAACCTGTACTTTGTATCAGTGGTACATTATTCAATGTCATCACCAAGCCTTGTGTAAATAAATGTACCTACTGTAGTAGTTGCTCTTAAACAGGACCCCACATATCATAAAATAAACTTAAAGAACGATGCGTTCGTCAACCTATTACTAAATCGATAGGTAATTTTGGCGATTACTTAAAGAATTATAAAAGAACATTTACCTACCTATTATAGTAGAGTATTATGCTACAGGTACTGCCCTTTGGTATTATTAAATAATAAAACTATATTAAAAACTTTTTAACGTAAACTATGCATTAATAAGATCAATAATATTTTTGGCATGTTACATGGCACTTCAGTGGTAGGTATTTGGCATATGTTATAAATAGGGAATCCAAATTATTTTCTACAGTATAAAAATATTATGATGTTGAGCAATGACCTTAATTAAGTTTGATTAACGAAAATACCGAGCAATGAATACTTTATTATATGAGTATTATTATGCGGTTTGAGAAGTGTCTCCTAGCAACACTCGATGAGGTACTTGTTATCTACCTTAATAGTTCAATTATAACTGGCCAAAGCGTTTTCGGTTGTTAAAATAATTGGCTGCTCCAACCTCTGTAATATTTGTTCTGCTTGAATGTTCTACATTATTGTAATAAAAAGATCGCATATTTTTTTGTTAGTGAACACAAACTAATGGGTCGGATTTCTTTTGAGAATCTTTATCAATGGTATATCAATAAAATTCAAAGCAATTAACATGAATCCATTCAGATTTTTTGTGCTCTTTTGAACTTTAACGAGTGCACTAGAATTTTTAAAATTATTTAACGAAATCGATACCACTCGTGGTTCTACAACCGATGCGATGTCCAGGTTAATCCCTGTAAGGCTTGCAGATGGCGAACCTGTGGTTCATGTGTTGACTGTAGGAGCCCGAGTGGGAGAACTTCTTGAAGCACTTGCAGCACTGGAAGGGCTTCTCCCCGGTGTGGAGCCGCTTGTGTTCCGTCAGGTGATGTTTGTGTTTGAATGCCTTCGGACATTCTAGACACTTGTACGGGCGTTGACCTGTGAAGCAAAATAATAGTCATTTAGTCTTTACTCTTATCCAGATCAAGTTAGCATTTTACGAATATAGTCAAGATGTTTATAATACCTGAATGCTCGTATTTGTGCCTCGCGAGGGAGCTTTGCTTGACGAACGTCTTATCGCACTGATCGCACACGAATTGTCCTTCACCTTCCTTAAATTCTGCCCCTTGCTTGAGTTTGCTTTTCTTAAGTACTGTCGCTTCGTCTTCAATCTCACTTGGTGCTTGCATTTCATCCCAATGAGGACGATCGTATGATGGACTTGAACCTTGCCGGCTGATGTCTGAGGTCAAGTGCATGTTAAGTATAGGAGATCGTGCGTTTGCCATATCGTTGTATTGAAGGAGTTTATCCATCGGTACTAAAGGGTTGACATGTAATTTTTGTGGTAGTAACCGTTTATGCCCATTAATAGTTTCTCCTGGTGAAGGAGATAATCGAAAATCTGTGAAGGAAGATGAGGAGCAATTGGAATGTGGATAAGTATTCAAATAGTTAGTGCGATGAGGCGTTGTACTTCGTGAGGATTTCTGACTGAGGTTCACTGCTTCCTCAGAGTCGGAATGTGTCACAGAAATGCTGCATGGTGGCGATGGCGAAGGACTCGACGTAACTGATAGATTGGACTTCTTTGTAGATAAGTCTAATGGCTGGTCAGAGGCTGTCATTGTTTGTGTCATACGTCGTTCTCTAGCCCTGTTATTTTGGAACCACACTTGTACCACTCTGTTGTCAAGACCGATTTGTTGAGCTATTCTTTTAAACTCCTCACGATTTGGTCGTGGGTTCAACGCGTAGTGTTCCTTTAATACCAACTGCTGTTCCTCACTCAATGCTGTACGAACCCTGATTTTTCTATCATTGTCGTGTATTGATATCTTATCATCGCGATCTTCTCTATTGAAGTCTTCATCTTCACTTGCACTTATTCCGTTTTGTATAGAAGCGTGAATTTCGGCTTCTAATCTATTAAGAGCTACCGTTTCGGCTACTTGAGCTGCCAAACCTTCATGTTTTCTAAATATATTTCCACAAAGTCCTTTTTCGTGGTCTAATAAGTCACTCTTATTTGTGAAAGTTAGGTTACATTTCAAACAACTATGCGTGTCTTCTCGTTCTTCTTTTATTATGACGTGGGGAGTGGGCGGTGACTCTATGTTAGGACAAATATTGCCGGATACAGGAGAGAGCTTTTCCATGTTTGCTCTAAAGAAATGTTTCGTCACGGATGCGCTTACAGATTCTAGTATAGAATTGAAAGCTGGATTTTCCGCGTTGTGTACATTGTTATTTAATGGGACGGATTCAAAATTGCGAGACGGAGACCTCAAGTCGGTATCTCGTTCCTCTTGCTCTTTTTTTATAGACACAGCTTCCTCATCCTCAATATCCATCACAAGCTCGGCGCTTCCTTCCGATCGCTTATCATCATCTTCTGTAACTTCTTCGATCAGATCTTCAGGATCTGCTGGTAGAGGGCTTATCGCCTTGGGACTAGCAGGATTTTCTATTTTTCTTTGATGATACTGTGATGAAGCTAGCTGCTCTAAAAATTGGCTGATAGAGGCCGGTATGCTGTAAGGAGCTATACCGCCCGCAGGACTCATGGGCATGCCCGGAGGCATGTAGAAGGAAATTCCAGGTTGTCCTAAGGGCGGACGATGGTAATTATTTTCTTGCGCCGACATGGATGCAAAGAAAGCAGCAGGCATGGGTAGGAAGGAATTCCCGTTTGGTGATATATTATTATTTAACTGGGAGGCCACCATGGCATTAGTCCTTTTTCGTGATGGACTTCTTTCTGGGTTAAGCGCAGGATTATTGGGTTTAATCCGCCCCATCTTGAGATTCATAACGAGACATTTTTTGGAAGTCATGTGACTGGAGTAGGAGCCTGAATGGGAAAACTTTTTGCCGCAGTTAGCGCACTCAAAGGGCTTTTCTCCGCTATGTATCCGTAAGTGTTCTTTTAGGTGGTGCTTGAATTTAAAAGCTTTGTCGCAATCATTGCACTTAAATTTGCGTAGTAGAGCGCTTTCGTCATGGCTGATCATGTGTCGCTGCAGCCTGTACACGTTTGCGAAGCTTTTGTGGCAGATCTTGCACGACTGTTAACAAAAAAAAAAACAATTAGATTTTCTATAGAGTTGCTTTTCTTACCTAATCTTAGTGCCTTGTTCAGTTTGTGGTATAATTTTGAAAAATGTACTAGAGTTCTCATCGTGTCAACTGGTCGATAATTCAAGAATACCAAAGTTTGATTGGACATTAAAACATTGTTGATTTTTGTAACTAATGGACATGTGCGAAACAATTAGCAAGGTCTCATTGTTATGTAATACAATGGGCACTGACATATTTGACTGTATCCACCTGTGTGTTGGGCGCGTGCAGGGTCTCGTGGCGCTCGAGCTGCTCGCGCGTGGGGTAGGCTCCGCGGCACTGGCTGCAGGAGAATGGTCCGCCGGGGCCGAGTGGCGAGCCACCTCGCTCCTCCTCTTCCTCAGACGGCTTGCCCTCTGACCCGCCGCCGGCCAACGGACGGACTGTGGGGTCAACAACAATTGTTTAGTTTAGACGATTGGCTACTCCTTGTTTCAACTTTTACTTAGGCATTGCCAAACGATTTTAATGCATATAAGAATTGTTAGCACATAATATGCAATAATACAACATTGGTCCGTATTAATAAAGCGGTGTAATAATTGTAATATAAAACCGACTAATAGAGTTGTAAAATAAAATTGCTCTTTAAAATGCAACATGTATGCCCAGATGTTCAGCAGTGCATACAAGATGTTTATCAAAAGTTGTGTATTAAAATCGTTTGATAAAAATGCTTTCATCCAAGTTTTCACAATATTAACTATGAATGTTGTTACATTTTAAACTAATAAGGCACGATCTCGGTGTAGTAGGTGCTATAGGTAGCGGTACCTATAGGCTTAGGTATATTAATTGTAGGTATACATCAACAAATATAATTACAGTTGTTCACATATAATATATTAGATGTTGCATTGTTTGTTTTGCTTAGTTTGGCACGAGTTACAGATAGCGAAATCCACGTATAATACCTACTCTAATTACGAAAATTTCAAGAAACAGGAACTAAATAATAATCTACGCAAGTATGTCTTAGTAACGAAGACCACATGGCAATTTAATAAAAACCAATTCCTTGCCAGGGATAGTTTAAAACATCGTTTATTAAAATCCTACTTACTTTCGAATGCAATACAATCATCGTTAACCTCAATTGAAAATAAAACGATTATCCGTGTTGTTGGCAATTAAAATGATCACGAACACCTTTACGGCTGATGTTCGCTCTATAAAACATATATGGCGGCAACAATTCAATTTGGAGTCGGTTATTTCGGTAATACGGCCGGTATTCCAGCGTAATATCGTTTTTAAAAGCGGCGTCGGCGAGCGCGTCGTAAATCAAATATAATAAAGAGCAAAACAACGGGGCGACGTATTAATTAGTGCGGCCGCGCGTTGGCCGTGTGTCCTTTACATACGCTGTAATCCGCTATCGGACGCTCGGACACCGGTATTGAATTTTAGAAAATACGACCTCTCAACACACTTGTCTAAGTACCTGTACTATACTAATAAA
Organism: Charanyca ferruginea; assembly: GCA_947361185.1. NCBI lineage: Eukaryota > Metazoa > Arthropoda > Insecta > Lepidoptera > Noctuidae > Charanyca > Charanyca ferruginea. The sequence continues at coordinate 27,246,966 of OX376067.1, read as the reverse complement.
CTAGGTGTTAACTATAGCTCTCATACGATTGTATGGATATCTTACTTAATAACACATTTGTCTTTCTGGGGACTGGGTAGTCCCTGCTCATACCGGCTCAATAACGAAGCGCTCAGTATGTGAAGCTTAGGTACTCAATTAAATACTTAATATTGTAGGTGTGAGAATTTGTTTTACCACCACAAAGATGAGTTTTTAAACAGTACCTCTATTCGATAAGAGATGGCGCTAGTAGTACACATAAGTGAGTAAATTTTCAAGTGTAATAATAACTAACAGATATTTTGATGTATAATTAAATTTAATTATGTTTGGATATTACATTATTATTATTATTAGGGATTATAACATGCTAAAAAGTAAAATTAGCACAAGACTTAAAAAAAAATCAAGTAAGTAATCCTAACTAATATTATAAATGCGAAAGTAACTCTGTCTGTCTGTCTTTTCTTCACGCCTAAACTACTGAATCGATTTGTGTGAAATTTGGTACAGGGTAAGTGTGAACCCCAACAAAGGACATAGGCTACTTTTTATTCGACTTCGACTTCGACTTCGTCTGCGTCCGCGATAACCGACGCGGACGAAGTCGCGGGCAAAAGCTAGTTCTGTAATATAATAATAATCTGTTCCAAAACCTTTTGATAAAATGTAATGTGTTTAAATAAAATTACTGCATAGGTAATGGCCTATCCAATACCCACTAAACGCCCTCAGTAACACATCATCAGTATTTTGAAGTAGTAACTTGTGCAACTACTTTAAAAAATATATTATTTTAATTAACATTATTTAATTAAAATCTTGACGAAAAGTGACTTTAGGCATGTGTCGAAGAAAAACAATTCAGTGCATAACCAAAATAAAGTTACCTACAATAAAAATTATTTGTTGTTTAAAAATGAATAGCAAATAATATTTAAGAAAAATCGTAATCTATTGAAATTACTTAATTTTAATCGATTAGAAACATCACAATGAAAAGGGTAGGTATTAGTCTTGCTATATACATCTGGAATGCCTTCCGACCAAACCAACCTATTCAATTAATCAAATCGATTCATTCATTTAATTAATTGGTTTGTGAATGGCACTACTATTGGCCATCACTAAGCTGCTCAAGGTCGGGTCAATGACCTGTTTGTTTACATTTTCATAAGATAGTTTTGGAAAGAACTAGGCTTAACTACATCAAATGATTTTTCAATGGCACGCCTGCCACACTATTCCCAGACAAAAATCATCACGATTGCAAACAGGTAAGCAGTACCGGTTGTGCATACTTATCAAATAAAATTATAATATAACTCGTAATCTCGTACTCGTACCTATTGAACTCGCTTTAATTTAGTTTTGTAGCTGAACTTGTTTACTTTTAATCAACTTTATAAAATTAATAACAGTTATTTAAAATATAGTTTTGTATATTACCGGTATTTATTATTATTTGACGACACGGTTGGCGCTGAGCGAGTGGCTGTTACGCTGCATGTCGCGGTTTCGATTCCCGCACAAATCAAATATTTGTATGTCCCGTTGGTTTGACTGTTTGTGTATGTGCGTTTATCCTCTTATCTGTAACGAAATCTCCAGGAAATTCGCGTCCATTGTTTAAGTATTGTGTCTGCTAATTGGAAAGTTGAGCTCTTATTATGTTTGTAAGTCACCCATGATACAGGAGAAATTACTAAAGTAGGGCAAATTTTATAAAAAAAAACTTGAAACTTGACTTGAAATGAGTTCTTTATAAAATTACCTAGCTACATCTTAAAAGATTATCTTTATTTTTAACTAAAATGTAATCAAACAAACCGCAACGTTTTTGGTGTCGCTACTCGCCGGTAGATGGCGCTGCGCGACGCTCTCATTCAGTTCTACGATTTGTCCATTCATAGAGATAAGTAGGTAAACAATATGTTACCTATTAATTATTTGTGAGCCATTATCGACTTTGGTTTATAGGTACGTACGATTGATGTTCATAATAATAATTATTACTCTCGATGGCTCGATGTCTCTTTAGTCGTTTGGTACCGGTCAACTGCTGTAACATTGCCTACGTGCTCAACATTGCCTACATTCTAAAAAGTTAAATTATTGCCGCTTAGAAATGTTTTTGCTGTGTATGGTATTACTAAAAGCAAGGCGGCTATCTATATGGGCGATGGGATGAGCGAATGTAGGCAATGTTGAGCACGTAGGCAACGTTACAGCAGTTGACGGTACCTAGTTAAACCTATCCTTTCAGTAGTAAGTAGTCAATAAAATGTAAGGTCGGCACGTAATAATAAGCGAACGTTACGAATCGCTTTACTTAAGCTTTAAGGTTAAATAAGTGAATTCACTAATGAGTTGAGTAAACATTTCATGCGTATCGTTCATTAGGTAGAGCGGACGTACCTACACCTACTCACCACATTATCGGCGGTACAGTAATCTGTGCGCACGGGCAGAGTGCGTCCGTTAACCGCTGATAAAAAACCTACATACACACACAAGTGCGGCACGCTTCCTATTGCTGCTATAACAAATAACAATTATCGCACACACGCACACGCGCGCTTGTAGTCCAACAGATAAGAGTTTGATTGTAATTGATCGCAACACACAAACGCGCGGAGTGGTGATTGGTCGCACCTGTGTCGGCGGGCGGCGAGGCGCGCGGCGGGGGGCGCCCAAGTGTTTGCTTTACTCGAAGAAAAAACTCCTGTCCGACAGCAGACACCATGTTGTTAGCTCTCGCTCAGAATCTATTGTAATTGCGCGTTGACAGAATTATTATTGAACTGTTTAGACGCGAGCTGTTTGTTCGGTTATTGTATCGCGTTGAAGTCGCGCCGTATGATAAACGTCTTATTGGCATAGGCACTCGCCTATTAAGAGGACTATATCGACAGCGCGTTCCATGCAAAACAAAACGTAGTCTTGTTTTATTTGGTTTTTTTTTTTGTGATGGCTGTTTGTTGTGTAAATTACACACATATATTGTGTCATATTGTGTTTATATACACATCTTATTTACTATTATTGCCTATATAATTCAGCATTTTATTTTTTGAACACCCTGCCTGCGTAGACACAACGTAGGCGCAAACATTTTAACTTTACCTACCTATTTAAAAAATGAATTGCGTATTATTTCAACCTTTATTGCATTCTTGTACCTACTTTATCACTTGTAGGTACAGTACCTACATACGTGTTACCAAAACTTATTTCGTTAATAATATTTTAAATATTATAATTCACAGGTGATAATTGATAAAAGTTTTTTAATGCAGTAATAATTTGTAGGTGATCTATACCTCAACCGCTCTTGAACGACTCTACATTCCATGGATAGAGCTGAAGGGTTTTAATGTTGTATGTTATCAACTGATTATTGATAGATAATTACCTACCCTATGACTTATTGTAGTTTATTATTGTCATAGTAAGTAGGGAAGTATGTGGGAAATTGGTATAAACAATGAGAAATATCATCTTGGTATTTTTAGAATGTATCATGCATGATGTTACCTATGTCTAAAGGAGTTACACTGCGTATTGATTTACTGTGGTAGTACATGTTATGAACTTTAACGCGGTTTTAAGTATGAATCGGTTATCGCCATTGTACTCAATTTTATCTTTTATAACCTTAACATAAGTGACCTGTATAAACAAGCTTGTGCCACGCGCGAAACTCAAGACTAGTCACTCGGCAATAGTGTAACTTTCTATGAGAGAAATATTTTTATAAATATGCAAAAATAGAATCTGATGCATTTAAAATACCATTACCCAACATGCAAAATCCGCTGTCGAGTTAGTTAAGGTGCAGTTGCCTACACTTGGTGGTGTACCCCAATTGGAATGCATTGTTGTTATCCAAACGTTCTATGTCGGTAATTGTGCCTCAACTCTGTGAGAGAGCAAGCAGGTGCTGAAATAGGTAGGTAGATTTTTCAATTTACACGTTATTTAAAGCAAAAAACAATAGATAGGTACAATCAAAATGATTGAATCAAAAATGTAGGTAGGCCAAGTCTATGCTATGTCGCCAAAATTAAATTTCGCGTTAAGTGCTTACAAATCGCGTAATATTGCCCAAAGGACACGTAGTGATGTGATTTCATACTTGTAAGTAACTTAAATAGGAATAGGTAAGTCAACTGACTCATATTTTCAAAATTTAGTAATGCTGCTAATAATAGGTAGCTACCGACAGGCTTTCAGGTAGAACCATTGACTCATAATTATGAAGTATATTGCTTGTTGTTTTACATACTTCATGTAAACAAACTTATTATTATTAATATGAATAAGTAATAGGTACCTACCTACCTACGTTAATGAAATACATGTAACAACAATATTATTATAGTAAGGGGACTCATACCAAGTTCAATACTGGCATTGGAATAAAGTAATCTATACGTTCTGAGTCAGATGTAGACTGGAGAGGTGAAATGACAAAACATCAAAATGAAACTCGGCTAAATTAAAGCCATGAGTCATGGATCACCGTGGTGGAACTGTAGGATCTCTGAAGTGTTTGACAAGTGATTAACAAATCGATAGACGAGTTATTAGCGCAGCTGTTCATTAATGTTGTGTCCAACAAACAAGTAATTAGCGTAGCAGTAGGTACTAGGTAACGAGGTGTACCTCTACCTATAGTTTGTTTAAGACAATCGATTCTCGGAATGGTTTATTTATTTCTACGTTAGATCCTGTCTATCGTTTGACTTCATATCATTATGAAGCTCCTATCTAAATAAGTTTACATATTACTTAGTGCTGCCTTATCTAAAACACAACAGTAGGTAACATAGGTAATTCACTCGTTATGGTTACTAGTTAAGTAGATAGTTACTACGTATTATTAGTAAGAGATTTCATTGGTTTAGTTCGTACTGCAGTTATTGTTCTTATGTGCACCTAGCTTATTATTTATTAATATTTACGAATCTTTAATTATTTGTAGAAGAGGACTTGAACGATTGTTATGATAACACTGGTTAATTCTTAATTTGTTACTTTTCGTATTGTCATCAAACGTTTGGCCGTAACTAGGCAGATAAATTCATGACTACGTATAATTTCGTATATGTAAATAATAATATGATTAGGGTATAATAATTATAAGATTTAATAAAAACAACACGAACGTCACAGGTCTGTTTGGCGGAGAACAGCAATAAAACGAACTTTTACTAATTTATTCATCCGCGTTCCACGAACTCGCGTAAAATATAACGCATAATGGTAGGCACAGGTCGTCCGAATGCATCAAAGGTCCCTATTATGTTATCCACTCCAGACAGGCGGCACTCAAAGATGAAGAATAAAATAAAAAGATAGACAGAAAAAAGCAAATGAATTAAAACAACATAATCATTTACGATTTAAGACGGTGAAAGCGAGCGGGGTTCCCCTCGACAAACGAAACTTTCTTTCAAGTCGGTGTGTACCTGTTCCCGATTTTCAAGTGGATGAATTATATCCCGAGGGAGAGTAGGGGAGATTACCGAACACGGAGGTTATTTCTAATGAAGACGTGTTCGAGTTTTATTTTGAACGCCTCAGAGGTGATATCATTTTCACCTGCATTCAGAAATAAGAATTGATAGAATGTTTGTTTAAAAACAAAATAACTTAATTTTTCAGTTATTGTTTCTGTGAACTGTTATTGTTTTCACTTTATAAACTTTTGGGGCAAGTTCAGGTATGGGCAGTATTAGAAGTTAAAGTCAATAAATGAGTTAATAAGATGATGATAAACATAATAAAAATGTATAAAAATAATAATGAAGGCGAAATATACTTAAAAAAATGCAAATTAAAACAAAAAGAAAGGAAGCTTACTTAAGGCCGCGAGCCGCCTGGCCGAGGTGGTAGACGTGGGGACCTGCTTACTCCTCATGTCCGCAAGCCAACCGGCCGCCAAGCATTCGTACCAACCGCCAACTCCCATTAACGAGCTCTGCACTTTCATCGAGCGACACCTCTGTTCTCACACGTCACTAACCGCGACCACGGGCTATCTAATATCGCGGTAAGCACTTCGCGGCGGCGTCGAAATCGCATCTACGTCGTACTACACCGAGATTTCACAGCCTCCGCTGACGTCAGCGGTAAAAGTCCTAGTTTCGGTTTCGGGGGGGCACGTGTACTGCGGGCCGTCGGCGGCGCGCTACTCACATCGGCAGGCGCCCCACACGTTGGCCAGGCTCCACAGGCGGTACGAGTAGCTGTCACCATAGCACCCGAACATGCTCTCATCGGTTCTCGCGACCATGGCCCGCGCGCGCGGACTGGCGTGCTGGTGGCGGCGCGGCGCGCGGTGGAATGAGCCGGTGCCCGCCTCTCGCCCCGCCCTGCGCGCCCGCGCCCTCCGCAACCCGCGCCGCTCACCCCGCTCACCTCCCGCGACCTCCCCCCACCTATACTTAATTAGTAGAGCCGACTGCCGACTGCTGAGCCGTGTCTCACCACGACTTTAATAACGATACCCTGTCGATATTATCACACCTTCACAATTTAATGACCCTTGTCTTTTTTAAGCCACACGTAGCGGTGGCTCTACCTTTGCGTTGTTTATTTACATACTCTACGCTCCACCTTCTCGCTGGTTATCTACCTGTCTCTATCTAACGACGAACTTTATCAATGCTATTACTTTGCAATATATTTACTTACGAAAACGTAAGTAAATAAATATTGTGGTTAAATTTGAGTATTTTCAGAGGCTTTGCTTGATAAGTGGCTCTGTTCTTCAGTCCAATTTTAAAAATATTCGACTTATACTTATATCACAAAGATTCGTATTTGTTTATATAAATAAACAAATGTATAAAATTACTTTTTAATTCTTGCACCTATTAACTTGTATGTGGAACTGTTGCACTTTTAGTTCCGCTTTCCGTCACTAGATGGTGTTAGGAGTTACACAGTAAGTTTGCGTCGCTCCAAATGTAATACTGCTCTACGTTATTTTTATGTACCCACCTTGTTAACTTTTGTTCGAAGTAAAACATTGTTTACTAAGTTAATTACTGATAATTATTGATTTAAATGATTAATACGCTGATTTTACAGTTTTGAAAAATATTTTTGAAAGTTACCATCTGGGTAGTACGTAGGCAGCATAAAAAGTTTATAATACTTTTTTTCACCGACTTTCAAAGCTACAGATATTTCCATGTCGTAGTTTTTGAAAGCGGTTGTTTTTTGTAAAAAAACGAGAAACTTTCCTTTTATCTACTGTTTATTATCCAAATCCAATAGGAACGGCAACGCTTTATTAAGTAGGTCTCTAACCTGGGGCATTTTCGAAGCCCATAATAAATTGACCACGGATAGGTAACTAATGAGTAATTATCTTTGATCTTCAGTACGTACAATAACTGAATCACAATACGGTGTGCTGTTTGTCATTAAGGAGTTCATTGTCTATCTCTGAAGGTATTATTATTCTTCACGATATCAATACGGGACCACCTCAGGAGTTTACCCTTCGAGACAAGATTTTTATAATCTTTCCACTATTTACGATAATGACTAAGTATATGGAAACAGAAAAAAAAAACATTTTTATTTACCTACAGACGAACATAGAACTTAGTCTCCTTTTCTGAAGTCTGTTAAATATTGTGAAGAGGTTGTAAAAATAAAAGTGAGGTAAGCACTACATATTATTTTAAAATATAAGTACTTACCTCAACAAAGAGTCTGCCACAAGGCAGTTTACCTAAGCGTCGGCTATTAGGTGATAGACTAATGTTCAATTTATTATTGTAAGTAAGTAATAGACGAGCTCTTAATGATTTGTTTTCACTAACAACATGTGGTAGAATTAGCGGCGAATCGGTATTCAATGACGATAGTCAATTTTTGTTTACAAATATCTGTATTGGTTTTAGCTGTCTGTTCTATTGACGTCATTTTCTGTCTTATTACGATTTTGTTTGTTAAGTGGAGTTTTGGATGTTTCTCAATTAAGTGACATATATTCTTTGCTTTCACCGTAATCAAACATTTAGGTATTATCTTTTACGCCACGAATCTCGTCAATATTGATAGAATTATGACCGTTCTTTGCCAATTCATTTATGAAAATACTAGCTCTTGCCCGCTCTTCTCCGCGTGAATGTGTGTAGGTACGTGAATTGTGGATGCAAACGAAGTCGCGTATTAATAAGTCTCCTATATACAAATTGATTATCTCGCATTATGATTCGTAGGTAGGTACCTATTTACACACAGTAACGATAACAAGCTGATGTTTGTCACCGTGGCACACCTGACATGGAGCGAATCAGACGGATGGTGTTACTTCATTGTAGAACTTGACCAGGAAAGTTATACTTAGACCGGTCTCTGTAATTGCAAGCAAACGCTATTTGCATTTAAAGTAAATAACATATTTAAATATGTATTGTCTTCTCTATACATAAACGCACGGGTATATCTGTTGGGTCTTGTCGTGCTATTAGGGCGAATGCAAAATTCAAATATTCTTACGTTTTTTGACGTTTACGGATACTGAGCTAAAAACTTTATTGGTTTTCATATTGATATTAAAAAATAAAATAAGAGGCCTCTTTGCCCAGGACTGGGATAGAATAGGCTAACAAAAAAAAATTGATGTCAATATCACACAACTCAAGTTTAGTTGATTATATTTTCAGTACAATGGGTACCTAGTAGCTGATATAATTAGCTCATCGCAGAATCCTGTCTCAACGTAACAAAGTGGCGATACACTAACAGCCTAATTTTACCTCTGCTCAGAAAAACATCTCGAATTGAATACCAGTAAAGTTCTATATTGTTTTAAAGTTTATTTACTGCCCTCATAATTTATCTTTGCAAGACAAATGTTGTATTGTCTCATTTGAAAATGTAGTCAAAAGCTTTAGATATAAGTTTTAAAATTGTGTGGTAGTATATAGTTATGTAACATAGACAATAGCACCTTGTATTCCACGTGTGCGCCACGTGCACGCGCGCCGCCACAATGCTACACCTCCATCATTGTCTGACGATGCTTTGTTCTAAAGACGTTGTAAACTTGCTTCACATTGCTTTCAAATGTCCTATTTAGATCTCAACAGTTTTTAGGTCAACCAAACAGTTTTTTTTTCATTATTATTGGGATTCAACCTGTTTGCTCCTTTAATAGCGACACACAGGTTAACACCGTTGCTTGCTGCAGTCGTTGCAAATTGAATAGCAGTTTACCTCACTCCTTCTCTTGGTTGGTTGATATGATATTTTTATCCGACTACGCGAGAGTACAGAGGTGTTATATGTTTTTGACGCATATCTATTATTATATAGATGACTACCTACTGTGTGACTTGAGATTGGAGGTATTCTACCCAGATCGTGACAGTGACCCTTTTGCAAAATTTAACAACACGGCGGCCGTACAAAAAACTAAATGGCGATAGAGACGACGTGCCTATGGGCGGCACGGCCCAGTAGCGGATTCTTTTATGCTAAACTTTCAATTCTAATGCGTTGATGTTAAGATAACTACATATATTACTATTCGTCACATTGAAGTCTGTCCTGCCGATGCCGTGCCGTACCGCTAGTGCATCAGTGGGCGCCAGTGGGTCTTGCCGTTTGATCAAGGCCTCACAGTTGCTTCCCCACCATCTTGAATTCTGACTCGATGCTAATAGAGTACACACCTACTCTCATATATTTTACGGCAGTAGCATGTTTGCATCTCCTTGTTAGCAAGTGCGTCAATGCATTATAAAAACTAATGTCTAACAAATCTTGGCACAGTTTAACAATTTCTAGATCAACAAGACACCGGAAGTTAGGTTGCCAAATGTATCTTAATTAGAGAACTGAGTTCAGTTTAATACCTACTGTATTCTTATATACTTTATTATTTATATAGTCGAAGTTGTGAAGTTTCTAAATATCTGCGTACATATGGGATAATGATATTATAGTGTGGTAGATACCTATGTGCAATCATCTAAGCCTATTAGCGGCAGTCTCATATTCTTTGTGAGATAAATAGTTTCGCGAGCACAACTTGCGCTAATGTAAACCAGCTAAACAATTGCACACAATGAAGCGTAACCAGACAATCAACCCGCGTTGTTTGTCGCGTGAATTCATTGAAGTGGAGGCGACCTGTACGAGGTTAAATAAAGTGTGCTCACAAAAGGTGAACAGTGGCTCCTTACAATAGAGCTGCGTTGATGCACGTGTGCTGTGCAACAGACGCACGGCGGGAACGTGTGGGGCCCCTACGTGTGGTCGCATCTCGAATGCAACAGGGAAGGTGCAGAAAGCCAACGTGACCAAACCACGTGTTGTAACCACACTTAGAACAATCGGTACGGCTACGGAGTGCAGCAAAAACGAAAGAGTATCAAACACTACACATGCAGTTTATGTTTGATTAGTATATTTTTATGTAGATAGCCTGTGCTTGATCTTGCATTGTATACCTTTGCTTTCTGTACGTAACTGTTTTGTGTCTCACATAGGATTAGGTACCCACAACTGCGTGTACGCACTGATAATGTTCTGTGTGGTGCACTAATGGATGTGCCCGAGTGAATTGCTTTTATCAATTTGTTTGTTTTCAGTATAATAATAATTCTTGCGACAAACCATTGAGCTACCTAAAGTTTGATATAAATAGATTGTTTTATGTAGTTATCAGTTTAAAAATATAATTTTGATAGAGTCGTTCAATAACATGGTTTGCAATGTACAAATAATTGAATCCATTGAATGTTTTCAAAATGTATAAACTGGTGATCGTTGGCTAGTGTTTGTTTGTAATATATCAATAGTTATTACATTTTCTCACGGCGGCAGTAGGTGCGTCGTGGGAGACTCTGCACATCTGGCCACATCTGGCCGCCAGTGGTGTCGCTTGGCACAGGTAACTTTTTGTTTTACAGCTATAACAGCACTGTGACAGCTCTTTATTGCCGCTGTCAAACAAATATCATTTGTTTATACGTCCATTAACGTTTAGAATTAAAACTGAAGTCTAGTGCAATATTCCATTGTGCTATACTGAGGTAGGTACCTATGTAAAACGTGTCGTAGATGCACAACAGGGTTTTGACTTTGTCGTAACCTCTCGTTTTGAGGAAAGTCTACTTAGTAGGTAAATCACTTTGTTAGGTGCGTTTTGCGTGTGCAATACTAGTACCTTAAGACACATTCGTTTTCTATAATCTGTCAAAAAGAATATTTACCTACATTTTTGACAAAATTTTGCCATTGATTGTGGTTTAATTTAGAACGTTTGTAATTAGTAAATTTGGTCTTCAGCAGTGCTATTCTGTTACAATCTCCCTCGGTGAACACCTAGGTGAAGTGAGCTAGCTGTCATCCGATTGTAGTGCTTTGTAAATCCCTAGCATCGGGACAGATGACAGGTCACTTCGCCTAGGTGTTCACCGAGGGAGATTGTAACAGATTAGATATATTGCTCAACGTTTACATTTTAGACATGAAATGTTTATAAGAGATATATCGGTTAATTTAGAGTCAGAAAATAGCTCGTGGCTCCGAGCCTAATTCATAAATTAGGCTCGGAAATGTAGCGTTGTCATATTTGTATGTCTCGGACGTATTGATCATTGACAATAATTTTCAAATTTATTCCGACTATTTGGCTCCAGCAACTCGCGGCTGCCATCACACCTATGAACTCAAATTGAAGCGGGTATCGTGAGTGCTCTATGGCAATCATTTATCAATTGATGTTTATATGTATCTAAGGTGCATTGATAATTACAACAAAGGTATTATTTTACGATTTATATAAATTTCTAACAAATACAGCGACAAATTAAATATTGACGTGCCACTGTCGTGCCATAAACCTCTAATAGTATAAAACAAAATCAGTCTCGCCATCTGTACGCGTAGATCTTTTAAACTACGCAACGAATTTGAATGCGGTTTTTATAAATAGATAGAGTGGAAGTTCAAAAAGGAGATTATTGATATAGTTTCATATTGTTTTGTGTTCATTTGTTGAAATCATTATCATCATCATCATGTCAACCTTTCAAGAGCGTCGCCAGGACTCGCCAGCTGATGGCCTAGGGGGGGGTGGGCAGCTGCCCCTACCTACCTACCCCCCTTAGCGACGCCCTAGCAACCTTTAGACGCCCACTGCTGGGCATTGGTCTCCCTGAAGGGGGGGTTCAGTCGTAATCGTAATCGCCATGCTTAGCCGATGCAGGTTGGCGATCGCAGTAGATGTTATAGAACTCAGAAGGACGCTGCTGCCCATCCTCTGGTCAATATTCCTCTGTCGCTTTCTACGACACCTACGGGTGGAAATGGGGTGGTGCTATTCTCGGCCGGCATCACATGCTTCGAATGGCTTCGCTTCGTGAATTTGTTGAAATATGTATGTATATAGATAATTGTTCAAAATGTCGGAAGAAAACAAGCCGAGAGCTTTCATCGAAAATGCTGTCTTAATCTTTTGAAATGAATCATGCCATAGTGACACCACATTAGATGATAGCACCCGTGCGAAACCGGGGTGGATCGCTAGTCTATAATAAAAACAACCATTTATATTTCTACTAGGAACATTGAAAATATTGAAGTAGTAGAACAGTAAGTACGTTGATAGGTATTGTTGCGAAGGGCGGCAGCTGCGGGCCTACAGTGTTCTGGTTAAATTGGTAGTTTGGCCAGTGCGGTGCCGGGTGGTAGCGCGATCTGTGTCGATAATGAGCCGATAGCGAACGCGCGATATGTTTCCGATGCCCGCATACGTGCTCACCTATTATTAGTTCCGCTATTGTACAACTTAACGGATTTTTGAAACTGTGGGAGTTCTGTTTGTTATGTGGGAAATGGATCTTATGAGTCGTGAGTCTTTGTTCAGATCGACATTATCGAGTGTCCTTATTGAATTGATTGGTTATTTGTAGGTCGCAGATTATTTTTTGACTCTATGTTTGTGTGTTTTTATATAAGGCTCCCGAGTAGGGAGTGCTTTTAGGAATCTAAGCGCATTACGGAAAACTTTCTGTTATCTAGAAGGCGTCAATCAAAGCTTATCTGTAATAGCATTATATCCCTTTAAATCTATCGGTGAACAGTTTTGAGTAGCGATAAACAAACCCATATTTACGGAGTGAAAACAGTGTAATCAGCTTACCGAGCGTCCCATCCCGAGGTTATCGGTACAAAACTCTCTAATCTGGCGACCGACGCCGTGGGACAAAAACATTGACATATGGAAAAAGACCCAAACATACCAGCAACGGTAGGATGGTAGATACTGATATATCATACCGAACCTATTCAACATTTTGTCAGAACAGTTTTCTGGGTGTCGATAAATAAGATAAGATATTGACTCACTATTTACTCATATCGATTCGAGGAATGTTGAATACTTGATAATTGATTCGAGTGCTACTTTAGCAATTTATGTATTTTCCCTTGTTTTACCGTAGTGCTTAAACTAGGTACTCATACTATTCAGATGAATGAGATATTGAAGAGAAAGACTAAATATTTATTTTTTAAATAATAAATATGAGTGAACAATACCTACAGGTCTTATAAATAAGAAAGTGACTTCATGATTTGCCATTTATATGGCGTACAATTGTAGCTATCTAAGTAAGTAAGGAGCACAGGATTTGTGTTGATTTGCTGTCCGCTTTACTCATTTCCTTTGTGTAATATTGTCATTTGTCGGTTGTGTAGCACGTGCATGGCTACGTGTTCATTCATAGTGCCTGCGTGCCGTGTCCCGGGACATATGGCGGCCAGCCGACCCCTGGCCACGCCAATCACGTCTCGGACCTACCAACAAACGCTAATTGTTCTAACTATTGCCTGCTTTGTCCTAAACAATTACTTACTCAACTTTACTCACTATACCACTCTTATGTGTTTGTAATAAGGTTGGAAATGCCTCCGGTGGGCTGTTGTGAAGTTGTCGCAGAAGACGTCGCCAGATGGTCTGACAGGATGAGTTGTGTTTTGTTAGAAGTGTCAAAGTAATAGCCTTTGTACTTGACTTGATAATGAGAGGATGCGAAAGCTGTAAATCTGTTTTTGTAAAGCTTGAAAAATATCGTTTTAATTAGATAAGAAGGCATTATGGGGAGGTAACAATGAGCTTATTTGTAAAATAAAAATAAGGATAATAGGATTATGATGTTCATTAACATTTCTCAATAGCGGCTCTGGAGGTATCAACTAATGCGGGTTTATGAACAAATACAATGGTTAAAAATTTGTGGTAAGTAAACATGTATAATTGCAAGTAGTTACATAGGAAGACCTATGCTAGAAAATAGGTGTGTACTAAAATAATTATAGAGAATTTACGTTATATTATACAGACTTTGAATAATTTGGACAATAAAAAAAAAAAAACAAAAATGTTTATTTGCTAGAGAACACATTTGCAGTTTAAAAGGGAAGATCTTACAGCCTCAAAGTCACAGTATTCTGCCTGCAAGCAAGCGTGCAAATTATTAATGTTTAAATGTCATTATTAGATTATATTATTATTACATTACTATTTCATTATAATTACATTATTGTTTCATTATTATTATTACATTATTATCACACATTATTACGAATACACACAAATTTCATTAATTGATTTACAATAAATTCATTAATTAATACTACAAACAATTATTTTTATGTTCTAAAAATTATTTTATGCTGTAGAAACACTTTTTTTGTAACCACTCTGACAATTTTGTTTTAAAATCATTACCCTGCAATATTATTCGTTTGGTAGGGCATTATAAATTAATATACACATATTAAACACATTTTTCTTATAAATATCTTTATGTCCAGCTGGATGATATAAGAGATTGCGAAACTTAGGCCTTTTCTGTCTTGGAATAACTTCGGTATGTTGCTTAAAATAATGCATGTGTGTATTTGTAAAAAGGCAGATATCTCTAATATACATACAGGGAAGTGGAAGAATTTTCAATTTTTGAAAGAGTGGTTTACAGCTGTCCAAAAACCATGCCCTGTTTAATACCCGAATGCAGCGTTTTTGGAGCTTAAAAATTCCGTCAATATCGGTCGAGTTACCCCACATAATTAGTCCGTAGCTTAGGACAGATGACACGTAACCATGGTAAGCTGCAAGAGCAGCTTCTACAGACACATTTTGTCTCAGCTTTTTTAAAGCAAACACGAACCTATTTAGTTTCTGTCCTATGTGTTCCACATTTATCTAAAGGAAACTCATATTCATAGCAACATACCTACCTACACGCATTGATAGGTGTTGCCATGTTCAAGATTTTTTTTTTTTTTTTAAAACGTTGCCCCACACTAGGAATGACTCCTGTGTCGTGGGTGCGTTTACAAACATATAAACTCACATACACAAACAGCCAGACTCGGAACAACTATATGTAGGTCATACAAATATTTGTTCCGTGCGAGAATCGAACCCGCGATACGCAGCGCAGCAGTCGAGCGCTCAACCACTGCGCCAACCGTGTCGTCAAATATGTAGTAGTAAAATGTAGTACCCCTATACATCTAGTATTTATCGCTTTCTTTGAATCATAAGTCAAAACGTGTAAGCCTAATGATCGAATATTGCATTATTGAAGTATTTCCAAATTAACAAGTGGTCGCGATGTGAGCGCGTTCGGCGTGGTGGCGAGCAGTCCGCGCGCGTTTGGCAGCGGTTCAAACGTCGCGCGGTCATTTGCGCCTTCTCACCTTACCTCCCCACACCTCCAAGTTTTTTAGTAATCAACGACTACGAGAAGGAGGTCCTCAGTTGGACCAGATTTTGTTGTCCCATATCTTTGACATTTCTCAACGGAATTAGATGTCGATATCCATGGTACGCAGAAGATGAATTAGGTAATATGTTTATTTTCTGGCTAGGTTATTTAGTAGATATTATTGTTTTTTAACGGACTTATTTTTAGGCAACAGACTTTAAGATCTAACATTTTAAGTATTTTCTCTTTATAGTTTTTGAAGTCGGTTGTCTTTTTTGTAGTTTTTATTCCGTTCAACAAAATTTGCCAAAGAAACGAGCCAAGAGGATCATTGGCAATGATAGGCTCGTCGAGTCAAAGCTCCAAAGTCTTGAGCATCGACGCCGAGTTGCTGGCCTGTCGGTTTTCTATCGGTTGCATTTTGGGGAGTGTGCGACAGAATTGCATAATTTAATTCCGCCGAGCCCGTTCCATCATCGGACCACAAGACGTACGGCGATGCGCCACCGGTACATGGTGGACATCCCACCCACACGCACGAAACGTTTTGGGAATACATTCATTGTGCGTACTGCTAAGGAGTGGAATTCCCTGCCTGAGTCTGTGTTTCCTGATAGCTACAACCTGGGAGTCTTTAAGTCAAGAGTGAATAGGTTGTGTCTAGGCAAGCGTGCTCCATCTTAGACCGCATCATCGCTTCCCATCACGTGAGATAGTGGTCAAACGTATACCTATCAATAAAAAAAATATCCTTAAAATTTTAAGTGCTGTTCCTGTAGGAGATGTAAATATTTAACTAACATTAAAGCTTCCTGAAAACTCTTACGGTTTTTTTTTGTTATTTTTCATTGCAAATCGGTACAAGTAAGTACATAAACAAGATGACTAGAACAATTAAAGATTAATAACATAATGACCTAAATAGTTGCACTTACCTTGCTGTGCGCATGATGTTGATTAGGTAGTATAAACAAATGCTAGCGATATTTCGTTTCGTATCAGTATTAGTTGTTTTATGCTGTAAGCAATCCCCTTAAATTCACAGCGCAGTATTTTTGCCGAAGCTAATTTAATATAACATTATTCTCACATCAGAGAGCACAATAGCTCGGCGAAAGTTTTATGCGTCTCCATTGTTCGGAGTGGTTTACAACTCGTAAAAACCGACGTCCCCCGCTAACTATTGTTATTATTTGTTAATTAATTATAAAGTGCGGCTCCGCGGCCGCCCCTTGCTGTGACGTGGCTCAAATAATCGCGACACCGATACACCTACCTATATAACTAGGAACATAATCTAATGACATTTTATTTTGTTTTAGCTAAAAACCTGGGCCTCAAATCTGCTATTACAATAGTGTCAGAATAGTCTTTCATTGATTTCATAATTGTTGATTTTAACAAGTTTGGTAATCTACTAATATAATGGCATCATTATGACTTTCCAATGGTCAACCACTGACACGCCATTGAAAAAAATGATATGGAATGGTAATCTCGTACTGACTTAGGGCGGGTTGTTTCAAACAGTCGGTTAACGTTACATACGGACGGTTAAAAAGTTACTATGACTGATGATGTTTAACGTACGTTAAATGTAACGGGTTGTTTCATGACATAAAAATCCGTCAGTTAAAGTTATTCAAAAAGAGATTCCATACTATTTTGATGTTTGAAGTAGCTGTTTGACAACTCAAAATTACGATGAGTGGTCGGTTATGGTAATAGTAACTTTTTGACGTATGATTTTGTGAAACAACCCATTTTTTTGATTTGACGATAGTTAGCGCCATTTTTGACTATTACCGGTCAGTAATGGTTAGTTGAAGCTACCCGCCCTTAGGCGGTAATCTGCTAAAATTTTGACAGTTCCTTTGATCAGTGACCTACCATTAGAACGTCATTGTGCAGTCATTGCTTTTAATTCGGCCGACCAATGATCGACCATTATGAATTTAGCAGATTACGAACTTCTCGCAAAATGACAATGGGATCGTGTTGGAATGACGAAATTATAAAAATAGCAGACTTGGTCCCCAGGTTATTTCCCGAAATGTATTTACCTAGGTTTTTCTCACCGGTCTCCCGAAGTTGAACCAGGAAGCATATAACAATAATTATGTTATTGTTAGTAATGATAACCTATTTTAATTAATAATGAGGAAGGAAACCGGAATATGGCTTACAATAGTATACACTGAAGGAAGTACCTCGTACGTTACCGAAGCGGTAATATATTATCTACTTGCACATTGTTTGCTGCAGGTGTGTCATTTAAGGTGCATGGGATTCAGTACAAGATAGCCAGGTTTGTGGTCTGGGGTTAAATAAAAAAGTAAAAAAAAAAGAAAACCGCCTTCAAAAACTAAAAAGTGATAAATAACTTTAGCACAGAATACACATTACTTTACTTTCAGGTGGCGGTGGCTTTGTGTTTGTGGTTTTGTATTGCCACCGACTTCCGAAAGTAAAGTAATGTGTATTCTGTGCTAAAGTTATTTATCACTTTTTAGTTTTTGAAGGCGGTTTTCTTTTTTCTGAAAAAACTTTTTATTTTTCGCTTTTTGGTGTTGCCTTAACATTCAAATCCATTAAGAAACGGCAACACACTTAAAAGAGATTGTAAGTCCTCAAGTGATTGAAGAAACTAAAACGTCGTCCAAGTATTTTTATTGGGAATTTGTTGATTTTCTCAAAAAGGGCTGTACCAATTTTGATAAAATTTATATGGGATCTTTTCGGAATAAGCCCCTTTCGAACAAAAGAATTTTGCAAATCCGTCTATATATGACAGAGTTATGCCCGAACATACATAAAAAAAAAACATTCGAATTGATAACCTCCTTCTTTTTGAAGTCGGTTAAAAATGGTTCAATTATAGGTACATTACTACCTTTTGCTCGCGACTTAGTCCGCGTGAATGTCGGTTATCGCGGATGCAGACGAAGTCGCGAATTTAAAAGTATAGCGTAGGTATGTCCTTCCCCAGGTTCAAGCTATTTTCATACCATATTTCATAAAAATCGGGTCAGCCGTTTCATCGTGACAGCGTAACGTTACTTTCGCATTTCTAATATTGGTATAGATTATTTAATTATGTTGTTTATTAATTTTCTTGAAATTGTGTAGGTGTGCATAACTACGTCACATCAATAGTTATTTAATTTATGTGAAACTGGACAGGTAATAATAATATTTTCCTGCCATTGTCCACAATTATTATTATGAGATAATAAATTGTTAGAGAGAAAAGTTAATGTGCTATTTGTCTTACTTCTTTTAATCACAATGGTATGACAGGAAATCCTTACGCTCATAATATTTTGTTAATTAAATAAGGATATTGTTGAATAAATAAAAGTTAAAAGATTTAATGTTTAGAACTTTAATATAGAGTTGTTGGTAACGGTTACCTTCATTATAAATCTACCATGCTTGTATAGTACATAGGAAGGTACCTTCTTTCTGATATCTGTGGAAGGTACATTTTACAAGACACAATTTAAGACATGTAGGTATCTATAATGTGCGAGTACATGCATGATTAGCACCACTATTTTTAATGTGTAATTACTGAACATTAGTTGTGTCGTAGGTCAACACCTGTTAGCTCTATGTACTTATCGTAATACATTCCTTTGATACAGCTTTATATAACGGTAGGCAGGTAGGTAGGTACTGTTACGTACTTATTACGTACGGGATCGCTAACTACGTTAAATCAAACGTAGGAGAGAACATAATTATTAACTTAATATGGAACATATTAAGTTAATAATTACGTTAATTATTGGTGAAATACATGACGGCGGCTCGTGGTCTGAAGCCTCCTGTCATCGTGTAAAAACTATAATGCTACCACTTCACATGGCGTATTGGTGCAAATATTCGCCTTACTGGGATAATACAAAATAGACTTTATTTCAATAGTCATAGGGTACACTTTGTATTATCCAAGTAAGGCGAATATTTGTACAAATACGCCATGTGAAGTGCCAGCATAAGTATTCTACATCATTCAAATATAATCGAATCACCTAACTTTCTAGTAGCATCCAGAATGTTCTAACCATAGAGTATTTATTATTTAATGGCTATTGCATCATAATCGCCACAGTACCTACCTACTTAAGATTACACGTGCGAGTAAGTGGTGCAGGGTCTTTCACGAATTATTAATTCCAGTCTGATCGCCAAATCGCATGAAACTCTAAATCTTCTCCACATGCAGAGATCGGATCGGAAAAACTACATGCTCCAAAGCTAAGTATGAATGTATTTGAACGAACTTTTTGACCTAACTTTTACAGTTTTTGAAGAAAAATATTTTTTTTCATGATCGTATCTCACCCTTAAAACCGGATTTCAGATCTGCGACAATAAAGTTGGCAGTTGGCACGTGGATGGCACGCCATTCGCAACGCTCCGGGTGCTATGGGCTCCCGCACTCTGCTAACTGCCAGTTTTTCTCGAAAGCACCCATCGAGGTACGCAATTACAAGGAACGCGTTACATCTTCCGCGGCGCGTTATTGCGGAGTGGGCTTCAGCGACTAGTTGTGCGATGGTTGTTAGATTTATTTGCAGGGAGCAGTTGCTGTTTACTATATATAAGCCGATATTAAATCAATTAATTAATGCCTAGGTGAACCGTGCCTAACTTAAATAATATTGACTTCATTTTTCCATGAGTGATGATTAGGAGGATAAAGAGGGATGGCGCTGTCACCGTTGAATGATCACTTAAAATTTTACTGAGCATGAGATCCGACACATAACTTAAAAGCTTTAGATACTTACATTTAATAATAATAATAATAATATGTGGGGACATTTTTCACACACGGCCATCTGACCCCAAACTAGGGACCCTGTACTATGGGTGTCAGACAGCTGATATACACAAATACTTTTTTTTTTGTAAATACATACATATATAGGCAGACGGGTTGGCGATCGCAGTATGGTTGTTACAAAGGCACAGAGAACGCTGCTGTCCATTCTCTGGTAAGTCCCTTAGTCGCCTCTTACGACACCCACGGGAAGATATGGGATGGTGCTATTCTTTACGTCCGACACCATACGGAAAATGACAGGCACAGTTGCTCACCTTTTATTATTGTTGATTGATTTACTACATGTATTAGTGATATATTTCTATGAAAAAATAAAATAATAATAATAACTTTATTATCAGGCAACTGTGGTCCCATCGATAAAATACACAAAATAATCGCAAAAAATAACAAACTAATACGTATTAAAACCTTATCAACTATAATTAAATATATCCTATTTCACACGTAAAGTTGGCGTCTTGTGTCGCGCGGTGTCAGCAGATAGCCGGTCTCGGAAGCGCCGGAACACAACACCTTTCGGCCAAAATTCTTCCTTCGTGAAGGTCGACAGGTGTTCAGTTGGTACTCTCACCACAAAGCCTAGCCCTCTACCTATAGCCTACGTTCATTAAATTCTTTAGAGACATTCAGAACTTTATTAGAATTTCTATGAATTTCCATGCAAAAATTGTATCTCTCGTGGCAACCGGTTGCCGATTGCCCCTTATATTGTCGCGTCGTGGAGCGGCGCGCTGGCGCGACTCGCTTCCGGTGTAATAAAAACAATGCGCCGATGCGAACCTTTATTGCAGCAGGTTTTCGGCCGCGCCCGCGCCGGCCGCTTGTCGCCCCGCAGTAATTATGATGCCACTTGCCAATTGACGCTGCGACCTTTTATTTTGACACTCGTGAAAACTCTTCCTGAGTATCGTTCTGGTATAGCGACGGGCCTTAGGGTACCCTTACGGGTTCGTGGGAAGGGCGGTGTATCGGATTGTACCTAATGTTTGTAGGTACTTGTAACGTTTATGCTACACTTGCACCTTTACGAACTATTGTAGGACTACGCTACGTTGAATAAAAGGTACGAATAACTTGTAGAAGATTATATTAATAAGATTAACGAGAGGTAAGATTTACACGACCTTCGCTCTTAGTCGAGCCATCGGTCTCCCTGACATCACATGTCATCGTATAAAAGCTATATTCTACATAATTCAAATATATTTCCAGCAGGTTCTAACCATAAACTAAATAGTTATGGCTTCATTACATAAAGCCTTTCTGCTGGGCAAGTCTCTACAGTACCTACCTGAAGATTAAACGTGCCTTGTGCCTTTATTTTAAACTGTGTTCTGGCATGAAAGTTAAATTAAGTACCTGCCTAGATTTTAGTACAACTACTAAATATAATTCAACTATTTCAAACTTCATTTACATTAAGTATCTATTTAATTTAGAAACGATGTAATAGTTAAGCTACTCAACTGTTTGTGCATTATCTTCTTTTTGTTGATTACTTATTTGATTTTCTAATGATTTCTTAGTTTTTTACTGACTTCAAAAAGGAGGAGGTTCTCAATTCGATTGGTATTTTTTTATGTATGTACACCGATTACGCTGAGATTTATGATTCGATTTACGTGATTCTTCTTTAGGTGTAGTCCGATTTCGATGATTCTTTTTTTAATTTGATAGTGTATACCTCAAATTTGGTCCCATATAAATTTCAAGAAAATATTCCACCGCTAAGAGGTGGAATATTTCCTTAACTATCAATTCGAAAGTCGGTGGCAATACAAAACAACCAGCAAAACCAAAGCACTACAAAGATTTGCGAATTGAAAGTTATTTTTTTCTTTTTGAAGACGGTTGTCTTTTTTATAGCATTATTTTAGCTCTTCTCGCCTGAAATACAGGATTACCTAGTTCAGGCACGGAAATCTTAGAAATTATGTACCTACACATTTAAACAAAATGTACTAATTTCATGCTTTCTAATTGGTAAAATAAAATTATTATTTATTTATTTGAGGTAGTTATAACCTACATACTGTTATGGTACATAAATATAAAATCTTGTACTTTGACTAGGTACGGTCAGCAACAAAAGTAGATTAACACTATTACATTTTCATACCCTCTAAAAGACACAAAAACAAAAACGTTGTAAGTAATACTTTACAGTATTTCAGGTATGGTGTCAAGAGTCCATTTTATCTTGATTTTCTATCCTGTCCGTAGGTATATCCTTCTGCTGAACAATTTATGATTTAAAAATCTGAAGTGTTAATCGACTTTCGTTGCTACTGCACCTACTTGTGTGGAGACTAAATTTTCTCAAAATTTGACAAATATAAGGTTACCTACACACCTATAAAACTTTTACCTACTACATGATCAGTCATATTTCTCAAGGCAACCGCGTACCTAATAGGTACCTACCTCCTTAAACATAGTGGGCACGTTATCGTAACGTCAATCTATTATAGTTTTAAATACACTTGTTATTCGTCCAGTGACATTAACTAATAAAATACCTCTAAAAGTTACGACCGCGGTGACATTCTAAAAAATGTTAAAACAACGTTCTATTCGTGTCAAAACGATTTTAGTGTATTGTGACTTCTTTACTGTAGTGTAATCAGTAGGTAGGTATAGGTAGGTAGGGTTTTATAGGTTGATTAATGTTGAAACAGATATATTATATAGTTAACGTTTCAGTTGTTCGGCATGCGAATAGTGGATCTGCTGGAGGATGGCCAACTGAGCTGAAAGTGCAAGCGCTCTGTAGGTGCCTATAGGTACCACAAAAATAACATGTCCTTATATTAGGTAAATCAAGATAAATTGTGACAAATCATTCACACCTATTAAAAAAAATCATTATAACATCGCAAGCAATGTGAGTTAGTAATTTTTATTCTGGGCAGATTTGATCAAACTTACCAAGTCTTATCCCGTTTTCTTTTTAGGGTTCCGTACCTCAGAAGGAAAATACGGAACCCTTATAGGATCGCTTTGTTGTCCGTCTGTTCTCTGTTGTGCAGTTCGGACGGTACGGGAATAAAAAATCCTGCGTAGGTACAAACATACAAAATTACAAAGGTACATATAACTACAAAGTTAGTGGTCAGTTGACCGCAAGTCAGTAGAACAACACCAGCATAAACAACCTGAACTCTTGTTCAGTTGTTCTGAAATTGAAGCTTCTCTAGGCCAGCTCAAGGTCGACTATTAGAATGTGTTCAGTGTTCAGTTCCTACACTCACTTTTCTCGGTCTTACTCTTTCATACTACGATTGAAGAGTTGCACATTACCGTTGCCGGCCCACTCTCTACGCACACAATCATCCCGAACAAAGAGCAATCAATCAAGTTATCTCATCTTCCTAGAATACGGCGATGTGATCGACAACACGTGAACGTTGCGTATCCGCGCGATCCTTCACCTCCGCCCCGATATCGCGCAGATAATACTCACAAATAGGGTACTGATTGACGTCAGCGCCTTACACCGCGGCGAGGTAACAACGATATCGCGCGGCCTGCGACCTGCGTATCGCACTAGGTTAGAGGCCCCGTTCACCTAGCCGAGCGAGCGCGGAACAGCCCCGTGCCCGTTTCGACAAGGCTCAGTTAAATACGACGCAGTACGAGGCGTTAACCTTACAGTTTTGACGTTTGTTGTTGTTATAATCGAGATTCAGACGCGACACGCTATCGCGGGTCAGTCGGTGTGTGCAGGAAATGGATCGGGCGTCATACTTAAATAGGTAGGTAGGTTTACGATCAATATGTTTTCTTCCCGTACATGTCTTACAGTCCAGTGATATAACTATCTAACGATAAGAGATGGAACTTAATTAGTGACAAATAAAATCATTGTGGTTGTGTTTCTCAGGGTTGCCTGTGCCTGTGCCTGTTTTCGTGCCCTGCATGGGCATGCAGGACACGAAAACAGGCACATCAGGGCTGATGTTTACACGCTTCAGGAATTCATGTACGAAAATCCGTGCCTAAGCTAAACTCGTGGCTAAGTTAAAACTGTAAACTGAAGAACTGAGGAAAAATACTCAATTATTACTCCTGTTGACTTATTTTATTTTATTAGGATCTCCAACAAAGAATACACCTTACATGCTATATAATAAAGGACAAGAAGATAAAGGACAATAATAAAGGACAAGAAGATAAAAACCATAAATACATATAAACAAATGTGCTTATCACCTGAGAGAAAAAGCAGGACACCGAAATCAGTGCGAAAAGCCAAAATACCGGTTTATAACAAAACTGAGATGAGTTCTCCAATCGATGATCTAGCTAAACCATCTTCTGGTGATTACAATCCTCAAGTCCCTACGATCATGATTGACAAAGAGACTCAAACTTCTAGCTACGCGCATACGCAGCCAGTAAACAAGTTAAAAGAGCTACATTCTTCTATATCCGTCAATAGTAATAAACCTAAACTTAGTAAAAAAGAGCTGGCAGATATCATTGCAAGAACTAAGCAAAAGAATAAATTATGCATTCTAAGCAGTGGCTCCAGACCAGCAGGGCACTTATCCTTGATTGAAGACGTCTTCTTCGACTACTTCGATTTCTGCCATTATTTTATACCAAATGGAAACATAAAGGAACTCTTAAACAACATTGAAATTAAATTGAAAGACTTTACTGATAACGATTACTGTATAATTTGCATTGGAGAAAATGACATAAAATATGAGAGTAATTATATAAACATGATAAATATGATAAGAAAATCGCTACAGAAGGTGGCCCACACCAACAAAATTATCTGTTTTCCGTCGTATATAACAGGAGCGCCGATTTACAATTTCAGAGTGGAGATGTTTAACAATCTGCTTAATCTTGACCTACAAAATAATGACTACGCCTACCCATTTGACAGCAACAGTGAGCTATCACTAGACATGTTCTCCAACACAACAGGAAAAATAAAAAAACAGGGAATTAAACGTATATACGACAGCATTATGAATAATATTGTAATTGATTTGTGCTCATTTGGTCAGTTTGACATAATACCGAATAATAGTAGCATACAAACTGAACCTTATATTGATAAAAACTCACCTCAATTCAAGAAAAAAGAAACCGACAACCAGTTTTTTCTCTGAGAAACATATGTATATCCTACATCAGAATATTGCAGGTTTAATTAACAAGTCTGATGCATTATGTGTAAACTTAGAAGAACTCGTAGACAGGAATAAAATTGTGGACGTTATATGTATCACAGAGCACTTTATGATGGCAGGATTTGAGTCAAACTTATACCTTCCAAATTACAATTTGGCTTCATCGTACAGTAGAACAAATAGTAAAAAAAGAGGAGGAACATGTATCTTACTTAAAAAAGAACATAAATTCAGGGAAATTGCAGAAATCCGCAAATTTTGTCTTGACTGTATATTAGAAGGTTGTGCAGTTGAACTACTTGACTATAAAATTATCATTGTATGTATATATAGGGTACCTAATCAAAATAACTTGTATACATTTTTTCATAAACTGGAAAAACTTCTGACTTATATAGCCAAATTGAATTGTAAAAATATTGTAATGACTGGTGATTTAATATAGATATTTTAAAACGCAATAATGTAACATTAGATTTTGAATGTTTACTGTTAAACCATAATTTAAAACTGGCTTTACATGAACCAACCAGATTTGCTAGTGGAACTTGCATTGACAATTTTGCACATAACTTTAAAAAGGTATGTAAATCTGAAGTTTTGGAATTGGGCCTGTCGGACCATACAGCCCAATTAATCAAAATTCCTGTTAAAAAAAATCTGACATTGCATTATTGGCGTACAATGAAACGCGATTATAGCAAGGAAAATATTGAGAAATTTAAAATGTGTATTAGGAGTTTATCGTTCTCGGAAATTTACCTCACGGATGACCCAAACAAAGCTTATCAACACTTTTTAACTGATTTTAAACTTTTTTACGACCTATGTTTTCCCCATACCCAATTTCTAATAAAAGTAAATCATAAACCAAAGTGGGTATCACGTGGTGTTAAAATTTGCAGTCAAAAGAAAAAGGATTTGCTATGGAAATTCAGATTAAACCCAACAAAAGACAACAAATTAAAGTACTTAAAATATAGTCAGTTATTCAAAAAAATTATAAAACTGACAAAACGGGCGCAAAACAACTATAAAATACTAACATCTCAAAATAAAACGAGAACAGCGTGGCAGATTATAAACAAAACGAGACTTAATACCCCAAAAGAATCCATAGATCAAATAAAAATAGATGAAAACATCGTCCTTGATAATCCAACGGAAATAGCGAACGCGTTTAATAATTATTTTATTGAAAAAGTCAAACCCCTTCCGGGTGCCGGAAAAAAAGTAACGTCTTTAATTAATCACCGTTTAAATTCAATGTTTCTTGCACCGAGTTCAGCCTACCAGATTAATAAAATTATAATCAACCTTAAACATACCAACAGTGTAGGTTATGATGGGATCTCTACTAAAATAATTAAAGCAGTAAATGAGGATATATGCCATCACTTAAGTCACATTCTGAACTTGTCGATATCAACGGGAATATTTCCACAAGATCTTAAACTATCCGTTATAAAACCTTTATTAAAAAAAGAATGCAAACAGTTAATGGTGAATTATAGGCCTGTTGCACTTCTATCAATATTTTCAAAAATTTTTGAAAAGTATCTTCATGGCGAACTAAATTCATATTTAGAAAAAAATAAAATTTTGTGCAATGAACAAAAGGGTTTTCGACAAAATAAAACCACGAATATGGCCATTTATGAATTCATCCAAAATGTTTTAGGCCACGTTGACAAAACAGTTCCAGCTTGTGCAATTTATTGCGATATGTCACAGGCTTTTGATTATGTAGATCATAATATACTAATCAGTAAACTTGAAGCATATGGCATAAGAGGGAATATTTTAGATTTAATTAGATCCTATTTAACGAACCGACAACAAATTACAGTAGTAACTAAAGTGAATCCTAAAACAAAAAAAGTGGAAACATTTAGCTCCGAGAGGAGAAATGTCACATATGGTGTTCCTCAAGGCAGTGTCATAGGGGCACCGTTGTTTATTATTTATATCAACGACTTGCCAAAGGCAACGACTCAACCTATGACATTATTTGCTGATGACAGTATAGTTTCAATTGCATGTAAGGACATTAATAATTATAAATCTGACATAAATAATTCACTGACATCTATAATTTCTTGGCTTGATAATAATAATTTAAAAATAAATTTATCTAAAACAAATATAATGCACTTTGGACAAAGATTGCATAATCCTTTAAATGTAAATTTGATTCATGATAATTACACCATAAATGAAGTATCTAATGTCCGTTTTCTCGGCTTAATTATAGACAGCAAACTAAACTGGAAAGAACACATTGAAGCACTATGTAAAAAAATAAGTAGTCAAGCATATGCTTTGTACCAACTTGCTCCAACTATCAACACAAATGTGTTACTATCGGCTTATTATGGACTTGTTGAATCTGTCCTAAGATATGGCATTATCTTCTGGGGCAACTCATCAAATAAAGATATGGCATTTAAAATGCAAAAGCGATGTATACGTGCCATGTTCGGTATCCAAAATACTGAGAGCTGTAAGCCTCTTTTTACAAAGCATAATATCCTCACACTGCCGTCATTGTATATTTTAGAAATCGCCTTATTTGTGAGAAATAACCCCCATTTGTTTCCTCGTATATCGGACCTTGTAATACGAAATCGCAGGGATAATAGTAAACTTCGTGTTCAGCCAGCTAAGACAGCACTACTGTATAAAAGCGTTGTATGTAGAGCACCAATAATTTATAACAATATCCCTATCTGTGTAAAAAAATTAAAGACTGGCCAGTTTAAGAAAACATTAAAAAAAATACTGACAGGAAAGGCCTATTATAATGTCAATGAATTTTTAAATGACAAATCGCTTGTAATGTAACTGACTGAAGATGAGACTAAAGATTGACATATTAATAAATGATAATATATTTTGACATGTTTAATAATAGTAATGAATGATAATATATTTTCACATGAGTAAGAATTAATTAATTATGAAGTATTTATGCATGAATAATAATAAATATTAATGGATACATTATAAATTATTCTTAAATATTGTACACCCTATGGGTATGTTACAGAGAACTATATGTATATTATTATGATAAGAGCTCGTTCTCCACCTGTGACAAACAATAAATGAATTTGAATTTGAATTTGAAGAACATAAATCTATGTGCTTCCTCAATTAAAGGAGACCACATCATGCAATACAAAACAAACAGTTAAGCTAAAAAGGTAATGGATAATTTAGAATTTAAATAGAATAAAAAAAAGGTTAAAAAGCGAAGATAGCATACTATAACAAATTATGCTTACAGACAAATAAAATTACAGCTAAAAAAAAAAAAATTGCTAGTCAGGCAGTCCAACACTTACATTACATTTAACTGTGTACGAATTAGTGACTTATATTTAAAACCAATAATAAAACCACCCTTAAATATGACCACCCATTTCTGTTTCAGCGTGAAACAGAAATGGGTTTAAGGTTAAGGTAAAAAGCTTAAACTATACAAATTAAAAAAATCATGGCTAGGTAGGTATGATATGTCCATTGCGATTTTTGGTTAATCTAATATTTTATTGAATAGTTGTTCGGTACCTCCTACTACTTGCTAAAGTTCAGCTCTACCTACTAGCTAGTTAATAATCACAATTTGTTTAGTTAAAGCCCTTATTACCCTTGGCTAAATTAAGTCGACAAAATTTAGTCGCTACTGAATTTAGTTACTACTTACTACTTACTTACTGAATGCGATTACACTTTGCTGAGTAGGGTATTTTACTCTATAAGAGAAAAATCTATAAATATGTTATTGAGACAATTTAGGCATAAAGCAGTCGGAAAATGTAAGTTTTAGCTCATACAATAACAAAATAATTTTTTAAATTCAATTCAAAGTTTTCAGTTTTTTACCACCATGAAATGGTAGCTGCCATGTTATTACGCCGTATGGCTGTGTAAACAAGAAATTGGAAACCGTCAGTCAACCGAATGGCGTATATAGGCTTTGTTCTTTTATTATTTTCATAACCAACGTATTTTTTTAATTATTACACCTATTACAAAATATGCTTTGAATTATTTTGAAATAATATACAATTTTCATATTTAATATGAGCGCATTTGATACAAAATGAACTGACGTCATTTCCCCTGAGGAGTATGGCGTCCAGTAAGAGGCGTTTTCGTCAAACTACGCGCGAAATTTGAAAATTTAAAATTTTGGTGCTTTTGTAAGGCACCTATCGATTAAATAAAAAAATTGTGTTTTTTATTGGTGGCATAGTAGCACAACAGAATTTTATGAAACACTTTTCAAAAATGGGTGTACTACCCTATTCAGTAGCGACTATATTTAGTCGACTTAATTTAGCCAAGTGTAATAAGGGCTTAATAAGGGCTTAAGGGCGCGTATTCGATTTAGCGCAACTCAAAATCTAAACGATTGCTAGAACGGCGTAGCAGCATTGACACACACTAGTACAGGACAATGATCTGTTTGTGTGCATCAGAAAAAAAATACGCACGAAATAAGCACGAATCATTGAAATTGATCGGCAAACAGCAGGGCGCGATGTTTTACAGTGTTTTTTTAAATAATTGTCTAAAATAAATGAGTTCGTATAACGGACTGAAAAATATTCTGTATATTAAACACAACCTTAATTTGCATAAAATAAATATATCAGTTATGTTTTTATTCAAATACTGGTGAAAAAAAATTGACAAAGTGAACCGATTTCGTACTTTTTCAACATTGTTTTTTAATATATAATAGTAATATTTCCGTAATTTCGGCTCTGTAGTACACTTTAAGACTGTATATTTTTTTGGAAAACGCATAAAACATATTTGTTGTATTGGTCCTGAAACTTAAAAATGACGTCTATTTTCGTAAAACGCTATGAAAGGATTGTCTTCGCTTTAAGAAACCATAATTAAAAATTTTACTTTTACTCTGTAGCTCCCTAAATCAAGACTTTCTAAAACTGATAATAAAATTGTCTTTAAATAATCTGCTCACATCATTACGATATTGCTCAGGGCAAAACGCGAAGACATGAAGTTTTCGTCATGAATCGAATACGCGCTCTTAACTCTAAAATGACAATAGGTAGGTGTGTAGGTAGTTATTAATTTAATGAAGTATTAGATCAGTGTTGTGTAGTAGGTAGGTAGAATAATTATCATTTATTATTACATTTTGTACGTAACACGAGCATGCCGCTTATCTGGGGGTTTTACCAAGTACTGTTTATACAATAAAATTGTGTAATTATAACTATATATTCTAATTCCAATTGATTAAATGTAAATTATTATTGTCTTGAAATAATGCTTTCGCCACAACTAAATGTTTAATCCAAAAGGTCTAAATTACGTAAAAAGTTTTGAGTACTTACTTAGTTTCAACATCAACAATTTTAGTATACTTAGTCAAAAATATGTTATAGGAATAGTATCTAGTTAAATAACCATCAAAATTGAAACCCCAATTTAATGAGAAATTTTGACCAAATTCAGATCTTCGTTACTCAGAATGAATTAACTATTTGTCACAAAAAAAAAACTTCGCTTTTGACTATTTAGTCGGTTTGAAAAAAAACATCGGCTTAAAGATGAACCAGTCTAACCTAACCTGGAGGGGATGAAGGTTGCCCCCTTGGAACCTAACCTGTCAGTGTCGGGGTGCCTTCAGTTTCTCAAAAAGAATCCACGAAATCCTATTTCGGTTCACAAGGTTAAAAATCTAATACCTACGTAGGTCTTAGGTAATTTTGACGTCATCATACATTATCATACGTGGGTCCTCTATTTAGACATGTAAGTACCTACCTACCTACCTAAATAGTAACCATAGTGGTGTACCTACTATGTAGGTGCATGTATGCATGCATGTATAGTTTTATAGTTGTATGCAAGTATAGTTTCGAGGTTTCATTACTGGGTGGTTTTTGGTGTACCTACATTGCTATTTTTTGGTTTAAGTGTTTTTGGATTTATTTAATTTTTTAGATCACAAAGATTACCTGTTTTGATGGTCATTATATTTAAATTTCGTTCGGAGTCAATTAGGATAAATAGGTATCACTGAAATCTATTGACGCGTGTGTCTTTGGTCTGGAATCTACCCAGGGAGCACTTTCAACAAGTCATCGCTACGTAGCGTAGGTAGCTCAGTATCACCCACGCACGTTGAAGTGACCTGTTTTCCTCAATCGACTTACAATCTGCGCACTTACCTACTTGATAAGTTCATGACCTGGATGGTCGTTGTTTGCTTCATTTCTTCAGTAATTAGGACTATATCACGTCATAAGTAATAATTTATACCTACATACGTAAATCAATATTATCCATCAAAATAATAACACTTGATGCATGTTATAATATTTTAATTATGTTTCCACATAAGTTTGATTGCTCTTTTATGTGTAGAAACTAAATATTCCTACATACAAAATATAAGTTTAAAAACTAAAACCCGACTACAACAAAAAATGATCTAAAAAGTACGAAACAAGAAAATATTTCACACAGAAATCAAGACATAGGTACAAAATGGTCAAGGTAAGCCGTGGTTGCATGCCTGTGTCCCATATGAGTGCGATGAACATGAATTATAATGGCATGCAACCACGGCTTACCTTGACCATTTTGTACCTATGTCTTGATTTCTGTGTGAAATATTTTCTTGTTTCGTACTTTTTAGATCACTTTTTGTTGTAGTCGGGTTTTAGTTTTTAAACTTATATTATTTATTGAAACCATTTTGGAGTCACAGCTAAGTATTATATATTTAAAAGGTACTAGTGAACCCCTTTCTAATGATACTAAACACGATATGCGTATCTTAATTTATTTGGTAATCTTTCCTTTTTTTTAATAATTTGTGACAAGTCACAACTAAATATTACATATTTGAATGGTACTAGTGAACCCCTTTCCAATGATACCAAACACGGTATGCTTGCCTTAATTTTTTTTTAAATCTTGGTTTTTTTGTCCGCCAGAGGGCGCCACATTGAATTCGGTGACACGTCATATAGCCTATAACCAGCGGACGATCAGGACGCTTCTAACGATACCTCATTTGTTCAGTTCTGATAAGTAGTTTAGGAGCTATGAGCGAACAGATGAACATACATACATACATACATACATACATACATACATACATACATACATACATACATACATACATAGCCTGTCAAAATCATAACCCTCCTTTGGCTTTGCCGTAGTCGGGTAAAAAATAAAGACAATCACTTTCAAAAACTACAAAGTAAAAAAAATCTTTAATTTTGGAAGTCTGTGGCAATACAAAGCAACAAACAGTATCAAAACCGCAAGTTTTTTATTTTTCGCTTTAATGTCTAGTTATTAGTTACTAGCTTTTGCCCGCGACTTCGTCCGTGTGAATGTTGGTTATCGCGGATGCAGACGAAGTCGCGGATCAAAAAGTACCCGATGTCCTACCCCAGGGTTCAAGCTATTTTCGTACCAAATTTCATCAACATTGGTTCAGCCATTTTATCGTGAAAGCGTAACAGACAGAGTTACTTTCGCATTTATAATATTAAGTATAGTATGGAAGTATGGATTATCCAAATCAATCAAGAAACGGTAACGGTAAATACGCAATTTCGTTTACGTGGATGACATTTTATCCAGTTTATTTGATATTTTGAAAAACCTAACTACTTACTGAACCAATTTTGAAATTACTATGGAATGAAAGTAGGTAGGTACTTAAATATTCTTTAAAAAAAAGAATATTATTTAATTTTTAATCGGTTTTAAAGAGTCGGTAAATGACGGAAATCTGAGGTAACGAACGTTAATAAAATTGAGAACCGCCTTAAAAAAGTGAAAAATAACTTTAGCACAGAACACACATTGACTTTAGTTTCGGAAGTCGGTGGCAATACAAAACAACAAACAGAACAAAGCCACTGAATTTCGAAACTAAAGTCAATGTGTGTCTGTCAATTTTTCACTTTTTGAAGGCGGTTGACTTTTTTGTAAAAAGCTTTTTTATGAAGTCGGTTGAAAAAAACTGTTGAGTCCATCGTAGTTAGATATCCCACTAGCACCGATATACGTAGAATGTGCAAAAGTGGACGGAAAATACTACAATTTATTTAGATATTTCCAATGAATGAAACCGTGTAGGCTGGAGGAATAGTATTTTAAAATTCATTCGTACGCGATGGTACCCATAGGTATCACACCTACACAATACACCACAGGTATTTACAGTTGGTACTTATTATGTAAACAAACATGTCTGTTAATTAACGTGTTTTCCGAACGCGGTCAGCACGACATTGTTACGTATACCCGCGCCGCTCTACACACCTATATTGTATATTATAATCATGGAAATTGACAACTGAGTATCTGAGTATCATTGTAATTGTGTTGCATCTTTATAAAAAAAAAAACCATGTGCAAGTTGACAACATTTATGACAAAATAGAGCAAAAAGGAAGAAAATCATCTCTTCGTTTTTGAAGCTTGTTCTACAGTATCCGATTTGACACTCAAAGTCAAAGTCAAAGTCAAAGCATTTATTTCAATTAAACCATTTACAGGCACTTTTGAATTGTCACGGAGTCGGTCAGTTAGTCAGACTGACCAATCTCTACTGACTGCGCCCGTTCACGAACATGACGCGTGAATCAGCACCATTCAGCTCAACCATTTTGAAGGGAGCCGAATGATCCAACACACGCGCCTCCATCAGCGAGACATTTGAGCGAGCATGACAATACTCCCAACCGCCATGTTAATTTTTGTCAAACATATAGGTATTAATATACTTAGTAAATGGCTCCAAGGTATCCACATTTACAAAATTTAAATAATGCTGCTAAATTATACAAAACTAAGGTTTCCAATGCTACTAACTATCTCGTAACTATCCACCAGATACATTTGATAGGTAATTCAATGTCTGGCAGATAATTCGGTGGTGGTAAAACGTTAGTGTATGGTAACTTAACATAGGCACAAGCAATTACATAGACGAAGTAAATATTCCATGTTTGACCACAATTTGTACCTACCTAATAAATAATACATAATTTACTAAACTTTCACGTTTCACGTTTGTGACTTGTTTAAATTCTAGATAGGTACATGGATAGGTATAGGTAGGTATTCGTGAATTGTAAAGTTGCCAAGATAATTATGTTCTGTTTTTATTATTTGTTTTGTTCATCAGATGTTTACATACAACGTTGGTGTTGATGATGTCCTATAAACTAGTGAAATATGCATGCTTGTGTTTTAGAAACTTTTAGTAATGACAACCGAAAATATGGTGATATATTTAGTGAGGAAACCGTTTACTTAGGTAGTACGAGTAGTACACATGAAGTAGAAACCCATAATTTATTTCATAGGAAAAGGGTGTACTTCCGGCACTGCAACTACCTAGAAATGTACCTGCATGAGTCCAGGTCTAGGGGTACTATAATTAAGTCAGTAAGTATTAGTAGGTATTGGGGTGGGGTGCAGAGGACCAAACTTCACGGATTCATTCATTCATCTGATCCCGAGGTCAAAACTCTCGGGAACAGGACTACAGCAAGTAATATGGTACATTTTAAAGGTTTTTAAACTTTCGACTGTTTAATTTACTTTGCCTTTAGAACAAGCACACACTAGTTATTGTAATTTACAGTAATTAATGGAGGATATTACGTCAGTTAATTCGTGTTCCAGTTAAATAAGTTATCAAACAATGCTCTTACTTCACCGCGAATGGTGGGCGTATAAAGATAACTATTCACGAACCGTTTTTGTGATGCGGATCCCGTAGATGTAGCACTCATACTTAGGGAAGGCATAGTTTATCTTTAGCTTTTTTTCAGATAGATAGCCTGTATACTGCATACCAAAGATATTATGACTAGGTATGAATATGTTGATAGTAGGTATATGATAATAATTAACCCGAAGGGTTAAATTTGTGTGGAGGATCGATAGATCAATGGTTCATCGGAAGGTCCCTATGCTTACCTTATGCTTTTATCATTCTATATAACTGAAGAACAGGAAAAAATATAACTGCGGTTATTACCGAGCTATGCGATGCGGGTCACTGACGGCAAGGGGTTACCAACCACCACACATCATCAATTTTTCTATGCTGGGAACAGCTTTTGATTATAATCTTCTGCGACAATCAGCCTATGAATGCTCCGCTTTACACAATTATAATAATTGCATGGCACCGTTAGCGTGGTGCTGTGTAGGTGAAGCGCATAGATTACGCGCAATGGACGCGCGTTGTGCAATGTGCCCGTTATTGATGTGCCGACTGAACTGACGTCTGAACGTCGCGAGTGATTGCATCGCTGGCGCTCATGTTTACCTAGTACGTGAGACCGAATCTAGAAACGAAACCCACACACATTTTTAACAAATATAATGTACCTGTAACATTTAATAATGCTTTTTTAATGTTACAGGTTACTATAAATATCTAAATAACAAAGCTCAAGATTGGGGACAAATTTTCGATTCTGGAATTTAACATTGTGTAGAATACAACACAATGTTAAATTCCGAGACATGATAAGGTAGATAATTATATGAAATAGCTACCTATTTAATATAAAGTTAAACTAATTCTTGCCTCTAAGATACAGAGGCTGCCTAGTATCTGCTTATAAAGATGCAATGCAATACGATTAAGTGTATGGAACAGCATTTTTTAATTTTCAATGTACTTTTACCCCGTGAAAGGTGCACTATGAATTGCATCTGTGAATGAAAACATTTAGGTAACTATCAATGTAAAGTTTGGTAATATTACTATACTATAAAAAGTATTTCATAAAATATTAGATACCTATGTCGGAGGTCAATAGTACGGGACTACAACTGACAGCGAAACGTATGTGAAGTTGGCGCGCTTCGGCAGACTAGCCTGAAGTTCGTGTAATCATAAAATAATAGAATCAAGCTTAAACAAGAGTTGCTCAATATTTTAATGAATTAGTTAACTGATGAAGATAACAAAAGTTCATGGTTTCAGAGTCCATCCCTGTGAGCTGCAGCGACAAGTCTCTGTAAACACGTCGGAGTTGTGACAGCTTTATTCAAACATTCAACTAGTATAATGAAAAAGCTTTTTACGCGAACGCCCTTTTATTTATAGACAAGTTTATTGAAACAGGTGCAATGGGACTCGCCAAGGTATCATAAACGTAATGTTTGCGGTATAGTATCCATGAATGTAGGTGTAGGTGCCTAGGTAGGTTAAGTACCGACCCGCGTAAGCATACTCCAGTATTTGATTCAAAGAACATCAAATTGTTTTGTTTTATATTCATTATCGCGTTCGCCAAAATCGGCACTTACCTACATAATGAAAGTATGCCATGTTATATTATTATCACATAGCGTGTTTCTTTTTAACCGGCTTATAGAAATGATGTTACCAAGTGTCTTTTCTTAGCTTGTTATACTTTGTAGGTACATACTCAATTATAGTGGTTTTTATGCAAGGTACATCGTATTCACGTGTAATTAATTAGGTAAATGATTCCTGTAGTATATAGACAAAATATTGTAAAAGAGTAAGTATGCAGTTTCCTGCCCATTTGTCTCTACGAAACTATCTTTTGGAAGGGCAACTACATACATTAAATTTTTAATGTAAATGACGATCAATAGTGGCTTTTAATTGTGTAACTGAAATAAATCATTTGACTTTGAATCAAAAAGCAGCTTAAACTAGTTAGAACTATCTAAATAGGTTTACTTACTCTAACTAATTGATCCGCTGTGATTCTTGGGATATTCCCAGTTGTAATCATTGTAGAACATTGCTTTATAAATCATATTGTCACATAAGTTTGTGGAACCGCACCTACATCGGTGCGTAAGGCGCTTTCTAGTTTCATTTTATTCCAATTAGCACCTTACCTAACTCCTTATACTTTCAACTATCCCTTGTTACAGTAGCCTAACGATCGGTGAGCCAATCACCATTTAGATGGATCTGTTATCGGCACAATAAGGTAAAATTTCCGTCACTCCAGATAACGCACGACGACGTCCGTCCGTCTCTCGCATGTGTGTGTGCACGAGCGTGTACTTACGTGACGCTGTGGTGTGTGTGTTATCTGCCGCACTCATTCATCATACGCCCGAGAGCGGTGTATCGGTGCTTTTGCGTACGCGCATGGCACTAGCGATGCCATTCATAGATAGTCAGGTACACTATAATTATAAATGAATTTAAAAAAAATATCATCATCAGCCTAGCCTATTCCTAACTACCAACACAACTTTTTCCAGACTAACCGTATGCAGCTACTACTATTACTAACTAACCGGATGGCCTATCTAACAACCCAGTTATACAATAGCTCTTGGTAAGATCGATTGTCAGACTTTCTGACTTCCAACTACCTGTAATGACTGCCAAAGATCTACGAATGACAGCCGGGACCGGGGCATGGAGGGGTCTTGGTATGAAATGGATGGTCACCCATCCACAGACTGACCGCGGCAAGCGTAGCTTAACCTTTAATCGATCGATCTGTACGGCTTTTACTTACCGCCACAAGCCACGAGATCCTCCTAGATAACGACGCCGTCTTATGCGCTTTAATATTTAAACAGATATGTGGGGCACTCGTTTAATATCCAGAAATACATTTTAATTGGTGTCGTCAGTAACTTCGAGACTGAACTATTGTGCGAATATTGAAAAACAATTTCAATCAGGCGCCCGGCACCAATTTTTATAAGAACCGGAACGGGTTGTTAAAGAGCGTGTATTCGATTCGTGACGAAAACTTCATGTTTTTGCGTTTTGCCCAGAACAATATCGTAATGATGTGAGCAGATTATTTAAAGACAATTACAGTTTTAAGAAAGATTAAATCTTGATTTAGACAGCTACAGAGTAAAAGTATAATTTTTAATTATGGTTTTTTAAAGCGAAGACAATCCTTTCATAGCGTTTTACGAAAATAGACGTCAGAGTTAACTTTCAAGACGAATACAACCATTACAGTACGCCAAAATATAATGTTTTATGCATTTTTTCAACAGGATATACAGTTTTAAAATCAGACACAGAGCCAAAATTACGAAAATATTACTATTATGTATTAAAAAACCATGTTGAAAAAGTACAAAATCGGTTCACATTGTCAATTTTTTTTCACCAGTATTGAATAAAAACATAACTGATATATTTATTTTATGAAAATAAAGGTTATGCTTAATAAACAAAATATTTTTTAGTTCGTTATACGAACTTATTTATTTTAGACAATTATTTTAAGAAGCCCTGTAAAACATCGCGCGCTGGCGTTTGTCGATCAATTTCAATGATTCGTGCTTATTTCGTGCGTATTTCTTTTTCTGATGCACACAAACCGACCATTGTGTTGTACTAGTGTGTGTCAATGCTGCTACGCCATTCTAGCAATCATTTAGATTTTGAGTTGCGCTAAATCGAATACGCGCCCTTAAGAAAGGAATCTTAAATTGGCGGCATGTACTTCCAGACAGATAGTACAGTCAGCATATAAAATTTCAAGTTAAAGTTTTTTTCAAAATAAAGATAATAAAAACAAGACTGGGACACGTTAATTTCAAACTAGCTACTGCCAACGGCTTCGCCCAGGTGAAACTTGAAAATTGAAAAGACACATGGTGCCATCTATTATCATTGAAGATTTTTTGTTGTTTTCATAGGAAACTGTGCCTGCTTTTTTTCGGGATGAAATAACTCTATGTCCGTTTCTGTACACCTGACAACGTATTTAACAAAATTTCAGGAGGATTCTTATTAATTATGTTGATGGTTAAAGTAAAAAACGAATATTATTTTTAACAAAACTCAGCAACAATAACAAACAGGTAACAACGGAAAAATAACAGAAAACTATAACAAAATATTCGTAAAAAGGATCACTGAGCGCGTCAAGTCAGCGTGGAAGCCATTCAAGAGGGTACCGTAGGCAATTGGCAAAAAACGGAACCCTTATGGATTCGTCATGTCTGTCTGTCTGTCTGTCCGTCCGTATGTCATAGCCACTTTTTTCCGAAACTATAAGAACTATACTGTTGAAACTTGGTAAGTAGATGTATTCTGTAAACCGCATTAAGATTTTTACATTTTGGGGGTTCCCCATACTTAGAACTGAAACTCAACAATTTTTTTTCTTCAAACCCATATGTGTGCGTT
This sequence comes from Charanyca ferruginea, assembly GCA_947361185.1. Lineage (NCBI taxonomy): Eukaryota > Metazoa > Arthropoda > Insecta > Lepidoptera > Noctuidae > Charanyca > Charanyca ferruginea. The sequence continues at coordinate 27,207,018 of OX376067.1, read as the reverse complement.
ATCTATAGATAGGTCTTCAAAAATGATATTGAGGTTTCTAATATATTTTTTTTCTAAACTGAATAGTTTGCGCGAAAGACACTTCCAAAGTGGTAAAATGTGTGTAAAAAATAAGAGACTGATAAAACTAAAAAAAAAAAATATATAAACATTTGAATTGATAACCTCCTCCTTTTTGAAGTCGGTTAAAAAAAAAATATGTACGGTCACCAAAGGAGATAAGTATCCATGTCGCCGGAAACAGTTGAAGTTTACTTTGAAACCGATAGGTGTTTATGAATAAAAGCTTTTTACAAAAAAGACAACCGCCTTCAAAAAGTGAAAAATAACTTTAGCACAGAACACACATTGACTTTAGTTTCGAAATTCAGTGGCTTTATTCTGTTTGTTGTTTTGTATTGCCACCGACTTCCGAAACTAAAGTCAATGTGTGTTCTGTGCTAAAGTTATTTATAAAAAAAGGAATTTTCAAAATCGGTTTACGTTTGCCTGAGAAATCGCGTAACAAATCGCGCACAAACTTAATGCAAATTTAAGACTTATACGGTTTTCTCATGGATGCCATTGTCAGAACTGGACCAAATTAAAATGGGACCACACGGGAAGCACTAGCTTCCAAATAAAAAGAATCATCAAAATCGGTTTACCGAGTCCCGAGAAATCAGGTAACAAAGATAAAAAAAAAAATTAAAAAAAAAATACAGACGAATTGATAACCTCCTCCTTTTTGAAGTCGGTTGAAAATAAAATGCAATTAATAGAGAATAAACAGTTCAATGATTTAATAAAATTTCATTTGAAAGCCCCCATTGGTTTCTAAGAAATCTTCAACTATTCCCGACGACATGGATACTTATCTCCTTTGCTGACTGTACATTACCATGTAAACTTCCACCGAAAATTGTTACGAACGAGTTTTAATACGTCATAAATCGTAAACCGCAATTTACCTTCCATTCAATCAGCTCAAATATAAAAATAAAAATTTTATATTATGTTACTTGCTGCTACGGAACCCTTCATAGGCGAGTCCGACTCGCACTTGGCCGCTTTTTTGTTCTGCTTACGGTAAGCGCGAGAGTGAGTATAGACGGCACTAGTGTACGAGCAAGAGAACATGATAAGCGCCGCCATTTAAGATTCCTTTCTTTAATGAACCGGGTTATACCTATCTACTAATGATACACAATTTAATTTCTACTTCATATATTTGATCTTTATCAATAAATTTAATATTAGATATTTTAATTCTCATTTTATTCTGTCAGCCCGTTGGACTGTCAAGTCTATCTTGATTTCAGTAGTGTTTATCTTATGGTAAAACTAATACTAATAAGGTTGTATTTCTAAATACCAGCCAGTCTCCACAGTCTCAGTAGGTACCAACACATACATAATTATCGCCAGTTAAGTTGGTATTATTTATGCGTATTGGTTTTATTTATTCTAATAAGAACACCATATACAAACTTATTAAGAACTCAATCTTATTATTTTCTCTTGACGAACCCTTTAGACATGTACCTGTACCTACTTAGGGCGGGTTGCTTCAACTAACCATTACTGACCGGTAATAGTCAAAAATGGCGCTAATTATCGTCAAATCAAAAAAATGGGTTGTTTCACAAAATCATACGTCAAAAACTTACTATTACCATAACCGACCAGTCATCGTAATTTTGTGTTGTCAAACAGCTACTTTCAAACATCAAAATATTATGGAATCTCTTTTTGAATAACTTTAACTGACGGATTTTGATGTCATGAAACAACCCGTTTTCGACATTTAACGTACGTTAAACATCGCACGTCTTAGGGCGGGTTTCTTCAACTAACCATTACTGACCGGTAATAGTAAAAAATGGCGCTAACTATCGTCAAATCAAAAAATGGGTTGTTTCACAAAATCATTCGTCAAAAAGTTACTATTACCATAACCGACCAGTCATCGTAATTTTGAGTTGTCAAACAGCTACTTCAAACATCAATTAAAATATTATGGAATCTCTTTTTGAATAACTTTAACTGACGGATTTTTATGTCATGAAACAACCCGTTACATTTAACGTACGTTAATCATCGCACGTCATAGTAACTTTTTAACCGTCCGTATGTAACGTTAACCGATTGTTTGAAACAACCCGCCCTTAGTTGGTATTATTGACGTGTATTGGTTTTATTTATTCTAATAATCATTCTAACATCATGTTCACACTTATTACGAACTCAGTCTCATTTGTTTTCTCTCGATCTTCTTTTTGGGCCATTTAGAAACGTTACATATATGACAACATTTGGTATCTGGTGAATAGGTTGCTGCAGCCATGCTACTGGTTAATAAATCTACCAACAGTATGTAGGTAGTTTAAAAGACAAAAAAAAAAAATGTGTGCTGGGGACACATAGTACAAGTGAAACTTCAACTGACAAGTGGAAAGATACGCGATATATGGTTTAGTCCCTCCACGCGGTCGTAACGCTTTTTCGTGACAGAAAAATCCTAATACCCCCGTCTATACATATAGAAATTTTACTTCAATAACAATTTAATCCAGTGCCCACCCCATTATAACAATAATTTAAAGTCTTTCTTCTATACGTCTTGAGTATTTTAGCCACATTGATACATTTGCATTCCATCAGTTTCTGTAAGGTGAGGGATGAGTACCTACTCATGGCTACCGCGCGCCCCTGGCCCCTGACCGCGCGTATCGTGCGCAGATAAAGCAAATGCGCGCGCGCATGTGTGCGTTGCACGCGTCGACCGTACCTCGTAACCTCACCAGTTCATGTAGTAGCTATTTATAAATGTCAAACAAATACATTATGTTATGTATTTAATACAAGCGGAAAAATAACTTCGTTTTGTGGTTTAACTTTTTTGGTTTAATGTCTTATTGACTTTGTAATAGGTATATGTTTTGTGTCAAAGAGTACTCGTGACTCGTATACAGTACGTAGGTTGGCTTGTGTATGAAGTTGTAACTGTTGTGTGATCACAACTCTACTTCTTGTCCATCTTTGGAACTCGGTAGAAGTAAGTATCTACACGCCACTTACGATTGCTTAATTTCTGTCTAAAGTCTAGCAAATAAAACAGTTTTTCACTGATGATTCGGACACCAATAAAAAGCGGTTTTGTACAGTCAAAAAATATCGGTTCGGACACTGTGTCCGAATATACATATATGTGTATATCATCATCATCATCCGGATATATTGTGTCCGAATCTTAATTTTTAAGCTTTGTACATATTTAATTCTTTTAAATGTTGTTGTCAAATGAAAAATAGGTACTACACTACATTTACTCGATACCTACCAATAGACTGTTATGAGTACTATCGAATGTCAGCATTAGCCGTTATTAGCCGTTCCGATAGCATATACAGTCTCGCATTAAAAAAAAAAAAACTTGAGAGGTGTCAAGGGACACCCGGATGGAACGAAGTTCCTTTCGATTAATTAGTGAAGGAATTGTAATAAATTCCTTCACTAATTAATGTGATGCATTAAAGTGAATTTAAGTGGCTTTAAGCCAGGGCAAAAAAAAAGCGAGGAATGAAAAGTTATTATGGCTGCTTACATTGTAAGTAAGTAATTTTAAAGATTAACATTTTCTAATATGTTAGTACAATGCGTAGTTATTTAGATAGAAAGACCAATAAATTATTTCTGCGCCATCTATTGGCCGTTCGTAATTCGATCTTGAAGAGCACAGTTGCACCAATAACGTTAATAGATGGCTCTTAAATCAAATATACAAAAGTGTCGTGACAACTTTTCGTAAGAATTTTTTCCGTCTAGCCCCCTTTCACAACGCGCGATAAGGAACTTCGTTCCAAAAAAAATGTATTTGTGTATGTATATCAGCTGTCTGACACCCATAGTACAGGGTCTCCCTAGTTTGGGGTCAGATGGCCGTGTGTGAAAATGTCCCCACATATTATTATTATTATTATTTTAACTGGCCCCTGGTTCGTCCGCTGGCAATGCTAAATGCTTTTCAGTGTTTGAGACTTTTTGAGGTGATGGGCGGAAGATGAGTATATTTTTACCCATTTTTATTTATTGTCCAATTATTTTAGACACTGTTATGTGGTAAATGTTTCTTGTAAATATATAAGTAGTTATATTAGCAGCACTCCCCCGCACACCCCGCTCTCTCACAGGTCTGCGGTACCTACTCACAGCGTCGAACAAGAAATACAGCCGAGTGTCGTTACAATGACGTGCACTGATTAAACAAATAAGTATCGCTCGTACATTACGCACTCTGTGCACACACACTGGATGATTCTTAAACAAAGTCAAATGTAACTGTAGGTTTGAATTTCTTTAAATATAAATATATATCGTATATATATATATATATATATATATATATATATATCAGCCTATTGCCATCCACTGCTGAACGTAGGCCTCCCCCAGAGATCGCCAACCAACCCGGTCTTGGGCAACCCGCAAATATCCGTATAACAGTAGCTATACCCTGTTCACAATAAGATTAGACATTTACAAAAACCTTTTTTACAGTCCGTTCAACCGATTTTAACTTATATTGAGTTGGTAGCATGACAAATGGCAACTGCAGTAAACAGTTGTTATTGTAACCACTTTTTTGCTTCTATTCTTAAGCCTACGGAATAGAAGTCAAAATCAGTGGAAGGGACTGTAAAAAAGGTTTGTGTTTATGTCTAATCTCATTGTGAACAGGGTATAGTTAGATTTGACTTTCTTTAAAAATCAGCCGGTGTGTGTCAGTGTATCTAGTAAGGTTTTTGGTGCATAAGAAAATCTTGTTAGTGTTTTTGATTCGTCTTGGAAGAGAAATTCAGTAGGTACTAATGTCGAAGAAGAAACTTATATTCTAGTCATAATCTCATAAGATCGTTTTCCTCTGGTCTGTTAGGACTGATTCCTATAAAATCTCATAATGAACAAATATCAAAATCACCTTTTCCCAAAATGACTAATTTTCTAAATGTCTTTGTTTTAGAATGCTGAAAACTCTTGTTGTCTGATTGAAAAGGTACATTCGTGATCATATGGATGGTAAATCAAAAACAATGCTTATTCAAAAAACCTAGGTACCTGTTTTTTCAAGATGTTTTTCTTAAACATAAAAATAAAAATTAGACAAATAAAATTTGGGAAAACTTTTGATAAACTGATCAAACTGATAATGTTCTAATATAAACTGTAATTGGAATGGAACAAGCGATTACAACGAACTGTAAAAAAAAATGGTGTGTTTTTTTTTACAAAATCCGTAGGCGTGCTCGCTCGTCCCGTATCAACTCGTGTGTATCGGGCCTGCTGTCAGCGAATTCTTCCAATCTGTGTAACGTCTGGTGATTCGCGTTCCACTTATTATCGTACCGTGGGCATTTGCATAAGAATAACAAGGAGGATTATTGATGTCGCCCCCCCGCACGCCCCCTGCACTCGTCCCGCGCGCCTACCCCCGTTCCCCGCCCGATCACAGGGAGCTGACACATGTGGATAAGAGGAAGAGGTTCTGAGGAACAGGTCAGAGGCACCTCTGTATCATTACATGTCATCTTTACATAGTTACTTTGTTTTTACATTTAGAAAAATGTTAGTCTGCGACTACCTACTTATAGTTGAAGAGTAGGTAATTTCACCGCGACTCGCATTGAGAATGAACTGTATCTACTATTATTATTATTATTATTTTCAGCCTGGATTTTCCCACTGCTGGGCAAAGGCCTCTCCACTCTCCTTCCAACTCTCTCTGTTAAGGGCTAATTGGGGCCAGTCTTTTTCGAAGAAATCTAGATCATCCCGCCATCTCCGCCTGATCTACTATAATTAGTTTTATTTTATTTTTGCTTTAAATTAGCACAATCAGAATTTTCGTACAGAACATCTTGGAATGGCCAAAAGACAATGTTTGTAACAGCACCGCACGGTTCCGCCGTCGCTCATGCCTCGCCCGCTACCGCCTATGACTCGCATGCCGCGCTAATGCTTAATTTTGTTCTCTTTTCATGTTTGCTCTGTATACATTTCGTCTAAAATGGAATGGAATAATTTGACGTAAGGCTGCCGTCGACGCGGTGCGACGACAAGCTTCAGTTTTACGAGTAGGCTTCGACTGCAGATACCCCACAGCGACATAAATAACCCACTTATTTATAGGTGCTTATTGTGAGCTATAAATATAGGCCTGATCCTGAATAGTAATGCGGAGATTGAAACATTACGTTAACAGCTTTCCACGAGAGCAGCTCGCGTGTGTAGTGTTGTGTCCTCTGACGTCAGCGGACGTTTAATGATGTTTCAGTAATTTTTGCATTCCTGTAGATATACGGCAGTTGGCAGTTTACAAGCCTCATAAATTATAATGTTATTGCACGTCAAGTATATGATAGTGGGTGCTACCTACACGGCCGCTCTGTTGTGAAGTAGATAAGTTGATGTGTGTACTCTTAACGCATGCGATTAATTTAAAACGTGGGGTCATACTTCAATAATACCGGCTTGATAAATAGATCATAAAGTTAATTGTACCTAACATATTACTCGCAGCATAACAGGTAACCTCTCTGCAAGAGTCCATACATTTAGAATAACATTATCATGGGTCCAGCATGAACTTGCATCAAAGTTATTAAAGTGAAAAGTTTGTAGCACAGAGCATTAGTAAGTTAGCCACCTCTCAACGAGCGCTACGATTCAATTAACAACCTCCGTAGCACGTGACAGCTACGAGCTTGCTACGGCGCTTAGCTACGCGGCTACGAGTTACGACGGTGAGCCGCTACGGTGCTACGTGATCGGGAAATACACTGCTACGATTTACCTTCAAACGTTTGGAAAATTGGGTTTTAGTTGCTTTTGTTCGAGTTCATTAACTTAATTATGTTTGCCAATCGTTTACGTTGTATGCACCTGAAATATAAATTGATTGAATTTTTGTGTTGTTGCATAAGGGCTATTTGAGGTGGCGCTGGATAAAATTTCCTGGAAGGACTTAGGTTGGATAGCTTAGGCTATTCAAAAAAAAAAAAACGCGGTGTGGCTATGTCGTGGACACGGCCGTGTGTTTTACTTGAATACGTGGACGTCATCAACTGCCTAGCCTTTTCCCAACTATGGGTCCCAATATTGGGGTCAGCTTCCAGTCTAACCGGATACAGCTAAATACCAGTGTTTTACATGAAGCGACTGCCTATCAGACCTCCACAACCCAGTTACTGGGTAACACGATAACCCTTGGTAAGACTGGTTGTCAAACTTTGTGACTTCTGACTACCCATAATGATTGCCAAAGATGTACGAACGACAGCCGGGACTAACGGCTTTACGTGTTTTCCGAGGCATGGAGGAAACTTGGTATGAAAGGGATGGTCACCCATCCACAGACCGACCGCGGCTAGCGTAGCTTAACCTTTGACCGATCGATCTGTACGGCTTTAACTTAGCCACGAGCTCCTCTAGTATAGCATAGGCTATTAAAAAAAAACAATATTAAATACAACTTCCGGTTACATACCTCGACATCATTTACTAAACGTATATTATTTTAACGGGAGTCGGAACTAAAACTTTCGCTCTTTATCATAATACTGAATTTGAGTTCAAACAAATCAAACCCAAATCAGTGTTTTCGAATGAAACTGGTCGAGAGAGCTGCGAGGGGCGGTTGACCCCGATCGGTCGCGAACTAAAACTGACCGCTCAAATCAACTCGTCCAAATTAACCTTAAATAAACTCAGCCATTCGGACAAACGGTTTTGTTCCTAACATTTCCCACGATTAAAATTCTAAATTCCCTTTTTGCCGGCAATTTCCGTTGGAGGTGTGTTGGGTATAAAGCGGTCTGTCCCTAAATCACGGCGAGGCTCGGGTGCAATCCAGAGCGGAGTTACTTAATTCAATCATGATAACTGCGGTCCCCGGCAGGCGCAAGAAATAAATTGACCAATGACCGCTGTTGCGAGCCGCCGACGTGGCAGGGCTGTCACACGAGCCTTGTACGAGTTGTTTAGATATGGTTAAAGCCAATAACTGTATCATTCTTGTAAGAATGTGTTACCTAACTTTTATTCTTCTCGTCTCGTCTTATGTTCGACTTAATCACGCGTGTACGTATATTTAAATTATTTGAGTTCATATCCAAGTTCTATTGTACCCGATCTGGAGCAGACATTACATTGTTCCACGTACACTCGACCAAGCTTTTTGGTGTACATGCAGTTAATTTGTTACAACGTGATGAGTGTGCTGAGTAGTCAATTCTTTAACATCACCCTCTTAACTCAACTGCTGACTGTCGTATGTCGGGCGAAAATGTTGAAAGGTCAAACTTTCGGTGCTTATGAACCAATCAAATCATCGATATTCAAAAGTTTGAGTTCGTTTGAAAAGTTATTTCACTCACTATAAACATGAATAGGTAACTATTGTAAGTGTAAAAGAAAGATGAATATTGTTGCCTGTTTAACAAACTGCTTGTTCCACTGTACATAAGAAATAAATGATTACTTGTCGACAATACAATGACTTTTGTAAATATCGAATATTCATGTCATCGAGTGATTTATGATACGTCTCGTATTATTCGTGTCTGTGTATTGACTCGATATTGTTTACCTTACTTCACATTCAAATGTATTTTCTTGCGAGTCACTTATGTTCGCTCATAGGCGAAGTCAAAATATGTTTCGGCGTATCTTACTAGCTCATGGATGGCTCATGTGTTGCCCTTTTTCCCTACGTAACTAAAAAGGTTTAATGTTGATGCAGCTTAAGGTGGAACACGCTTGCCTAGGATGAACCGGTTCACTCGTGCCTTGAAGTTACCCAGATTATACATTTCATCATGAAAATGTGATTCTAGAAGTAGACATACGGCAGGCGGCAGCCCTATTGTAAAAGAAAGGGCTGTGGTACCTGTCCGGGGCTATTGGGGGCGACCTTGCAGCGCCAGATAACAATTGAGAGTCGCTTGCCGCCGCAAATTCAATATCCAGAGGTGTCGTCGTATCTCCACCGACCGACCCCCCGCGCGCGCCGCCCCGCACCCCTCGCGCACCCCGTGCACCTTGTGTTTAGTGTCCACTAGCCCTCCTCTGTCCACTGTTAAAGGGGATATAACCACTTAACGAGAAGTGAAGTCTGGCTCGAATTGAATTTCGGAACTATCCGCCATGCATTATAATATTATGTACCTAGTTTAGGTAGGTACTCTTGTATTATGTTTTCGCTAAATAATATTTACAATCCAGTGTTTTTTTACTGGAAATACAAATGCAAAGTAGTTTTTTTAGAACATCAAAATCAGCAACATTTCCAAATGGATACAGTATCTACTTCTTTGAAAATGGCGTCATAAACGAATAAATTGCCACAATAACCGCTGGCACAACATGCTACTGAATCACATGAACAGCAACGTCTCCGAACAGAAGTAAGGAATAGCCAAACTTGTGGATCACGTATCGTGCTTTATCTGTTGATAGCGAGCTACATTTGTTATGAGATACGGCCGATCGGACCGTCCATATTAAACGGCGATTAACCCACCGGCCGCTTGTGCCGCTCTGATTTATGTGAACTATTAAAATCTCCGAAGGCACAGAATTAATTGCACTACTTCAGTGTTGGCTGCTTTATTAATTGGGACCGAGTCGCCTGTTGTTTATGGTCGGTTCCCTTTCCTTGGGCGCGGTGGTCGGCGCCCTTATCGTGACCCGGGCCGCTCCAATTTGTCCACTCACGTTTCTGTTCAGTTTCAATGGCTATTAAGGACCCTACCTCTGGTGCCGAGCTAAACAATATACATGTGTATGCCCTAGTTCGGGATAATGTCAAGTTTCAAAATCTAAAGGCCATAGCTGTAACAGTCAAATCTATGTGGAAAACGAATTATACGGTTTTAAACTTCAGTGCTAAACTCACGTTTTCAATTGTATAATTATTATTATGTAGGTGAGTGGTATGCATTATGTATCTATGTAATGTTACACAAACAAACAAACATCAAACCATTCCTATAAGAAGAAACTCACTTACTTACTTGCAACACGACAAGATATTCTAAATGTAGATTTAATATTACCTACCTATTCAAATGACACGAGGGCATTCGTTGGGGGCGAGTAATTTATAACTTGGACAAACGAAAATTATGTGCGTAGGTAGCCGTCAAACCTCCGCTGGAAGTTTCCACATTTACATATAAATTCGGGCACGTTAAAACATCACCTTGCGTGTCGCGGTGTTCCGAACAAATTAGAACAACAATTAGCGCGGTTGACAAAGTTGTCGCGCGAGGTCGCCCTCGCGTCGTGCCGCGCCGTGCAGTAACCGTGCCGCGCCGGTGCCGGACGCGACTACATGTGTTGCCAGTTTATTGTTTATAAATAGGTTTTTGTGATTTTTGTTAGAATCCTGTTTTAATTTAATGTTTTCGTTTGATTGTGGTGTAGTTAAGTTACCTATAGGATAGCCAAATTTGGTAATGTACCTACCTATATGAGAAGTTATTTTATAATTGGAGGTAATTTCCGAAATACTACTTTGCTAGCAGTTGTGAAGTTCCATCGCGATGATTCGAGTACAGCGTGTAGAGCGGTCGGGATATATATGAAATCGTATAATCTCTAACCCACAAAACAAAATGAAGACTAAGATTAACTGGTTCCTAATGCCTCAGTGTAAGACATAAAGTCCGTCTTTGTGCCTTTTATTGCCTACACTATAAATAAATATGGAAAATATTTCTCAAAATAATTCCATTCGCATTTGAAAAGTCAATTTCCGCATCATTTGGGCAGCAATTAGGCGTGTGCCGCTCGTGACCGCGCGTCTATGAGATATGGCGCACACCTGCGACACCGCCAGCCGCCGCATCCGACACTGTGCGGACACATTTATCTTATCCTTGCAAGAACACGCGCCCACTACGCATACGTGAACCCCGAGGGGTGCAATCGGCCTCAATTGGTAGGTTGGTTAGGTGCTTGAAAAATTATCATTTTGGTTTATGCATGGACAGACAAAATACATTTTTAATATAACATATTATAGATAGGAAGGACATTAGTATATCATTCGAAAACATTCGGTTTCTAATAAAACTTTAACTCCTATCTGACAACCGTGTTTGATTACTTTTCTCGTTTGGAGACTTACATATATACTGATGGTTGGACACGGATGGTTTGAGACAACATAGCATCATTAGCAGCATTTACCAAATCGCCATGTTTATGCTTTAGATAAAAATTATCTGACGATTAAAAAATCAGCCAATAGATGAGAATACCTAACACGTACTAAATTGTAAATTTGATCGATTTCTCAAATATAATTGACTGACTAAAGTTAAATGTGTAGAATTTATAATGTTTGTCAACTTTTTTTTTTTTTTACTATAAAATAGGCTTGCGTTTGACCGCAATTCACCTGATCGTAAGTGATAATGCGGCCTAAGTTGGAACACGCTTGCCTATCACTTATCTAAGTCAAGGCATACCTCAACTTAGACAAGTTGCCGGGATTATATTGCAGTGTAGGTAGCTTCTATACATATATAGAAGCTACCTACACTGCAATATACCTAATCCCGTCCCTTAGGTGACATAACACAGGTCCTGTGCGCGTCATCTCGATGGAAACTAAAAGAAATTTCACACAATCAACCGTCATAAAACTGAATCCGCCTATTTAGATCATCTCAGCTGTCCATGTGTCCTCGAATTTTCGACAAAACCAACTTATTTTTAACCTGAATCTCTCCAAAGTGGTTCTTGTGATGTGGTGTTAAGGTGTATGTTGGCGCAGTGAGTAAGTCGGTGTTGTATCACCGAGGTAGGTAAGACAAGCACGCGATAAGTTTTATTCGCGCGGGGAGGTGAGGCCGGTCGAGGCGGCGCTGTCGAGGGAGCCGATAGGCGCGCCACTTACGACGATAGCCCGAGGATGGCGAACAACGGCCACCATACAGTTTACAAGGGAAAAGGATTGCGGGTATCGAAAGTAATTTGACGAGTTGGGGAAACAAAATCAGTTGGATTATGAGATTTGCGCACCTTGATTTACTATAGATAAGACACTTGCTATATATTTTCGTAAAAGATAAAGTTCTTACACATAGGTAATGCATTCAAAACTTTTGGGTATCTTTCGATTTATTTATCTGGTAGGTAGTTTCTGTACGTTCTCTACGCAGATTTTGGGTTTTCATGTACTTATATTGACTGTGGCGATCAAAGGGTTAACCAAATGCAGTATCTGAAGCATACAAGTACCTTAGTTAAGTAATTATGCAGACGTTGGGATCACGATGTAGCATGAATCTCGATTTAGATCTTACATGGTGGCTGACAGCGAATGGACGCGTGCTGCCCAAGACCGGGTTGGTTGACGATCTCTGGCCTGGAGGCCTAACGTCAGCAGTGGACGTCAATAGGCTGATATAATTAAAAATAATGGCCGTCGTAACTGTTCTATAACAGTTACTAGTGAATGTAAAATTTGTCTGCCTGAAGCTTTTGGAGAGTTGAGTAGCGAGCGACCAAGGATCGGTGACCATGGCAATCTTTTTCACCATGATAACGCACCCACTTACTTACGCAGATTGTAGTACCATGGACTATTTGAATACTACTAGAAAAATACGGGGGGTACAAATATTACCCCATCCTCCGCATAGCTCGGGTTTAGCTCTATGCAAGAATTAATGAAGAAACTTGTACTTGATTGGATAAAACCATTCTGTTATGAAGATACGGAGGCCCTCCTACAACACACCACATGATTTATTCACATACTAACATGCACTAGCACAGATACAACACATATATCCACACGTCTAACACTTACACAAACACACCCTGCACACATTACCATTCATACTCTACACATACACATACAATAACTACTATACACACTACACTCACAAACAAATAATTATGTATCATATTTTCTGTCTTTTCCATTCATCCATTTTTGTTTTTCGTTATTTATTTTATTCTTAATTGTTATTTCATATGATTATAATCTAAGAACAGAGACTAGAATTAGATTTGTATATGTACACTAGCTGACCCGACAGACGTTGTCCTGTCCCGATCTACGGGGGATGAAAAAGGGGTGAAAAAAGGGGATGAAAAATAGATGTTGGCCTATTCTCAGACCTACCCAATATGCACAAAAAATTTCATCAGAATCGGTCAAGCCGTTTCGGAGGAGTACGGGAACGAAAACTGTGACACGAGAATTTTATAATATTAGATTTCAAATTTACGTTATGGAAGAGGTAAGTGTCCTGCTACAGGTTTAATTCTTGTCCAAAAGGATGCTTCGAACACTTATTATACATGTACTGTAACTTGTTAAAATTAATAAATAATTTGAATTTGAATGTAATTTTGTTTTTATTTTACACGGTAAAAAAATGTTTGATTGGCAAAAATTTAACACTGCAGACGATTATTTAAATGTTTCGAAAGTTTGTTCACCCGAATGCATAAGTGCATTGTGGTGAAACACTTTGAAAATCTATAAATAAACTTTTTTCGTATTCTATTTTTCATTTCACTGACAATTTTTGGAACAGCCCACGTTTTATACGTAAGTAACAACTAGTAACTTACAGAAAGCTCTTTGGTTAGATAATGGAGAATTTAACGACCTTTTGAAAACGATCTAAAAATAATACCTGTTTTCCTGAACGTACGTAGTAGGTACCTACTTGCCTATTTTAATATTGAGTGAGTTAATGATATTAAAAGCTATTTTTAGTTCCATAATTTGTGATTGTATGTTTGGCTCTGTGGTTTTAACCACATCCCTGGAAATTCCATTAGTCTATGACGTACATTAATTTTTTTAACTTCTAATCTGAACTGTTGCCCATGATAAAAATACTTAATTACCTAGGTAGGCATCGCAGAAGTCTCTGCAAAAAAAGCAGGAGAACTTGTTGGTATAAACTGTACACCGGTAGATGATTCGGTTACCTGCAATTTTGACATATAATATATGTTACAAACCAACATTATCAAATAATCACAAAAGAGATATTGAATCTTAAAATAATGCAAACCCAACAGTAACTACAAATACTGCAGATATTAATCTGTTACAAGTGGAACTTATAAGAGTAACCGATGTTATTGATATGGGAGATATAATAATAGTAAAGGAAATACTACTTGAAACACAAATTAAGGAAAGCAATAAGGGACTTGAATTATCACCAGGAAGTTATACATGAGAAATTAGATTTCTCCCTAATGAACACTACTACCTACTACCTACTTTAGTTTTAGAATTCACGTTTTCCAACCGGCAAAATAGATTCCAATCAAGACTCAGGTAGGTACCTACAGAAGATATACAACATATAACTTAGTTCCATGTAGAATCATAGATATAGAAAAAATATATGTATTTCTATGTGTAAGACCATAGATATCCGATTTGGACCCTAGTACCTCATTGTGAGTCGTGTGATATGGTGTGTTTTTTTTTGCGAATAGATACCTATAGGTACAAGGTTAGATACCTTGTTCGCAAAAAAAATCACACCATATCACACGACTTTTATAGTTAACTTATAACTCACTAGCTTTTGCCCGCGACTTCGTCCGCGCGAATGTCGGTTATCGCGGATGCAGACGAAGTCACGGACTAATAAGTAGCCAATGTACTTCCCCAGGATGCAAGCTATCTTCATACCAAAAATTTTATCAAAATAGGTTGAGCCGTTTCATTGTGAAAGCATAACAGACAGAGTTATTTTCGCATTTAGGTATAATATTAAGTACTTATGGAAATGTATGGATTAAACGCGTAAGACAAACCTATAGGTACTGGAGAATGAGCTGAACCTTGGAAGGTAGGTACCCAGGTACTTTTGAATTAGTTCTATCCTATACACAATCAGTTTTAGTCGTTTCCAACAGTTTGTCCCAAATTTGAGGTAACGAACTATTTATAGTTGCTGGTCTAAATGCTGTAATTTAATTTTACCATATGCCACCCATCATGATTATGAATACCTATTCTTTTACAAAAGCTTTTCAATATGCTCTTTGGTTTTCGTAATTCTACGAATGAACGCATACGAACTTCTATTGCTGCTCAGCTTTGCACAAACATTTGCTGAATAGACAAGGCAGTGCATTGACACCTTCAGCACTCGCATAAAATAATATCATTCTACAAAAACTTATTTTGTCTTTACGGCCAGTTAGATTTGAAGATTACTTTGTCGGGCGAAAAAAACTGGTGACAGCGAAATTTTCAAATCTCCCGCTAGCCCCCGGCGGACATAAAACGCGAGAGTCGAACGGTCGCCGCGAGGTGCGTCCTTACACAAAAACTCAATCTTATCACAGCTCCGACATATTCCATCGAATGGCGCGGCACTGCGCGACGTCCCTGCTCGTACGTATCGTCTCACAGTTTCGTCGCTATGAATACAAACAATATGTTTGGTTATCGAGCTCCGTGAATGACTTATAAAGGATTTGCGAGTTGATTGCATGCAGCAATCTAGATGGTTGGAAATTGACGAAAATATGGTGGAAAAGTAATAGGTTGTTCACGTGTGTGGTAGATGTGGCTTGAACCGTCGCCCGGGGGCGGCGAAGGCGCGGGGGCGTAGGCCTGCCTGTCGATCGTGAGATCTCCGGCGATACGAGCCCGCCGGGGATCACTCCGGGTTGACGACCGCCGTCTATCTGTTGATCGTTTGACGTTCTCTCACGAGCACATCCCACTGATAGATTTTACACTTAAATTTCATGGGACCATAATATTTAATGTGGATAAGAAGGTACATATGTCACTCAGTAGGTACCTACCTATCATGCTAGTACTCGAGTTTATTATGACGATACAAGACGATATGAAAAATTTGAGTAACTATTAGGTAATTAAAATATGGACTATACCTACCTACATATTATAGATTAAGAACAACGGATTAACTCACTGTGTTGTCGGGTTCGTCCGACTAGTTTCGATGGGATAATCCGTTGTTCTTAATCTATAATGTGTTACAATACTCACGTTTCGTTTAATGACCTACCAACATATTAAAAATACCATAATTTTATTCGAAAATATTAAAGAATTTCTTAATTAACTTGCGGTGTTATATTGGAATATCCAATAAAATAAAATTCATGAACAAAAAACAAAGTTGGCCAACAATAACGAAATTGGCAACTCTCTTGATTGCCAAATATGGAAATGAATGGGACTAATCGAAAAAACTCAAGAAAAATCTCGCGGTAATGAACGAAATAATAATAAATTGGACCTTAGTTGTCAAAAGGGATCCTCAACAGATTATAAAGAAGTTCGATAAGAGTATTCACGATTCAATCGAGATCTCGGCTCCACTAATCTAATTACGGCTCCACCGTCTCTTTGTGCGGCGCCCGGCGCGCGGCGACCGGCGCGGCGTTTGTTTATTTCCTTTGCCTCGCGAGCTGATATATTTTTTGTTTATATTTTTCGCGGAGTTTGCGAGCGCTCAAAGGCGGACCCGAGTTATGAAATTGTTCAAGCGTTAATTGTAGACGTCCAGTGGCGAATATTAAAGTGGTCGTGTGCGGCGAGGCCTGTAGGTACAACTAACTAGTTAACCTAGCCGGCTACACGGAGAGCTGCAACTTTAACCGATGCACACCAAAATGAAAAAAATATTGAATTAGCGAGTTGCGGTAGAGGCGATGGATATCACGGCGTGTTGAATGTTCATTATCCCTGTTGTTTTTGGGACTGATTCATTTGCTGTTTATCTAGACTCTGTAATGTCCAGCTTGCTTGAAGTTTCATGGCATGCGTATTCAAATTTTGTAGCGGGTTAGCAGTGTTTTCGACACAATATTTTTGAAGTTATAAAATCGTAAACTGAAGGACCTTTTTACTAACAGGATAAACTTAAACGGCATCAAACATTGATGATCACACAGTAATGGGAACCACAATGATTCCCAGATTATTTTCGTTCAGAAAGCACTCGACTCAGTCGGTCATTTGTTCGCTGTGGAGCGTTGCGGTGGGCGGACGACTCGATTTTTTCCTAGTGATTGGTAATCGGCGAAGTCATTAGGAAAGCTACGCTTTGTTTTTTACGTCGAGGGTAATGGCGCGAAAAATGTCGTTAGCGAACAAAACACCAGCCGAAGATGATTCAGGTGAAGAGGTCACTCGTGAGTAGGTACGTGTAGGTTCAACTGTGTCTTTGGATGGTCAATATCTATAGTACTTGATACAATCAGTGCTGCACGATGTCGACAGCAGACATCGGATGATGTCTACCTACGTAGTACGCAGGTAGGTACTGTAAGGTACGATTCAGACCAACCGGCTGGCATCGGGCCTGGAATACGAACGGAGATTACGGTGCAGCAACTAACGAATTCATTCAAGTTATGTTCTTCAAGCGACAGTTTCAAAAATGGATACGGAAGAAAAAATAATTTCTTTAGTTCAGACATATGATTGTCTTTGCTGTCGGCTGCCGCGGCACGCGTACGGCTCCGTTCCGATGCGGCGCGACGCGAGCCGGTTGGTCTGAATCGTACCTAAGAGCTCACTACTGTGGAGCCTTACTGGTACCGGGAATATAGTGTATTATGGGAGGATGTCGGAGGGAAACTTCAATGAAAGAGGACTTCTCTTTATCAACACTCTGTGTACTAGAATACGTGTGCCTGTGACGGCGGCAGACTAGACAATCTCTGCCTGATATATTAAAACAAAACAAACGTTCTAAATCTAAATAGTTTCTTGAAGGATGCAGAGTGTTTAGCCGAAGCCATGTAGTTAATGGTTACGACCAGCACGATTCGGCATGCAACCTTCACAGTACCTTCCTACATTAAATTTAATTATTTTAGATGAACAATCGCTATAGCGGTAATTTTATTCATAAATTGGATATAATTCCCTCTAACCGAGCTGCCCGTAGCAAAGTAAACTTTGAAAAGGTTCCAGAGAGTAATAAAACAGTGCTGTGCGTTACGCAGTTGGACCGCCAGCGCGCCGAGTGACGCGCGCGACTTCAGAACTGTGGAGCGGCCATTATTTCATTACTTTGCCCAATAAAACGAATTAAAACCTAATTAGACGCCGCGATTTTTGAACATTAAAAGAGGGGTGGAATTAATTAGTGGAGGGCAGAGGCAATGATTCCAGTTCGGCGAGTAATTGCCGCTCCACCGTTTCAAATATAAATCAGAGAGTGACTCAAGCGACGAGCGGGATGCACCGTCGCGGACTCGCGGCTCCTAGCCCTCCTACCTAGTGTTGTACCCTTTTAGTTTTGTATTTCTTATTAAGTTGTGGCTGCGGTGATCACGATGTAGTGTTCAATCATACAAGAACATAAATTAAGTAGTGTCCGCACAGTGCCTTTTGTCGAGCTTGTTATGTAAATCAAATTGATTGTTGTCAAAGTCAAAGCCAAATTATTGATTTCAATTAGAACATGAAGGGGCACTTTTGAACGTCATTTACGTGGCAAATTGAATCTCGTTGCCCCTTCAATAGGTAGTTTCGTATGGAGAAGAATGGGCAAGTAACTCCATACTTACTCTTTTAAAACATTTTTTTTTACAATATTGTGTCATACATTATAATTCATATTCATTAATCACATATGTAATTATACATGAATACGATGATGTCCCTTGCCTATAAACCACTATATTTGAATATGTTTAAAATATGACAAGTTAAATAAAGCGGCATACACAGTGTTCACATATTTAAAAATATTTAAACAGTAGACGACCACTGCACTGCAGATTGCACTGCACCATCTGTCAGTGCAATCTATAAGTACAAAAAAAGTAATTTGATATTTCCTCTTCACTTACAATCTTAGAGATTACAATGATTCCCGCTACCGCCTGTGCCTCGTCCCACACAAACACGTCCAGGAAAAATCTCAGTGTAGCAGTCTTAAGATTCACTTTGAAGGGTGAAACAGATTTCATTGAATCAACGGATGAATTATTCTGTTTGTCCGACTTTTTAAATGTTTGCCTTCGACCGCAGTGTTTGGACTATAAGACGGAATGGGGAAATTAGCTCGTCTTGTTACTTTGTGTAAATACAGGTGCTTGGATATTAAGTAACGAGTGGAGTTTGAGATGTTAATGGTAAGGAAGTGAGCAAACACTAAGGAAAGTTTAATTTGGCTATTTTTTTTGTCTATTATCTGCAAACATATGAAAGCATAGTACGATAAGGTAAGATAGGATTGACCGGGCGATGATGTGGACCCGCTCGCACGCTCTCCCGTACGATAATTTGAGGAGGTGAGCGCAAGAGTGACCTCTTTTCCAGACACAATTTAAAATGCTTTGTGTCTGGAAAAGATAGATCACTCTTGCGCTCACCTCCTCAATTATGAAAAATGGAATTCAGCCTTTCGCCTCGCTAGAGTTGCTACGAAAGTATTGTAAATGTGGTAACTGTTAACTTTACAAATAATATTGAATTTCAGAATCAATAAGTTCAGAACTTAGCAATCAAAGTTCCATGAATTTGAACATTCCAAACGAAAACATTTACTTTGCCATGAAGTTAACGAAAGCATTTGAAAGTGTTTACCAAATATAAGTCAGTGCCACTTACAAGTTGGTCCAAGTTCAATCAATTATTTGAAAGCGAAAGTAGTTTCACTGTGTTGTTGCGCGGGACAGGCCGGGTGGCGCGCGGCCGGAGCCGGCCATTGCTATAAATCCGATAATTTAATAACGATTAACTCGATTCATTCATTTCACAAATTAAATCGAGTTGCGTAAAAGGCTCTCTTTATTAACACCTTCATTTTCATTATGAGCTGCTGATTACTTTAGATATTTATCAAAACGAATTAAAGAATAACTGTTAGATAAACACATATTCAAGCTTTGTGTGCGTAAAATGTATATAATGTGATTTAATAATAGAAGTAAATTAAATGTTTAGCAATTATAAAATTTGGTGAGCCACAAAAAAGCTGACAGCATTTAAATAAATTGGTGGGCATACAAAGATTTTGTTTGCAATTAAAAAAATTACCCTCACCTTACCCTCTGAGTGCTTACCAAAATTTTATTAAACAGGAACAGCTCATTGCAGCTTATATAATTAATATACTGTACAAAAATAATTACAGCCATTCTGAATGCCATAAATTGCTGTTTGATTTTGGAATGTTTGCTGGCCATGAATTGCTGATTTTTACAATTAGCTATTTCTGCTCACAGATTATATTTTTCAGCTCACAAAATACGAATACTATGCTAACCATTTAAATAACACCCTTTAATAGTCACGTTAGGATTTATGTTTACAAATAAACTGAGTTGCTCTGAAAAATAGAGATATTTTTATTAAAACTAAACCTTGAACATTTTACTTTACGAATTTAAAAAATATGTACAAATATTACCTGAGAAATAGGGGAAAAACATTCAAAGCCAATGTTTTAAAATCCTATTTGCAGTAGTCATTTTATTATAATAGTATATTCAGTCAGACATTTGTGACATAGGGTTCCATATAGAGCCTCTACTGCGTACGGGGAAACTCTAATGAATTACGAACTTCTTTTATATGTACTTTAGAACTAATTTAATAGTTCATTACGCACCTTCAGCCGCCATCATTTGTATGAAAACAAATTAAATGTAGACGAAGGACAGTGGCTTTCGGCGGCCATTTGTATAATGGCGGCGTTTCCTGAAGTTTGACAGGTCAGATGAAATGTCGCGCGATTTTTTGTAATTAAAGGGGTGCTATCGACGGGGGTAGGTGCGGCGAGGTGACGGGAGGTAGACCAAATGATCATTTTAATGGTTTTATTGCCTCGACATTTTTAAGAGTCGACCTTATAAGTACAGTTTCATTGGAGTGATTATTTTTATACATTTTTGAAATAAATGTAATAATGAGGAATAGTGACTTGACAAAATAACTGTCTTCCTTTTTTCCTTTGCTTTGAGCGACCTTTCTATCAATCAGTTTTCCTGCTATCGCGTGTTAATAACATTGGCCTGGCGCCGGTTATCTGCGCCGGCGCTGAACTCTAAGCGAATCTTATTTAATTAATGAACCTTTGATTAGATAGCATAGTATTATGCGTTAGGAATTCATTCAGATGGTATAAAATAGAATGTACGCATTCAATCGAGAGCACCGACTGTTACAATTATTTACTTTGACTTTAGATGCCTCTAAATCAGGGGTATACATACTTATAGGGACCAAGGGCCACTCGGGAAGATTATGACCTAAGATAGGGTCCCTATAAAGTAAATTAACACAAAAATTACATTTTTTTGCCGCCACATGTAAAATTGCTTTAACAATATTCATTTGCTAGACGGTTTCGATTTTTGTTTTGTTAAGTTGGCTGGCCTTTTCTTGGGCCAAAGAATTAGCATTGCCATTCAACGTGGTAATGCTGCTAGCCTTTTGGGCACTTGTCCCATTGTATACTTGGGCCAAACGTACAACCCAATGGGTTCCTCTACATGGCAAGCGACATCGCGGCAGGCCCAGGCGGAGATGGCGAGATGATCTAGACTCCTTCGAAAAAGACTGGCCCCAAATAGCCCTTAACAGAGAGAGTTGGAAGGAGAGTGGAGAGGCCTTTGCCCAGCAGTGGGAAAATCCGGGCTGGAAAAAAAAAGTGGTTTGAAAATAAATGTAACAAGTTTCATAACTGAAAACGTATGTTCACAAATATAAATCGATTCAAATCTTCCCCATTTCAATGCATTTGTTCGCAACTCTTTATAATATAAGCATTTCTGTCAACGCATCGGTAGTAGTCGAGTAACTTACCTGTAATAAACTTGTTTCGTAAATTTTCATTATTTTGCATGTAAGTAACGTATTGAACGGATATGCCGATGGCATGTGTCCACTGTGTCTGACTAATTCAGATGTTGGTAGAGACGTCTTCTGGCATGGAAATTGACAAAGATATTATTAAGGTTCCAATAGCATTCTGAAGGCCCTAGCAGATCAGCTAGATGCCCCAATTTTAAGGCATTTTGTAAATGTTTTGGTGCGACAAGGTCAACCTTGTCGGTCATAATTTATATGTCTGTTGTGTGTGTTTCTGTTTATGTTACTAACCCGTAGTTTTTAAGTTTCTAATGTTACTAACAATTGGACCAAAGTAGTCAAACAAATAAACGTATTATTATTATTATTAATATCAGAACTTGCGTGTTGTCAGAGGAACCATGAATAAACCAACCAAATTATCAACTTATTTTTTTATTTATTTTTTGATTTGACCTTTTTTTAATTCGTACCGACAATGGGCCGCGGGTTGTGCATCGCTGCTCTAAATAGACCGATTGCTTTTTGGTAAGTTATGTTAACCACCTATGAAAGACACATAACAATATCAATACACATGTTGCAGATACTTACAGTCAATAATTAGAGAGCGGAACGACGTAAAACAACATTTGAATATCAAGAATAACAATTTAGTTTGTACGGTCAGCGATTAAAGTCGATTAACAGTTCGGATTTTTAAATCATAATTATTGAAGAGAATATATTTAATATTCTCTAAATATGAAAATGATGGAAAAACAATATAACATATTTTTTTGACTATGACCTGAAATACTGAAAAGTATTGCATCGTATTATTTTGTGTCATTTAGATGATGTGTGATGTAACAGTGTTAATCGACTTTTGTTGCTGACCGTACCAGGATCTCCATCAAGTGCATAAGTACTGTGGAGATTGGATGACTTTATGATGCAATAGCCATTAAATAATGAACTCTATGAGAGAACACTCAGCAATCTTCTAGAATAAGTTCAAATCGTAGATTTGTATAGTTTTTATACTATGACAGGAGACTGACAGACCCAGTCGTCAGGGCACGGTCATGTAGTCCCTCTAAACTAATATAGGTATTATCATAATATAGATCTCTAACAGTTCGCCTACGTCTTATTTAACGTAGGCTAATAATCCCGTACACTACAGTACCTACCGATGAATACTTATAGAGTTAGATACTGAAACTTTCTCCGTCGCCATCTAATAATCCGTATTGTCACAGCTTCCAGTATTCATTGCTGGTGTAATTTTTCCCGGCGGCACCCTTCCTCCGGTGGAGCACGTCATTCAGCACACAATCAAACTGCCGCCACTCTCCACAAATTAGTTTTGATATTTAAATTAGTCCCGCTCGCTGGAGACGTCTTAGAGCTAACGACTAACAAGGAAAGGATATTGCTCGATATCGCCCTGTGCAACAGAAAGTGTCGGATATACACGTTAATTAATTGTCTATATTATCAAATTAATTGCAAATACTTTTGTAACATGGACTAGCTTGCATACAAAAATAAACATTATAAAGTATTTTACGCGACTGATAACAAGGAAGGGAAAAATTTGCCCACCATAATCTTAATCAAATATTAAAAAATAAAAAAATATATATTAAAAATAAATATATTAAATATTCTAAAATTAAAATATATTAAATATTATTATATATTATTTAATATTTAAATATATTCCATATATTTAAATATTCTTATTCTTATACTAAGTAGTCGAACAAGCTAAGCATATGTACACGGTCGAATATGCTATTTGGTTTGACAGGCAAAAATATTCATCTTTCTACTACACTACTGCACGTAGGTAACGTGCTCAAGATAAAAAAAACATAGCTAGATCGACCGTGTACTTATGTATCTAATAATGGCCAATACAGACAGACTGTAGATATCTAATTACTTAATTAATACTTATGTAAAAGAGCAAAGTTGTATTTCTGTATTTATAATGTTTTGGTTCAACCATGACGAGCGGTATCGTTAGCTACGAGTATATAATTAAGTGTACTGCATAAAACGTCGAAAGTACAAGACAAGAATAATAACGAAGTCGTATCGTACGGTGTAAATGCGCCCGCTGCCGTCCGGCATGCGGCAGGTTCGGTTCAAAGATTGATTTCTCTTTCTCGTCGGACTAACTAAAACTTCTCCAACTGCCCCCCCCACTCCCCGCTCGTCTCACCTCTGCCCCCGCGGGTCCGCGCTCAGGCTCGTTTGATCGCGTTATTTCGCAAGATAAGTCCGTTAATTGCCTTTACAGACAGGTTGCTCATTCTATTCCAGATTATTGATCTTGCTGAGAAGTTTTTGTATGTCTTCAGAGGGGCTTGTTAAACGGTTTTTGTTTTTAATTGAACAGTTCTGCGAATAAGGACCGGATACGCTTGAATTGCTTGTTGGGTTTCGTGTTCTGATTCAATTAGCCGTGTCAATAAAGATGCGATTAAACAATAGGCTATGTTAAACATGGATTAAGGTCCATCTAATATCAATAAAAGTAACCATTGAGATTTATTTCGTGAAGTGTAAAGTGTTGAAAAGATAATAACTAGTAGCAGTATTTTGCTTGACCTCATCTACAAATCCCAACGGAAAGAAAGTAACAGAACGACAAAAGAAAAGTATCCATAGCATTAGCAGGCGAGACAAAGGGCGGCGAGCTTACAAGTGTACAATAAGGAGCACCTTCAGACAAAGGTCTGCGAAAGATGTACAAAGTGCAGCCGACAGACTGCAATGTAACAATATAACCAGTACAACTTGTGTTCAACAATTCACTCAGTTTTCTTTCAAATTATCCACGTTTTAAACGCAAGTTGGTACTAAATTTTAATACAGGATTGTACACAATAAACTTTGATTAAAATTGCCATAAATAATTAGTCATGTGGTTTAGTTTACCTTAATTACAATACGAATGCTGTCATGAGTACCTATTGGGCTAAATATAGCTTTTATTAATTTGTGCAAAACTGTAAAACCGCACATGTAGGTAGGTATACGGTGAAAAATAATATTGAGTGCGCCAAATGTGGATAGCGTCAAAGTCAAAGTCAAATCATTTATTTCAATTAGACCATTATAAGGCACTTTTGAACGTCAAATGAGAAAAAAAAATGATTCTAGGTGCCCATTCCAAAAGGTAGTCACCTAATGAACAAAAACTAACTGACTAATAACAACAGGTCCTCTTCCTCGTACCGCATTTTGCTCTATACTCGTTCATTCCTCTCTATGACAAATCCTTTTTCAATTCTAATATTGTGAAAGTTGTTTAAGATTTTATTGAATTTACAATTGGGATTATCTCCCCTAGTTGCCGGCCTAGGCGCGATTTCTTTTTAATCAAATTATGTTTTGGCCGCCCTTTACAAATTATCGAGTTTCAATTAATCGTTTATTCGCATTATATTCAATTGATGCTTTGATAAACAAAGCATCAATGAGCAGGTTTTGTTGAAAGTGTGTGTTCATGTCTGTAATATAATTATCTGTTGTGTTTAAATTATAATAAATTTGATTTCAGCGGAGTTTTCCTCGTAACAAGCCTCGAATTCGAAAATTTTCGTGCATGAAAGACGTTCAGTATCCATAGCGATTGTTCGATGATCTGTGATTTGTTTCGCCATGAATATCAAAGATTATTTAATTAAGATCTTACTAATCCTGCGTCCGTCTCTAACTCGGCTCGTATTGTGTTCAAATTGAAAAACTTTTCTCGTTTTCAACTAATTATATCGAGAGGAAGTCGAAAATCTTTTGCAAATATTTATTGAGAACCCGCGATTGTCGCGCTCGCGATACAAAGATTACTCGCGAACCAATCGAAGTTTAATCCTTCAGCTGTCCCTTTTGTGCATATTAGAACTGTGCAAGAGAGAGTGTGATGGAGTTACTGTAATAGTTAACAACTAGCTGCGGACGTTCTTGAGGTGAAGGCTGCTTCTTGTTTTTAATTAATTAATTTTATTATTTTTCGTCGGCCGCCCCGCGTTCGCTTTATTGGCGGAATTTCTCGAGTAATTAGTCGTTTTATTATTATATAATATCGGAAGGGTTGAGGTGCGACCAGATGCCACCATCATTACGACTCGCCGCCGCGCCCGCCGGTGCTGCTCTACCACCGGGATGCCGATTTTTATTTATTCTTGGGGAGCTCGAGACTCCTTGGGTTTGAAGATTGAATTTGTTTTCTTTAATTAATTTTTCATTTTTAAGTTCCATTTGGCGGGTGGTTAAACCTGCACAATTTAATTGTTACGAGACCATCCTCTTCCATTTTAAAAACATAAAACACGTTTTAGCTCAGTTTGTTTATGATAAAGTAAGTACTTACTTAAATATTAATAGTTACCTATTGTATCGTGAAAGAAAACAGATAAGAAGTGTACAACAATTAATCAAAACGTAATTACTGAGCAAAGAATAAACACAACAGAAGCTAAACGTTCCTAGAAGTAAGTACTTACCTAAGAATGTTCGTATCTCGAGCAAACAAACCATTTGTAGCGGTGGGTAGATAGCTCTCATCACGTGTCAGATAAACAGTAAACAATGGCCACCTCGCCATTAAGGTAATTAGTGCGGGACTTAATCCAATTTGTGCTGTTTATACTTCTTGCTCCGGCGACTAATTAGCGAGAGTGCCGCCTCCTGGCCTGCTCACCCACCTACCGGCAACCACTCTTGTGTACGATGTGTGCCTACTTGCCTAGTACGTACCTAGTTTTGCCAAAAAACGTTAGGTGTAAGGAAAACTGTTCGATTAAGGAAATGATAACAATGTTATGTTCGGCTATGGATCGGTAACTACAATAGGTACCAATAGAGTGGTATTTTGTGAGTTTAATTAATTGAGTTTTGAACAAAATAAGCGTAATACAGAACTGTTTACTGCTCACTAATAACTATTTACAATGTCGATTGTTGCCATCTATTTGACTTGTAAATAATGTTTACAGTTAGTTTTCCTAATAGTGGTTAACGATTTGCCTACATTTTTTTTTTTTTTATCTATTGATAGGCATACGTTTGACCACTATCTCACCTGATGGGAAGCGAATCGAACATTCCACCGTTTTAATGTACGCTGATGATGTCAAAGTTGGCTTTTCCAATAGCCAACTCTAGTGATACAGCCATACTACAACTCGACATCGATAATATTCACACTTGGAGCACGATAAATAATCTTCACCTTAATGTCGATAAATGCGCTATCATGACGTTCTCAAAGGTCACGCAGCCCATACTCAACGCCT
Source organism: Charanyca ferruginea (assembly GCA_947361185.1). Lineage (NCBI taxonomy): Eukaryota > Metazoa > Arthropoda > Insecta > Lepidoptera > Noctuidae > Charanyca > Charanyca ferruginea. The sequence goes on along the minus strand of OX376067.1, from coordinate 27,179,874 downwards.
ACACTTTGAACAATGAGCCCTTGAAACGTGTCACAACCGTGCGTGATCTAGGTACACACTTTGATCCACATCTAACCTTTAACCAGCACATACTTCAGACCTGTAACAAATCCGGCAAACACCTAGGTTTAGTGTTGCGTCAGGCTAAAATATTCAATAATAGGCAAGCCATACATAACCCTTTTATACAACTCATACATTCGCAGTATACTTGAAACCAATAGTGTAATCTGGAACCCACACGAAAAAGCCTATACATTGGTCGTAGAAAAGGTTCAAAAGTCTTTTGTACGCTACCTATACTTAAAATTGTATGGTTATTATCCATAATTGTACCCTACACCATTTGTGCTAGGTATGGTAACCTACCAAAGTTTAGAAGTCAGGAGAAATCTTGCTACGGTTAAATATTTCGTCCGCCTTATTCGTGGTTCCCACTTTAATTCTTCGCTTTTACAGTATATTTCTTTTAGTATCCCTCTTCCTATCCGTCATACACTTCGCCCTCAGCAACGGGTTCTATTTTCAGTTCCTCAAACCAGTTCCAAATCACTTAAGACCAGTCCACTATATACGTAGCCCTCGCCCTTATAAACCGCATATTACTCTTTGACGATACATTAGATATGTTTGCGACTTCGGAGCCGAGATTCCTGAACACTGCTACTCGTTACCTGGAGTCCATTGTTGCCTCTAGTACTATCTCATTTGATTAATTGTTAATTCCTAATTTATCTATTTTATTTTGTATAATTGTTTATTTTTGTTTTACTTTTGATTACATGTAATTGTTTATTTTGATAATTTATTAATAATTTCCTTATAATTCTGATGTCGCTTTATTGTTAATTTCTGTCTATTTTGTGTGGTCTTATAACTTGTTTGTGTGGTCTTAGACTGTTAATTCAAGTTGGTTAATAAATAAAAAACAAATAAAAAAAAGTTACTGAGTCCCTATGAGATGACTACAGCGTTCATTAGGTAACTGTGCTCACACCATACTGAAACACATTTATTACACATTATGTATTTAGTACAGTATTATAGGTAGTATTCATGGTGAAAGTGGGTATCTGGTTTTGCCCGAACTTTAGAAATTCAATAATTTTGACAAAGATTGAATTTTGAAATTTTGAAATCCATGGTGTATTTAAAAAATAAATAGGTACATAATATTAATAATATAATATAAACGTTCTCCATCGGAAGAGGCGTGAAACAAGGCGACCCGCTGTCTCCAAAATTATTTATATCTATCCTTGGGTTAATAATAAAAAGACTCAACTGGGAAAAGACAGGATTAAACATCAATGGCAAGTATTTATCCCACCTACGCTTCGCAGACGACTTAGTTCTGTTGTCGGAATCTAGCACACAATTGCAAAGCATGATCGATTCACTAAACACAGCTAGTAACCAGGTAGGACTAGAAATGAATCTTTCAAAAACAATGGTCATGACCAATAGTATACAGAGAAGAATAGCAGTGGACAGTGAAACTCTGAATTACACAGAGAAATACATATATCTTAGAAAACAAATTGGCTTCAATAGAAAACAAAATGAACTAGAAGTTGCACGAAGAGTCCAAAATACTTGGAACAAGTACTGGTCCTTAAAAGAGATATTCAAAAGTAACATGCCAACAAATATCAAAACAAAAGTCTTGATGTCATGCCTCTTACCTTGTCTAACCTACGCATGTCAAACTTGGAAATTTACATCAAAATTAAAAAACAAAATCACTACCTGTCAACGCGGAATAGAACGAAGTATGCTCAACATTAAAAAGATGCAAAAAATTCGTCACACAAAAATTAGAGAAACCACCAAAGTGACGGATGCTCTAACCTACGCTAAAAAACTAAAATGGAAGTGGTCTGGACACGTAGCGAGGCTAAAGGACGAGAGATGGACCACCAGGGTAACAACGTGGAAGGGTCCAATCGGCAAACGTCTCAAAGGCAGGCCCCACACGAGATGGGCAGACGAGTTGATAAAAATAGCTGGTACCTGCTGGCCGCAAATAGCTCAAGATAGAGACACATGGTGTTCTTTAGAGGAGGCCTTCACCTTCACTTGAGGAGGGGTTCATGCAAACAAACTAGTATTACAGTGAACAAGCAAAATACCTACGTGTAAACAATATCATTATTATTATTTTTCTTTTTTTTCTCTTAACTATGTATGTATCTTACTTTTTTTTGCATGGAATAAAAGGCTTATTATTATTATTATTATAATATTAATAATGACTGCATTCGTTTAAGAGCGTCTCGTTTATTTATTTTAAAAGTTATTACGCTAGTTATTAGCGTAACAACTTTTGATATTGTTTGTGAGGAACTTGTTCAAAATGCGACTAATATTATTTTTACATTTGGTCATTATTTTATTATCTAAATATGTTGATATATTTTAAACACAAATAGGTATCTAGGTATATTGCAGATTGACCACAAAATATGGATACACCAGGTAAACCAAACATGGGCGGAGGGAAGTTGTTCAGGAAACTAAGAGAGGCTTCCTGTTCCTGCCTAACGTTAGTAGGCGTGTGAGCAATATAATTTGGTGTTCATTTCAATCATGTTGAAATAATTTACGTGATGACTTTTAACTCATCGTTAGCTAATTCCACTAAAATGTTGCTATTAATTTCGTGTTAACGAATTTTCATAATAGTGGTCTGTCATTTATCATCATTGTCATGTCAACCTTTAGACGTCCACTGCTGGACATAGGTCTTCCCCAAGACTGGCTACAGCCGTAATCGCCGTGCTTGGCCGATGTATGTTGGCGATCGCAGTAGGTGTTATGGTACTCAGAAGGACGCTGCTGCCCATCCTCTCCTCAATATCCATTCCTTCCTCTATCTAGCGGTCTGTAAGTAGTTTCTAGTCGATAACCGATGGGGAAGAAAGGTTCTCGAGTGGTAACCACGAATCGGAAGAGTCAGCGTTGGTAGGGCTCCCGCCAGATGGTGACGATATCGTCAAGGTCGCGGGTAACCGGTGGATGCAAGCGACAGGTTGCGGCTCGTTGTGGCGTTCTATGGGGGAGGCCTGTGTTCAACAGTGGACGTCTTTTGGCTGATGATGATGAAGTAGTTTCTTATTCTATAGGAACCGTACATTGGAACCGTGCTATGTCTCCTCGAAGTCAAAGTGTTACCACCGACGTGTGGTCGACTGTACTGGGCCTTGTTTGGAACATACGGAACGAGTTATTCACCAACGATTAGAGGGGAGGAGGTACACAGGCTAGCACATCAAGCTACAGCAATCTGTCAAACTTAATAGATTTTCAACTTTATTACAACAATAGTTAGGTTTATATTCAAATGAGAAAATTGATGTGCTGGCGTCTGTACAATCGATTGTGCGCATTGATGAATAGAATATCTAGTCTTGTTTTACCAATTTGGTAAGCTATGGTTATTGTTTGATCGCATCGCAATGTCAACTTTAAGGCATTTGTGGTAGGTATACATACCAGCACGCTTCTTACCTGCATCAGGTGATGGTAAAAAACTTTTGGTCACTGCAGGATGTGGTATTCCGCTTTCGCGGCCAAGTGCCACCAAAACGTACAAAGACTTGGTGCAACTAACAGGTACTAACATACTTTTAAAATTTTTTTTACGACCTATTCTCAGATCTGCCAAAAATACACAAAAATAAACAAAAATCCATCAAGAGAGAGAAGTGCGATAACACTATGACACTAGATTTTTTATATATTAGTACTATTGTGTATGATTTTATCTATGGGTCTTTACTGGGTATTATTTTTATAATTAAATGTTTATAACAAATAGGTACGTGGCAATATTTGGTAACTGCTGTACATCGAGTTATAAAAAAACACGGATGGTGACAGATGATGCGATGTCGCCAAACTTATTCTAATACTTGATGTCCTATATTTACGTCGGAAAATGTATTCAGTCTGTATTTTCAACCGACTTCAAAAAAGGAGGAGGTTGTTTTTTTTTTTTTATGTTTATGTTTGTTACCTGATTTCTTGGACTGGGTGAACCGATTTTGATGATTCTTTTTTTTTTTTGAAAGCTAATGCTTCCCGTGTGGTCTCATTTTAATTTGGTCCAGTTCTGACAATGGCATCCATGAGAAAACCGTATAAGTCTTAAATTTGCATTAAGTATGTGCGCGATTTGTTACGCGATTTCTCCGACAAACGAAAACCGATTTTGAAAATTCTTCTTTTTATGGATAGGGTATGCTTCAGGGGTGGTCCCATATAAATTTTATCGAAATTGATTTAGCACTTTTTGAAAAATCAACAAATACCCAAACATTTCACATAGACGACGTTTTAGTTTCATCAATCTTTGTAGTAGTTAACTTTCAATCTCTTCTTAATAGATTTGGATGAGAAGGAGGTACTAAAAAGCGGAAAATAAAAAGCTTTATACAAAAAAGACAACCGCCTTCAAAAAGTGAAAAATAATTTTAGCACAGAACACACATTGACTTTAGTTTCGGAAGTCGGTGGCAATACAAAACAACAAACAGAACAAAGCCACTGAATTTCGAAACTTAAGTCAATGTGTGTTCTGTGCTAAAGTTATTTTTCACTTTTTGAAGGCGGTTGTCTTTTTTGTAAAAAGCTTTTAACATAAGCATTTTTCCAGAGCAAGGCACTGTGTGCTCTCTAGTCACCTGTTGTGCAGGTGAGGTGGGCGTGGCCGCAGGTGGGCCGCGCGCCCCGCCCACCGCGCACCTGCCCCACCTGCCCCACCTGCCACCTGAGCCGACAGCGGCGACACCTCCCAGGTACATACCCACGTGGTTATGTGCACAGGTAAATAAGGAGGTTTACCTTTCTACGTTTATATACTGTACCTAATGAATAAAGTCAAAGTCAAATCATTTGTTTGAATTAGCCCATTAAAAGTCAAAATATTTCTTTCAATTAGATTGAACGACATTTATATAGAAAATGGAATCTAGTTGCCCCTTCCAAAAGGTAGTTTCGTATAGAGAAGAATGGGCAAGAAACTCCATACTTACTCTTTAATAAAAAATGTGTACAATATTTTGCATTACAGTTTATAGTTATATAACTATACGTGAATACGATGTACGGTCACCAAAGGAGATAAGTATCCTTGTCGCCGGAAACAGTTGAAGTTTACTTAGAAACCGATAGGTTTTTATGAATAAAATAAAATACAATTTATAGAGAATAAACAGTTCAATTATTTAATAAAATTTCATTTGAAAGCCCCCATTGGTTTCTAAGAAATCTTCAAATATTCCCGACGACATGGATACTTATCTCTTTTGCGTACTGTACCTTGCATAAAAAACACTATACTTAGTGAAGTATGTACCTACAAAGTATTACAAGATAAAGAATGACAGCTAAGTTGTATAATAAATAATAATGATCGAGTGAAGGTGTGAATAACGAATGTTTACTAAATACGTGGTTGGTAGAGAATTTAAGGCGCTACCCCAACCAAAAGTACGTTTTTCTTCGTTATTTAGGGGCTATTAACTCATTAATTAAGAGAAACAAACTACATCTAAAAGCATATTATTAATGTTCAATATGCTATCATCACATTCCACCCTATATACACCCTATGTACCCTATATACACCTAAATCTCGCTGTAAAAAAATGACTAAAATAATTGAAAACGAATATAATATAATATATTAATGTATACCTACGTGTTACTTTTTTTACTATGCACCAACAATATTACCTCTTCACCAAACTTGGTTGACTGGTAGAGACTGCCTAAGGCATTAAGTCCGCCTTTGTACATTTGTGCATGAAGTGTCTAGCTATATAATAAAAATGAATCGTTGTTTGTTAGTCTCGCTAAAACTCCAGAACAGCTGGACCAACTTGGCAAATATTGGTCTTGAAATATTTGTGGAAGTTCAGGGAAGGTTTATACGGTAAGAAAATTTAAAAATCAATTGACAGGACAACATCTGTCGGGTCAGCTAGTAAATCAATAAAATTAACCGCACCTGGCCTGACAGGCAATCGTTCAAGTAACACAATAGATGGTGCCACTCCACCTATTCAACCCGCTCAATATACTCAAGTGCTCTACACACACTTGTCCATGTGGCCGACCACTCAACCCTGCGAAAGCTACGGGTGTCACCTTCGCATCGCATAAATTTTTTGCGCACTTAATCGTGCGGCGGGACACGGAAAAGGAGGTGCCGTCTTAGGCACGCGCGGCATAAGGGTTGACCTGCGCGCTCGCCCGCCGCCGATGTGGCGTGTTACCGCTTGTGCAAGTGCTTATTGCGGACGTGAAGGTCAGTACCGTCAGGTAGCCTGGACACAAAAGGATTGTATATCGCTGATAGTATTTTTTATAATTTTATCAACACCGTGAAAGTACCTAAGTAATGCGAGTAGTTAAGTGTTGTGATTATAATCCAACTTTCAGGTCCTAAAACTATTCTTTTTATTCATTGCGGACCCTCCATACCACTGGCCATACCTCTGGTGATTAGGTGGGTCTAAAACTATGCCACTCACCTAGCCTAACCCAAATGATTCACCAACAATAGAGGGGATCTGGCGCTCGGCGGCCGCTCCCGCGGCACCGCTCGTTTCACTCGGTCGCTTTCACGCGTTTATGGTCACAGTTCTAACCTACCCTAACCCAAAAAAAATCTCAATGGTATAGTTTTAGACCCATCATACCGCCAGGGGTATGGCCAGTGGTTTTGTATTACACATTGTTATTATGGGCAAAACTCTGTTGAGAAAAACGCAATTATTATGATTATTTATTTATTTATTTAACATGCACGCCCTATCTCACAGGTTGAAAACAATAGAGCGGTTTACAGAAAAAAAAAACAATTAAAAACTAGGCTAATCAACTTACCAGCTAATACTAAAACCCTGAACACAAAATTAAAAATACTAAACCCTATTAACTATCGAACTTTACAAAATTGTATAATAATCTAAAGTAATATAAAACCAATCAATTGAAGACAACAAAGAAAAATCACATTTTGAGTATTCCTAACAATTTTATTTCATACGGCATCAGTCGGAGGTCGAATCAGGAACAGTCCGTGGTCGGTGTGTATTGTCTCAGTTTTTCGCGACACGAGAACCATTCGACCGACATCGGCACCGCGGTCCCGACACGCTTAGCATAATTTACACATACACTTTTTGTTCGCAATCCCTTCCCGATTGTATTGCTCTTGCATAAATGAGCAGATTTGAATTGAACTCCTTTAGGAATAAAGGACCAAAACCCGGGTAAAACGTACGCGGTTTTAGAAAAAGAAAGTTCTCATTTTTTAAACAGAATTTTGTTAGTAGGTATTTCAAATGACTAACATAATTGATAGGTAACTATTATTCGGGGGTGACCCAGAGTCAAGAGCGCCGCGCCGTATAGTTGTTCCACCTCGCCAGGGATAAGGGAAGTTTGAAAAACTGATGACCGACCTTCAGTAATTAGAGAGGAACGACAAGAAGAAGAACATAAGTTGATGACAAGACTTGTCTTTATTGACGACAAGGTATAGGACATATGTATTTTTTATTATAAAAATTACTAAGGCGATGAAGACGCTGCTGGGTTCCCTCCTAACTATCATTATCTTAACACAACTCGTATGAGAAGTCTCTTCTTGGGTTGGTATACTGAGACAGTTGACTATCATTATCTTGATGACAAGTCATATACCTGGTCTCGTGCAATCCATCAGTACTGCAGTGTAGTGCTGAACAAACTGCTACTCGAGCACATGACGGCTGTGCTCCATGCCGGATGTGTAGGTTCCACGGCAAAATACGAAACGAGAAAAATTGAAAAGTTTTAGGTGAAATGAAATTCGGTCAAATATTTTTCGACCTTATGATAGGTAACCGTGTTAATCGTAGTCTTGTTTGTCGTGTATGAAGACTCTTTCAGATTTCCATATTCAACTTCTTATTGGTAATATAGACTATAGCAGAGGCAACTGCACATTTCTTATTATTTTTATAAAAGATTCATCATCATCATGTCAACCTTTAGACGCCCACTGCTGGGCATAGGTCTCCCCTAAGGGGGGGTTCAGCTGTAATCGCCATGCTTGACCGATGCATGTTGGTGATCACAGTAGGTGTTATGGTACTCAGAAGGACGCTGCCGCCCATCCTCTGGTCAATATGCGAATACGCTTTGTCGCCTTCTTCGACACCCACGGGTAGAAATGGGGTGGTGCTATTCGCGGCCAGCACTATACGACTCAAAGCTAAGCTAAGCTTTTAAAGCTTAATCTTGCCTTAATAACGTTTTAAAGAAACTGAAATAAAAATAAAAAGTAGACTTGGTTACTGAACCATGTCTCCCACAGTACACCGGTGTTGTGCGGCGCGAGGCGAGGTGTAGAGGCGGGGGGGGAAGCGTATTACGGTGGAGCGGTGATGTAAAGCAAACAAAACGAGAACGTACACAAATAAATACGTAACGAATAATGTTTGCCAACTAATCCTACGGTGCCAACATCTCATGAGGTGATACAGAAGGACCGCTCTTAGGACCAGGGGTGTGATTCTGTAAGACCTCATTCTAAACTTCGAATCTGAATCCGCTGTGAGTTTCTTGATTGGCATTTTAAAAACTCGGTTGATAATTCGAATTTACACTAGCGCCACGCTTGCAAGGGTGCAAGCGTGTCAGCGAGTTGAACTATTGACAGGGAGATTTTGACAGATAAAGTATGAGATGACGTAAGAAGTGGCATTCTGTAAGGTAATTTCCCCGTCACTTCGACACTCGCTTAGTACTCGAACCCGATTCAAAGTGTCAAATATATCAAGGTCATTTTGAACCTTATGCGAAGTGAGAGTGAATAGCGATGTGAGATGTGAGTTGTTGTTTTAATTTTACAGAATCGACCTACAGTACGAAGTATCGACCTAAAACTTCTAGATTTCCCGAATCTTTTCTGTGTAAATGTGCTTTTACTTGATAATTGTGATGTGTATTACCATGATTTGAATGCAGATCTCCTCAATAAATCTGAACGACTTTTTAATAACTGCATTCGATTCGTGTTTAATCTCCGTACCTAAGTATGATCATGTGTCCACACATCGGCCGCTCTTAAAACAGTTACCCATCAGACAGCGTAGAGCGTTAAGGGCTTTGACAACCTTGTTTCCTCTTCTAGACAAACCCAGTTGTCCATCCTACTTGACTCCTCACTTTCAATATTTATGCTCTGCGCAGAACAAGAATCTTCGTTCCTCCAATAATCGTCTCCTACGATGTCATTCTCACCGCTCTGGATTTCTTAAATTTTCTTTTCTTGTTTTCCTTTGGTTAAACAAAGTATGCACGAGGTTCAATGTGTATTTATTTTAAAAAACGTTGTCTCGCTCTTAGGATTTCTCCTGAATCGTGAGTACGTTTACAGACATAAACTTACATACAGCCAGACCCAGAACAAATATCTGTAGGACATACAAATATTTGACCCGAGCGGGAATCGAACCCCCGACACGCAGCGCAGCAGCTAATCACTCAACCACTGCGTCAATGGAAATAATATTTTCTGTTCGTGGTTATAACATTGAGAGTAATGCTGGCACTTCACATGGCATATTTGTGCAAATATTGGAATACTACTATATATACTTATTTGAATACTACAAAATCGACTTTATCAATAGTTATAGGGTACATTTTGTGGTATCCAAATATGGCAAATATTTTTATTGTACAAATAAAATAGTTTTATTACAAAAAAGACAACCGCCTGCAAAAACCAAAAAGTGAAAAATAACTAAAACAGAGCACATATGACTTTAGTTTCGGAAGTCGGTGGCTTGGCTGTTCTATTTCTTGTTTTGTATTGCCACCGACTTCCGAAACTAAAGTCATGTGTGCTCTGTTTTAAAGTTACTTTTCATTTTTTGGTTTTTGAAGGCGGGTGTGTTTTTTGTAAAAAAGCTTTGTTATTTTTGCTTTTTAGTACTTCCTTATCATCCATTAAGAAATGGCAACACAGTCAAAACAAAGATTGAAAGTACTACAAGGTGAGAACATTACAACGTCATCCATGTATATTTTTTTTGCTTTCTGTCGATTTTTCAAAAAGTGCTGAATCAATTTCGATAAAATTTATATGGGTGGTCCCATATAATTTCCCTTGAGAAAAAGAATTTTCAAAATCGCTTTACATTTACCGGAGAAATCGCGTAACAAATATACAAAAAAAAAAAAAACATACAGACGAATTGAGAACCTCCTTCTTTTTGAAGTCTGTTGAAAATAAATGCAATAAATAACACAAATGTTGACGGAACACGGAACAGGTGCGTGAGAGTGCCCCTTACCTCCAAAGACGTACACGCAAGTATAAAAAGGTATAACATCCATTAAAGTCAATTCCTTGTGAGACATCACCTCACAAGGGCTTATTTATTAAAATGTATGTTATAGTTTGTGTTAAATGCCACTGAAAACGATACCGAAAGTCGTTTGTGTAAACAAGAACATTAATATAGTGCGTAATCTAAGCAACACGTGTGTTAATGATACCATCCAATAAAATAAAACTAATGAACGTAGCTTTTATTTAATGTAGTCATTTAAATTAAAACATTGCTATGTATGGCTTGATCAACGACAAGATTCAAATAAATAACAGTTTGTTAACATCACGTAACTTTCTTCATAAGTGTCATTAATGCTGACGAAGGAATTATATCTAGAAGCAGGACGCGTCTAAAGGTATTGAGGACATCGTGAAGAGAGAGTAAGTATTGAGTCACTTGCCCATTCTTCTCCATACGAAACTAACTTTTGGAAGGGGCCACGAGATTCCATTTTCTATATAAATGTCAATCAATCAATCATTTATTTTGTTAAACATAGGTATAGTTACAGATAATATATGTTTTCTAAAATATGTGCACTATGTTTTGCCAATATATGGCGTACAAAATCAACATAACAAAACAAGCAATTACAATTAAAATTAGGGTGGCATGTCAACAGATTACATTCAAGAAATAATTAAATTAAAAATATGTCAATTAGGTTGTGTCAATGGCAACAGGTCATTACAATTTTATATAAATGAAAACATTCTATAGGTAATTTTATAATCAATTAATAAATAAAATCATATGTTTGTAATTAGCAAGTCGGAATCTTCATATCTCTGCTTATCAGTAATAAACTCAGTGATGGAGTAGTAACATCTATCTATAAGTAATTTAAACAAAGACCTCTTAAAGGATCCCAGACACTCTTTATTTCTAATAGCTACTGGAATACTGTTATATATTTTTGGGGCCATACCAAGCACACTTTGCCGTTCAATCTAATTGAAATAAATAGTTTGACTTTTACTTTGACCGTTAGAATAAATATTTTACAAAGCCTATAGTCATTGTTCCTATTCGTATCGACCATTGACGTACGAATAACATAGAAATTATCTTGTAATGGGCGCTTTGATGAAAGTTCACAATGCGCGGGACTCCGCCACGGTCCCAATCAGCCGCCAGCGCCGTGAGAGTGACGTCACGAGCGGCTTATTGTACAAAAATGGCCGCGAGCGGGAACCTGGCTTGAAGTGTAAATTGATTCATTTCCACTGAGCACCGGTACACCGCGGTTACAGTGAGTCAACTGCGAACTAATAGTATATTATTGGTAACAATTATTATTATTGGTAACGCAAAGCTGAATTAAGTTCAGGTAGCATACGCTTCAGAAGAACTAGAAATCATAATAATAATAATCATAGCAATTTATTTATTTCTTATCATAGATACAAAAAATATAGATGTTAGGTTAATTAAACAGCGCGTTATGTTATGCCAAGAGGTGTATGTTAAAAAAAAAGAAAAGATGATGAAGACGATGTAAAGTAGTAATCATTATCATCATCATAGTCGAAACACGTTCACTGTTAAACACAGGCCTCCCCCATAGAACGCCACAACGAGCCGCAACCTGTCGCTTGCATCCACCGGTTACCCGCGACCTTGACGATGTTATCTGTCCATCAGGTAGGAGGCCTACCAACGCTGCATCTTCCGGTTCGTGGTCGCCACTCGAGAACCTTTCTTCCCCATGGGTTATCGGTTTTTCGAGCGATGTGGCCTGTCCATTGCCACTTCAACTTTCAAATTCTGAGAGCTATGTCGGTGACCTTACTTCTTCGGCGGATTTCCTCGTTCCGGATTTTATCACGCAAAGAAACTCTGAGCATAGCTCTCTCCATTGCTCGCTGCGTGACTTTGAGCTTCTGTAGGAGGTCAGCAGTTAAGGACCACGTTTTTGTACCATAAGTCAACACTGGCAATACCCACTGGTTTTAAACCTTCGTCTTTAGGCACTGTGGAATTTTGGACGAAAAGATATCTCTAAACTAGCAATTATACACAATAAATAAATTTTCGCGAGATTTATTGAGAAAAATATATGTTTACTGAAAACCTTGTACTTATAATGTAAATCATGACTGCGATAAAGATTTTAAATGCTTTTTTACACATCATGATAAAGTTCAAATAAAAGCTACTTTGTTTTACTGTTACTACACTCACTGTGTACAAGGCTTGTAAGAAACAGCGCACACCTTAAGATGAACAAACATAAATTGCGGGACGTTCTGGCGCAATCAACCGCCATACACTTTGTTAACACGAATAGGTACGAACGGTACAGCTCGTAGAGATTCGTAGCAGCTCGTAGCAGCTCGTAGCAGCTCGTAGCGATTGAAGGTGCTATTGAAAGATGTTCGATGTGTACGTGTTTGTGAATTGGTTTTACGATTTCATTTGTAATGCAACGACGAGTGTTGAAGAAGTGTGTGGAAAATGTGTTCGAGTGTGTCGCCTGAAGACAATGAAGGCGAATTGAAGGAGGTGAAGTAGAATCACACAATAATTCTTAGCACGTTATGTACGTTCAACAAAACAGGTAACCAGGGTCGTCTGATATAGTTGATGTTTTCTTTGAAACCGATAAATGTCATTAACTGTTTTTTTGTTAATTAAATTTAATTGGAAAACATCCAGCAGTTTCTAAGTAAACGTTAACTATATCCGATGACCTTGGTTACTTAGCTCTTTTGTTGACTGTACATAAGTACAGTAGCAAATAAAACATCCTCGACCCACGGAGATCGATACCTGTCCTAACATGTATGTGTATTAACAATGTTTAGTTGTGTTTGTTACTAATGCACATTCTTACTATTATTTCTTTACCACCATTTGATTAACTTACGTCAAAGGTATCTTAGGCGTTGCTCCTAATCTGCAAACCTTCTCTATGGTTTTTTAAACATATTCATATCTAGGCTTTAATAACTAAATCGCAACACCTCTCGCTCGTCCCCTACACACCTAATAAGTGTAGCCAGTTCCCTTCATCCGGCACTCCGGCACTCCGGTAGGTATCCGATATGATTTTATTACGCGCGCCAAATATTTGCACCGCTCTTCCCTCGCCGTAAGATGCTGTGATCAGATCAATTGCTTCTGCGTATGCTCAAATTAAATTACTTTTTTATTTGTTTGATGATTTCAATATGCCGGTGAACATGTTGTACCTACAGATTGGTTTTCGTTCCTTTGTGTGCTCATTCCTCAATATTCCTACACGAGATGTTAGGAGAAAATAATTGTTTTTTTCTGTAAATTGGTTTGAATCTGTAAGTAGATTAAAACACAAATCCTTCTGTAATCCTGCTGAAATAAGAACGTTTGAGTTGATACATCCTTATACTGAATAGTGAACTACTAAAATATTTTAATCAGTTTATTTTAACTACTAGTAAGAACCAAAGCACTGGTGTTGTATGTCCCTGCAAAACACACACCTTTCATTTTGACTGTTAAAAAATATTCATTGCGTTTTTTACGTAGTCGTGCAGACGAGCTATTCAAACATATAAAGCAATGAATTATTAATTTCAGTCAAAATCCTTCAGATTGAGAGAACAAGTGTGTCACGCTAGTACCCCACAGATTGACACGCGACGGAATGAACCAGTGTGTATGTATGAGATGTGCACGATACGAGCTTTACGAGAGCGCGTTTTGTGGGACCGACACACTACTGCGACACAGTTACATGTGTTCATATTTTTATTATTTGTATTATTGCGCGCGGGATGCTATAACTTCCTTCACTTACCCTTCCAAGCTTCTTTATTTACTACTGACTTGGATTGTGTAGACGATCAGAAGACGGTCAAAAATCGACGGTCAGGCAGTAACTCCGTACACTGAGATGTAGTATGTAGTTGGACAAATCACACGGGATGTGTACTGGAAATAAAATCACTGTTTGTGTTCGATAATTATTGACAGTTTATTAGTAAAAACATTAAATAATATAATGCATAAAGTAGGTTAGTTGTAGTGGGCGCAATAGCCTAGTTAGCAAATGTATACAAATAATCGGTAAATAAGCAAATGATTGTTGAGGTAAAAACTAAAACAAAACATATCATGTGATAGCACGCTCTACCTTAGGCTGCATCATCACTTGAGATCTGGTGAAATGTAGCCAAATATAAGCCTGTTAGTAAAAAAACATTACATGAGTCCATTGGCGCAGTGGCTGAGCGATCGACTGCTGCGCAACGTGTTGCGGGTTCGATTCCCGCCCAAGGTAAATATTTGTGTGATGAGCACTTGTGTTTGCCTGTATGTATTTAAATGTATTTGTGTATGTATATCAGCTGTCTGACACTCATAGTACAGGGTCTCCCTAGTTTGGGGTTAGATGGCCGTGTGTGAAATGTCCCCACATATTATTATTATTATTAATAGAAATATTTAATTAATTATCTATGACATACAGAAGTTCAAGGGCGTCGCCAGGGGGGGGGGCAGGTAGGGGCAGCTGCCCCCCCCTAGACACTCAAAAAGAAAAAGAAAATTAGTTAAATTTTATTGATCAAAAAGAAGGATCTCGCTTGAATTCTTCAATATTAAAATCTTGCACCTAATTGAATATTTTATTGCTTCCAAATTATTTTTATCCCATTGTTCTATTGTTTATCCTATATTTTGTCGAAAATTCTTTTAATGGTAATGAATATAATAATTTACATTACAATTTTTATTCATTATACACAGTGGCGTAGCTATCCGAAGGCTAGGCGGTGCGATGTATCGGGGCCCCTAAGCTCAGGGGGCACCCCGCCCCTGGCCAGCAAACAGTCAGAATATAAATACAAATTATTTCTGTTCTTGTGCCTAGCCACTTTAACCAATCAGCCGTTATGCAATTGATTTGCGTGATATTTCAATTTCTTTAATTTATATTATCATTTTATGTTATCTGAAAATGAGTCCTTAACTCTGCCAAAGTGCCAATGCTTCCTTTAATTCTTCTGCTGATGCAAGTTTTATTTAATTGAAGTTGACACCCTTGGTCACCTTGTGCGTCGGAGCTTTAGTCAACAGAAAGGCTTTTTTTATGTTTAAAGCCTGCCACATCCATACACAAAGTGTGTCAAGTCACTTGACCTGTTAGAGACCTTTTTTGATGTCTACGTTCACGCACATCGTTCTGATTTTTGAGAGTTGGCTCAAACCTCATCTTCTCTCAACCTACCTTTTTCCGGTTTCGTTCTTATCCGTAATAATACAATTGGAAAGGCAGGAAATATGTTGCTTTTTGTCTTCGTAGCAATTTTCCTTTCAAAATCTTTGCTTCTTCTCCTTCACTTTACAGCTGTGCCTCCGCGAGTAGGTACCTCTTTCTGGAGATCCATATCAAATGTGTTAAAACCCTACTTGGTGTTGTCCATTGTCAGAGCATACACATTGCGTCAATATGCCTCTTGTTCCCGTAAACTCCTACTCATCATCGAGTCTGTTAGTCTCGATGTTCTTCCTCTGCAACCGACTTACTTATTTTAATATCTCAGGGGATGACACGTGGCTCGAATTAGTACTAACGACCTGTCTCTCTCTTGTGTCCACTTATGGTGAGTATTCTGCACCTGGCTTTTCCAACCATGACCTTATTTTCCTCTCGTATGTTCTAAAACAAAACCTAAACCGGTTCATAAAGGTCTGTATACGTATTGTTTTGCGCGCATGGATGTGGAGAAGCTACGTCAGGATGCGTCGGAACTCGATGGGTGTCACCCTGCAGCTACAACAACCGTAGACCAGCTGTGTATCTTCAATCGATCGGTCCTTGCTCTCTACGACAGACACGTTCCTGTAAAGAGGGTTCACCTTAGGCGTCCACCTGCTCCTTGGATGACGACAGGAGTTCGTATGGCGATGAGGCACAGGGATCGGGCGAAGAAACCTCTTCAAAGCAAGAAATCTGTAATCAGATTATACGTAACGCCAAACGCCGCCATATCCTCGAAAACATTTCGCCTTCGTCTCTTGCTGATATCTGGAAATTCTTCGGAACTCTTGGTATCGGCAGCCCACGTACTCGTGGACTACCCGAAGACAATTTACCTAGATGATATCAACCGTCATTTCACAACAACTGGTCATTATGTTGTCTCAGACAGATAAGCTGGATAGGGTCCTCAATAGTTGCGTCAGGTTTATCTTTAATTTGAGGAAATATGACCATGTGTCAAGCTTCAGGTACGAGCTAAAATTATTGCCAATTCGCCAAAAAAGTTTCCGTGCGTTGACAACGCTTTCCTCTCTGCTCCACTGTATCTCCCCTCCTTCTTATCTAATGTCCCACTTTCAATATCTATGTTCTTCAGACTCTAGGAATCTACGGATTTCTAACAATCTTATCTTGCTTAGCCCTCCTCATACTTCAGATTTTTTCATTCCTCCTTTTATGTCCAGTTCATTCCTTTCTGGTATGCGCTTCCTCTCGATATCAGAACTGCCTCCACTGACTGGGGGCCGTCCTATGCATTTAAGCGGAAGATGTGAATTTATTTTAGCACTAATAAGTATACTTATATGTATTTGGTTTTACTTGATAAAATGAAACGTAACCAGTTTAGATAGGGCCCCATCTTTTTTTTCGCACCGGGGCCCCTGGTCACGTAGCTACGCCATTGAATTGTATAGTCAAGACTTTGTGGAGCTTTACACATTGGACTTTGTACCGTTCTTAGAGTCCCTTCACACTAGCGATTGCCCAGCCTACGTTGTCGAGCCTACGCTGGAACACCGCTACGCATACGTTCATCGATGAACGTATGCGCAGCGCAGCATAGAAACGCCGGCACAACGGGACGCAGCGAGACCTCACACAATTTTGCTGTCGTTTCGGTATACTATATAATACCGCCGACGTCTGCGCAGCGTTCAATTATCTGCAGAGGAAACGCCGATGCCGCGGCGTCTGTGCTGCGCATACGATCATCGAACGCCTACGCTTTAGAAACGCTAGAGTGAAGGGGCCCTAGTAGAACAAGCGTCGCCCGTAGGGGTAAGACACGCACTTCCAGTAAGGCTTCATGTGCTTTTGACTGTATTTAAAATTCATGCTATTCCCATCCTCCAATCAAGTTGCCCCCCCCTAGGCCATCGGCTGGCGACGCCCTTGCAGAAGTTAGTGATTTAAATGAGTGCAGTGTAATTCTGTCGGAAATTTTAGATGAAGTCAGTTTGAGATGAGCTGTCAATAGAATCAAAGCCCCTTCACTGCTCATAACTACATTTCTAATGTAGATGCTTCCGGTGGCGAGTTCTGGGCATTGAAATGGCAATTGAAATAACACCAGTTCAAGAGAGTTCCAATATTTTATTTATTTTTTGTCAACTTAGACGTCATTAATTTCATATCCACATTTGCACGTTCCTTGTCCTCCGCGAAGTTGTTAGCGGCTAAAAGTTGGTGTTGTGCTTGACGCGCTGTCCTCGCGTTTTTATGAGCGCTTTACAGCCCATTATACGCTTGTTGTGTAATAGAAACACTTGATTTGTTCCTCCCCAGACGCCGCGCCGACGTACTACACCGTGTTTGTAAACAAGTCATCGCCACTTTTTAATTTTCTTTTCGGGATGTTGACGTGGGGGGCGAAGTTTACACGACCAATCTAACTTGTTGTTGATTCAATTTAAATTGTGTTCAGGGACTTCTAGTAGATGTAGTTGTAAACATAATAATAGTTAACTAACTACATCGATTCTTGAACCAACGACTAATCTAAAATTCCGTTAGAAAATCTCGGAGAGAAAAAATAAATAAAAAAAATCTGCTGGTTTTCAAATGGCGGAAGTTATTTAGGAACTCTAAACTAAAAACACAACGTGGCAAATTAAATATCTCAATGTATAGGTAGGTAGCTGATAATTTAATATATTTTACCTCCACGTGTCAATGTAGGGTCAACCGTCACCTAACACGATACGATAGTCTATGACGAGTGTATTCTCCTGAACATATCAATTATCATAAACGTTATATATGAAGCGTCTCGCGTCACTGGTCACAAGGTACACGAGGCGACAATAAAGCAATAAACACGATGATGAGGACGATATCGTGCACGTGTACTCTCGCCCTTGAACCGCGCCGTCACACACGCGCACATTTGTAAGGAAAGTGATGGAAATCAACATTCAATAAGGTCGTGCTTGCAGTTTTGATACAAAGTAGAATACTTGTAAAGCAATCTATATATCTAATATTAGAGAGACTGGTCTTTATCCAACGGTTCTAGAAGGATAACGATGATATTTAATTAGCTATTCCTTTAAAGTTACGATGTCAGGCTTTGTCAAGCAGGCTAGAGTTGCGATAAGCCAGATAGAGAGACATTGTCTTAACATAGTACTTACAAAATCTTATTTTAGATTAGGTATAAAAAAAAAAAATTTTTTCATTAGCCCGTTGTGTCCCACTGCTGGGCAAAGCCCCCGAGCCCCCGAGTCTTTTCAGGTAATCTTTTCTTTCGGAAAAAATAACAGTATTTTTGAGTTCTTACGTAGAGTCGTGCCTAAAATACGTACTACATAAGCATTAACGGTAAATGGATGATGCTTTTTTAACCGACTTCAAAAAGGAGGAGGTTATCAATTCGAATGTTTGTATTTTATTTTTTTGTTTTATGTAGTTTCGGGCATAACTCTGTCATATATAGACGGATTTGCAAAATTATTTTTTTGTTCGAAACGGGTTTATTCCGAAATGGTTCCATATCAATTTTACCAAAATTCATCTAGCCCTTTTTGAGAAAATCAACAAATTCCCAAAAAAATTACTTAGACGACGTATTAGTTTCTTCAATCTTTGGAGGATTTACAATCTCTTTTAAGTGTGTCGGCGTTTCTTAATGGATTTGGATGTTAAGGCAACACTAAAAAGCGAAAAAGAAAAAGTAAAAAAAAAGAAAAGAAAACCGCCTTTTAAATCTAAAAAGTGATAAATAACTTTAGCAGAGAACGCACATTACTTTACTTTTTTTTGTTTGGTAGGACATACTTTAACGGTGCTCTCATAAAGTAGTTAAGTTTTTTAAATTTAAATAACTAAAAACAATATGCTATACCCACTATTGCTTTGCATGCTTTCCTGTGGCTTTTTTAGTGTTACAGTTTCTTAATATTGATTTGGATGATAAAAAGTGCCTCTGCCTCTAGTACAATCTGTTTTGACTAATATTCATTCTTATTCTGTTTGATTTATATAATTGTTTACTTTTGTTAATACAAAACAACAAACAGAACCACAGCCGCGGACTTACAAAATTAAAGTTATTTTTTACTATACTGTTTTTAAGGTGGTTGTCTTTTTAGACTAAAGTTAATATTTTTCGTCTTTAAAAAAAAAGCTTTTCCCGATATCAGAATGACAAAGAGATTGTAATGGTGGAAGGCTATTTTCTAACATTTTCGTATAAATAAGAAGAAGAAAAGTGTACGTATGTTTGTTAAGTCCGCGATATCATTATGTGTGTCGCGCATGTCATGTTTATAGCGTCCTTGACCCGCACTACATTTAAAGTATTGTACGGATTGTTAGTGACGTTAATTCGCGTAAACATTGTCGAATAACAAATAAAAATATGTTATCATCATTCTACTTTTTGTTTGTATCTTTGATTCGCAAACTTCCGTATTGATTGTGTAATGATTTCACTATCTTGCGTTTAAATAGTATCAATAAATTATGACTTGTTTTGATTGACTCAGTTCTCAAATATATTCCACTAGGTAAGTCTTGATGCTCCTTTTAAGACTGTAGGAGCGTATTCTGTTCCTTTCTGACACAAACAACCAAGGTGATATCATTAAGGGCTATAAATCTCGCCCGGTGTACATGTGTATAGAAAAGTGAAAAGTTGTGGCTCGCTAATACTCGCCGGGCGCTAGATTAAAAACGATTGCGTGCCGAAACTGGGACGCAGTGGGACGCGCGACGGTGGCCCGGGATTACTCGGGACCAGTGTCCCATGTCACGGGATAGCGCGGGAAATAAGAGAATATGGCTGAACCGATTTTGATGAAATTTGGCAGGAAAATAGCTTAAACCCTGGCAAAAGCTAGTAGGAGAATAATTTCGAAAATCAGAAAATTAATGTAAGTCGACCAATTCTTTATCTAAACCTTGTAATAAGTTTCAATTATTAGATAAGTGTTGCAATTTATACATCCCTTGCAGAGTTGCAATATTTTTCCACTAAAGGTTATGATTATTTACCTAATAATTTGATGTGTTTTTTGTAGTGGTTTTCCTCACAGAAAATGTCCGTTTAGGTGATACGCATACCTATATTAAACATTAAACACGTTCATTAGGCCTTTCCTCATTTAAATATAACATCTAAAACAAATTGTTTATCAAAAGTTTCACCTCAAAAAATGTTGTCTCGCGTAACTTTGTGTAAGCTCCTGGTTTGTTTGTGTTGAGTACCACACGGCACGAATTAAAAAATTGCCATCCCTGCTCCGAGGATTAAAAAGTGTGCGGTCGTAACTCGCGCTGATTGTACTCGTGCTGGTGCTGAGAGCACGAGTGCACGAGTGGCATGGCAGAGAAGTGTTTGAATAGGTGTAAAGTGATTGATGCTATTTAAAGCTTTAAATGTGTGAGAGTTTCTAAGACTAAATGAAAATATGGCAAAGTTACAACACCGTTGTTTTTCTTTTATTCTTTAACCAGCACTACCTCTTAAGATCCAGGTATCTACTAGTTTAAGAGGTATAGTGATAATAATTCTTGTACAGAGTTGCATCATAAACTTTAATTATATAATATAGCCTATAATATAGCCTATCTAAAAATAACTGTATTCATCTGTATTTTTTGGTAAAATAAACGTTATTATTGTTATTTGTTTTGGTAATGTACAAATAATAAGATAATTCTCTCCATTTAGGCATAGAAAATGCATGTAGTTGAAGGCTGATGTAGGTTAGAAAGTAGGCAAGTGTTAGTCAAAAGTAAAACTAGTGTGGGGACAGCTTATGAAGGTAGAAAAATAAGCTCTAGATCTAATGACGAGCATAGCGGCTTTGTCCTGTGTAGCCTGGAATAAATCAATTATTATTATTTTATTATTTATCTAACTTATAGGCACACGGTTGTTGAGCAGGTATGTACTTGTATCGGTGAGTTATAGCTCGTTTGTACTGTTCAAGCGCCATTACCGATTAGGAATGGGAAATAGCGTGTTCGCTAAGTTGTTTGACCTAACAGGAACTGAGGAGGTAAAAATTATAAATATAATGTGACTCCATATATAAACAGAAGATTTTGGTGTTATTTTTCCGTTAGTTAAAACCTTTATTTAATTTAATACCTTTTCAGGGAACATCATTTACCCACAGATAATAAACAAAATTAAACGTTTTATGGCAATTGCTGTTTGAGTTGAAGTTATTGTTATCGTGTAGATACCGATGTGCATTGTAATAAATAATACATTCGTTTTTTTTGCACTGTGTTCATTTTAACAGTTTGCAGGTTCGCAACCGGTTACCAACTTTACCAATGTCACTTTTTTAATGTCATATGTACTTTTTAAAGTTTATCTTGGACATCATTGTCATCGGTGAAGGAAAACATCGTGAGGAAACCTGAACCTAATCTATATACAGGGTGCCTGGTAATTAATGGATAACCTTGAAATGGCTTATAGTAGATCTTATGCAGTCGTAGTGCAATAAAATAATTTTACTTTATTGCACTACGACTAGAAATGATTTTTTTTTTCGTATTTTTTTTTCCTATTTTTTCTGAATGGCCATAAGTTCTACTAAAAGCCATTTCAAGGCTATCCATTAATTACCGGGCACCCTGTATATAAAAGGCAAAAGTGATTGACTGATGTATCAACGCACAGGCCAAACCCTTAAGGCTAGAAAATTGAAATTTCGTACACGTATTCCTCATATGTCAAAAGCATCCACTAAGGAAGGATTTTACAAAATTCAACCCCCAAGGGGGTGAAATAGGGGATAAAAGTTTGTATGAAACTTTTTATATTCCTTGAATATATTTACATTACCTACCTACCTGCAGGTAGGTATAGGTAGGGTAGGTAGGTATAGGTAGGAAGATAGGGACAGGACAACGTCTGTAGGGTCAGCTAGTATTAATATAAGTCTGAAATAGCTAATCCGCCTTGAGCGCACGTGGTGATCAGTGCTCGTGCCTTCTCTGTATGAGAAGAGGGCTTTGCACTGCAGTGGGACAATTATAGGCTGCTATTATTTATTTGGTTGGTAATTTTTTGATGTACAACAGACAATTATAAAGGATCAGGAACCAGCAGTGTTATTCTGTAAAAACCTCTCTCGGTGGGTTTTGGTGAATTCACCGGCTGAGTTCTTACTTACCGCCTTTTTCTTATTTATCTGTTACCTGTAACTGTACCATTTGAATGAAAAACCTCAAAGTAAATATAACCAATTTATTTTATGTAAATACCTAAGTGGTTTTCAAAATCCTTTGACAAAATATTGCCGAAGTGGCAACATCTTAATTGCATGAGAGGCTTGACATATTTTCGTGCAATTGGAGTGAATTCGCAAGAGTTTTGTTGAATTTTGTTAGCTATAATTAGTATAGTATTAATGTAGTAATATATAGGTATGTTGTATAAAGTTAGATTATATATTAGTTAAGATTATTATACAATTTTGTTAAGTTGATGTGAATAGAGTTTAGTATTTTTAATTTTGTGTTCAGATTTTTTAGTATTAGCCTAGTTTTAAAGTAAGAAAACCTTCTTTTTAATTTTTGTTTTGTGAACCACTCTATTGTTTTGGGGTCAACCTGTAAAATAGTGTGTGCGTGTTAAATAAATAAATAAATAATCTTCAGGTGCATATATACATATTTCCAACGCGCGAGATATCATTTCTCTAGATGTGCTACTATTGAGCGTACTTCGCGTCATTTGAATATGTGACTCGTCAGTTACATTCATGCACGTCATGATGGCTCATTAAGTGCTTACGTAGCTAGGTTAGGTTCGTAATATTATCGTTAGTCTCATCTTGTATACAGTAATGTTAGATTTATAGACAGAGTCAAAGTCAAATCATTTATTTCAATTAGACAATCAAGAACTGTTTTTACGTCATATAACAAAATAAATATCTCAAAATTGCTGACTCCTTGACAATTCAAAAGTGCCAGTAAATGGTTTATTTGAAAGAAATGATTTGAGTTTGAGTTTGCCCCTTCCTAAGGTAGTTTCGGTTCGCAGAAGAATAGGCAAGAAACTTCTTACTTGTTATTTAAAAATAATATAATAATATTTTGTATAATTACAGGAATTATACATTTTAATACGATGTACCTTGTATTTAACCACTATACTCGTTTTAGAGTATATACAAGGCACGTAACAGATCTGTTCCGTGGTACAAGGTATTACAAGTTAGAAGTAGTAAGTAGTAGTTAAGAAGAGAAAGAAGAATGTAAGCACTCCAAAAAAATGGCCTATTTCGATAATTGTGAAAGTATTATTTGTGTCCGGATAAGTACCAGACAAACGTGCCTATTTAATAAGTACTGCCCACGGGGTTTGTATAAAATTATCTGTCAGGTAAGTTAACCGGTGCTTATCAGGTGTTGAATTAGTTTTATCGTTTTACTGCCCTTCAGGTCTACCTACCCTCAGTCAGTCGGATAATTTGTGTATCTAATTAGCCGCACATGAGATCACTACCCCTCGTGTATCAGGAGCGCAGAGGATCAAGTTGGTGTGTGTAGGTGTTCACTTCGAACTGAAGAGCTCATGTCCGCTGATACATATGGATGAGATAACTTTGATTGCTTCGCAGATTAAACTTACTAGTTATATGACGTGGCTTAAGGAAAATGTAGGTAGATGCGGCTTTACACATGAAGAACACTAGACCGGTTCTAGGGTTACAGACGAAGTAATAAAACTCAATTAAGCAAGTCATCAGATTAGCAGTAGCCTTCAGGATTGAACCAGAGCATCACTCGTGAAGCAAGTCCAATTTCACATCATCTTTCTTTCGCAGCTGTCGTTACGGGTAGACGGAAGCCAGAAAGTGTGACAACCAGTCTTACAAGGGGTATTGTGTTACCCAGTGACTAGATTGTGGAGGTCCGACAGGGAGTTTTATTATTGGTATTCAGCTGCAGTCGGTTAGACTTGAAGTTGACCCCAACATGGTTAGGCAAAGGCTAGGTAGTTTGTGTGTTTTCTTTCGTACCAGTAAGGTCGATATTCGTAGTTCAAGTGTGACGTGTGGTGCCCCATGGATCGCTGACCACAATGCTGCTACCTTGAAGACTGGCTATAATTTTAAAGAGCATGAGCCGTTCTCATGTACTTAGACAGGAGCTCTAAGATTGATAATAATATATCTATGTTTCCCGTTAGTCCTGAAGCGCAATTATCTTGTGATGTCAGCTAAAGTTGGCACGTATGCAAATACATGAGAGTGGACTTGTGGACACTCGGACTTAGGACGGCGGTACTTTGTCACTAATTATGCTCAACTCACAACTTGCTCACTCACCGTAACACCGATGAGGTGGGGACACACCGAGTGACGGTAATGCTGATATTACATAGATATTAGAAGTGAAAAAAAATATAATATGCATATACTAGTGTACGGAGTTATTAGAAATTGAATAAAAAAATGTTGAGTTGATTATTAACCACGTGGATATCTGATTATTTAAAGCAACGGATTAAATAAAAATAAAATACGAGAAATCTTCTGTAAAATGTAAATATCTGTTATGTTTACAATAATTCGATTGACTTTACTATATATTTTGGGACTCTCCGTTTAGTTCATAGTTTGATTCGCGACCTCTTGGCTTGTTTTGCTACTGATAACGTAGCCCACGTAAGAGTCCAAATTCCTTTACCAGCATTAATTTAAAATATTTAAAAAAACACAAATATTTGTTATTCGTTCGCATTTTTAATATTTTTTTAGCGCGGGTATTTTCATTCAGTGTAACCACGAACACAAACTAAACGAATTCAGCTACATTGTTTTTTTTTTATTTTGTATAGAGTTTTCAATTATAGATAAGGTTGGATTCGCAGAACGTAGTTTCTGTAAGATATACCTGTGTGACAGTCTCCTTCTAACCAGATAGGCTTTTCTAATGTGTCATAACTTGGCCAAAACAATTTTTGCTGATGCTTGGGAACTATTAAATTCACGCGGGTGAAGCATCGAGCGGCACCTAGTGCGTAATAAGGTAATTTACTGTCAATAGATATTTACCTCAATCGTTGAATACTAATAATAATATTAATTTTATTACCAGGCAATATTATGACATTATTTTTATTGTTAACTAGTATTTCTAAATATTTTTAAAATTAAATGTGATGAATGGTCTTCATTTAGTTCAAATTATGATATAACGTTTTGTAAGTTACTCAAGTCGAACACTGAGAGCTCTCGCTGTACCCCCAGCCTAACAGAACTTTCTTAGAGTTGTTAAGAGGTCGCCAATTAGTCAAATTGCCGCAGCAGTTAGTTGCTCACTTGTTTGAACAGGATCCCGAATGTCTTTGATTCGGGACTTTGCTTCATTTGGTTTTTGCATAATTACAATTAGGGGCAGTGTCCATTCTACCTGCTACTGTTAATTGGTTACGTAAATTCACGAGTCTTAAGTCAGCGTTAGAGCTTATGATGTAAATAAGGTTGTGCTGTTAGCTCTCTGTGTTCGTAGGTCTACAAATAACCATCTGCCCAAAGCAGAAGTAAATTTTTGCTTATACTGAATGAAAGAACCAAAGAATAAGCAGGTATCAACCAATATCATGATACTATGTAAGAAAATGTTAGTAGCGTGCCTAACGGTTCAGAAAAACGCAATTTAAAAAATGTAATAGGTACGTACAACTAAACAAACTCATTTAGATTAAAACTATACTTAAAACATCACGAGTGAATTTAGCTGAAAAATAAGCAAAAGTACGTGGTGATGCGATGCGGTGGAAGTAAGAGGCGACACGACACGATCGCGGCAAATAAATTAAGTAAGCGACGGTCCGCACCGCACCGCACCGAATCGCACCGCGTCGTGTCGTGCGGACGGCGGGCGCCGGCTATGCAACAAAACAACTCAATTGAAGTACATTAGGATTTACAATGTAAATCTCGGAGCTGAATTAATTGATTATTGTGTATTTTGCGTTATTCTTTTTGCTAAGGACGGAATTTCATGATTTTGTGTTGTAGACTGTTCTCCTTCTTCTTCATAGCACTGGTATTCGTAGCAGACTGGCAGAAATCAAGCTAAATCTTTGTTGCGTTGTTCTTACTATAACATCAAAGTCACCTTCTGTAGAATTCCGTATGTATTTTCAGCCATGGATCGACAACAACACCTAACTATTTAACGTTATAGTTTTCGCCGTAGGCAGATGACACACATTCCGTGTACAAGTCTTAAACATAAAATGTAAGTACACGCTCCACAAAGACTACAGCGGCTAATCGTTAACCAGAACACTTTAATTTATCTCTAACGGCCAAGCTGGTACAAAGTTGTCTCTAAATAAACATGGAACGTGAAATGGATGGGTGCAGAAGTACCATGTGTGTATCAAAAATATTACAAAAGTATCACTCGAACCGAAGTCGATTCTAACCGGGTTGGAAGCAGTGTCGTGCCTAGGGTCAAGGTTAGGGCAAGCCCGATAGATTTTTAACGATTAAGAAAACAGAAGCAACTTGCTCCATTACTGATTAGCCCATGTTATGCTTATTAGTGCAAGCCCAGCTTTTCGGCTTGTATGAAGGTCCCGTTGGAAGGTGATGGAATTATTACTGCTCGGCAAGAAAAGGGTTTGACGTTTGAGTAAAGCCTGTAAAGGTCTAATTCATAGACAGAAATAAATAAATTTGGTATTTGATAGTGACACAATAGCGCCGATTTAATTGTACACAAAAAATTTGACAATTGCCATCTCTTACTGCCAGGCAGCTGAAGAAAAGGACGGCGACAGATCAGAACTAAGTTAGAGATGTCAAATTAGTTTTTTCCTTGAATTTCGCCGTGTTTTTAATCAATACGTTCTGATATGACAATTAGGTATAATTTATTGTATGAACATTTTAGATCACCTTGACAGTTGTTATTAATATCTGTCTTTTTCTTGTTTTATTGGCGAGAAAGAGATATAAATAGCGTATAATAAGTTTAGCCCGTGCACAACAGAATTGGCACTGACACCAATGTCTTGTGGTTAAAATCTCTTGTCATATTATGAGTTGGTTATCTATGCGAGGAGTTGGTTTTCTGTGCCTTCTTATTCAGGGACAGAGCCGGTACATCGAGCGGTTAGTTGTGCGAGTATAACCGAGCGTGGAATAACAAACACTGTACAATGCAGTTTTAATTTTCACATCGGGTTATTTCGGCTTCGGTGGACCTCTTGCAGCACTACTGTGAGCGTGAACTTAGACTTTCTATTAATTTTTATTATTGTCAGTTTTAAAGAAAATGTAAGGGATGACTAGACTACACCAGGCAGTTTAGTTTGCTGATGAAATTAATGGATTTACCTACCTACCATTACACCTTTCATAGTATGAATTTGTTAAATTTACCCTTTTTGTCAACTGTGTCTTCTGCATGTGTCGAGTGTATAGTCCTGTGAATCATCACACATGGGGGTTCTCAGATAATGCCAATCTTCAGTGCCTATGCAGCGTCTCTCCGCAGACCAAGGTCTACCTTCTATCTTGCACTGCATGTGTCTTCAGTCACCTGCTCATTTGCGGACCTAATGACTGCGTCAGCGGATGGCGTTGCCTTGGCTGAATACTGGACCATAGCGGCCAGATATGGAATCCGACAAAAAAAAAAACATACACACACTAAGAAGACAGTCAACTATTTATACACAGACATTAATGTTTATACTACCTTCGCTAAACTTAGTGTCTATCACTTGAGAAGCCTCACTGTAAGCTGACTATGAGACGCATCAAATAGAGAGTCTGCAGAACCATCTTTTTTCCTCTCTCGTACCAGTGGTTTAACTTAGCCTATTAATATTGTTTTACTTCGGTCTCAAGTAGTGAGGTCCATAGCCGTCGCGAGCACTGCACGGTGTCGCTAGTGTCGTGTTCTGTGTAATTTATATAACAGCACTAGAATGTGTAGCGTCGTGTGTATGCAGCTTTCCTCCTAGCGCTTACTAACTAAAGGTCTATAAGATTTTTTTTATTAGGTTGGTAGAAAACACACGTGTAAAATAAGTTTCTACTGAATATGATTCTCCAACGACCATCGGTTTTTACCTCGTCGATTAGTTCTAAATTGTTGGCACCGGTGCGGTGGCGTGAATAATTTCTGAGCAAAATGACTTTCACCAATTAACTCGGAAAAAAGACAGCTTAATTGCAACTGCACTAAAAGTATTGCAATGTCCAAACCAATAAATTAGCTAAGTAACTCCCTAAGTAAACCTTAAGCCAAGATTTAATGAGGGAATCTAAAACGGAGCCAAATGACCGCACTACTGTAAAAAGAAGTATTTTGTGGCTGCAGAGCTATACTTTACTTTCACGTTTGATTTAAGCAAATTGACAGGAAACATAGAGGTTTACTCCCGACGCCGACGACTTGGCCGACCAACCGAACTGCAATTGATATTAAGCCTTCTCAGACGTTGCACTTGAGCAGAACTGTGTATCTTGTAAATGCATGCAAGTTCTCAAGGAAAATTTTAATGTTCAGAGGCACATTAAGCTACAAAAACCTGTCAAATTTATTTAATATTTTTTTTACTTTATTACAAAATGATAAGGTTCATACTCAAAAATTTGACTGTTTGGCGTGGCTTCTTGTGCGGCGTCTGTACATTGTAAAGTCAGGTAATCAGAAGTGAGAAAAATAAGGCGACACAATTTCTGTGATCATCATCATTATCATCATCATTTCAGCCGAAAGACGTCCACTGCAGGACATAGGCCTCTCCCAAGAAACTTGCCATAATCGCCACGCTTGGCAGGCGGGCTGGCGATCGCAGTATGGTTGTTACAAAGGCACAGAGAACGCTACTGCCCATTCTCTGGTGAGTCCCTTAGTCGACTCTTCCGACATCCACGGGAAGATATGGGATGGTGCTATTCTTTACGTCCGACACCATACGGACTGTGATCATCAGTCTAAAAAAAAAGTGACAGCTTGAGTTTCGGCACGAGACGTATGACGGAATAAACCATCACTCTAGAATTCCAAATACTCTAACCATATTTGTACTTTATTCAAAATTCACACAATATCCTAAATTCATTAACCTTAAATTCATTTATAAATCTCTAAAATTGTTTCGCATTCTTACCGCACTTACAAAACAAGGCGTAATGAATTAATGTGGCGTTCAGCGTTCTAGCTGTGAGCAGTCGCATGAGCGGAGCGGGGGGCGGACAGCGGCGCGTCACCGTCGCGGAATTTATGGCCCCACACTAATTTATAGTCGTCCAGCTACGAGCGATTAATGGAAATACTTATTCCAAGTATAATGTCGTTTCATTAACATTTTATACTGTTTAAATAATATTAAAAATGGGTTTTTGGCGAGTACGTTCAATGCAAAAGGTTGACTAGGGTAGAATTTTTTGTCAGTCAGGTCTCAACCAATCTTGGTTTTAAATATTTGATTTTAATAAACATTTTTCACTTTACAGAACTTGAACCTTGCGTAGTTAACCAGTCGAAGTACTTACATCTGGTTACAAATATTCACGTAACAAAAAATGTCTTGTCCAGAACAATGGAACAGAAACAATAGAGCTACCTTCATACAAAAATATTTTTATGAATAAATCAAAACAGTAATTTGAATACCTATCCACCTCGATAATATCCTGTGATATCGATAAAAAGTGAATTATGTAGATTTACGCGAGTTGGGGGTGAGTGGGAGGGGGGGGGGTGAAAAGGGGGTGAGGTAGGTTCACACACCGTTGCGTCCGTTAATATTCATGTCGGACGAACAAAAGTCCGTTTTGTTCATCCACGATGTTCATACCTGTAATGGTTGATCGTTTGTTTGCTCTTCAAATTGTATTTTAATTTGCTTTTTTATTTCTTTTTTATTTTGAAGAGGGTACATTATTTACGTTAAGAATAAATGTTTAAGGCTTTGTTAGTTAATGTGTTGGCAGTGTGTGGTGTCTGTATAACAAAGTATCTAATTGTATCTTAAATGTTGCTTTGAAATAAGATTGTTTTAAAATAATACATTTCTACCCCATTTCTATCCGTGGGTGTAGTAGAAGGCGACAGGGGGATATTGATCAGAGGATGAGCAGCAGCGTCCTTTTGAGTACCATAACACCTACTGCAATCGCCAACATACATCGGTCATGCATGGCGATTACGGCTGAACCGCCCCTTGAGGGAGACCCATGCCCAGCAGCGTCTAAACGTTGACATGATATTAATGATGATGAAATTAATACAGAATAAGATTATTTTGGAAATCGGAGTTTAACGCCAAGCTATGAATTACGTATAGATATCTGTCATGTTGTTGTGACCTCATTTTAGTTTGTCATCTTGTACATGAGTGTGGCGATCAAAAGGTTAATTGAGTTTTATTGTTTTAAGTCAAAATCTGATATGATCTCTTCACCTATATTTGGTTTTTCAATCTTGTTTAAGTTTTACACTTAACCTTTTAAAAATCCGCGCCATCGGCACATAGACGAAGAAGTCAATATTTCATGGAAGTGGCGTCGAGACCTGTAGTTGACAAGGATTATGTAAATTAATTGGGGGCAAATATTAAATAAACGCGATCCGCTTGATTTGCGCCAAGAAAAAAGACGGGAGTAGAAGGGGGAGTGGGAGTGGGGGGTGAAGGAGGCAAAAGGGGGGAGGGAAGAGCTTTGTTTTTTACGAGCCAACGCACCTATCTCAGGAAGCTGTGTTATGCTAATAATACACAAATACTTACCTAAACGTATGTACGGTCACCAAAGGAGATAAGTATCCATGTCGCCGGAAACAGTTGAAGTTTACTTAGAAACCGATAGGTTTTTATGAATAAAATAAAATACAATTTATAGAGAAGAAACAGTTCAATGATTTAATAAAATTTCATTTGAAAGCGCCCCATTGGTTTCTAAGAAATGTTCAACTATTCCCGACGACATGGATACTTATCTCTTTTGCGTACTGTACTTAAAAAAATCTGTGAAAGACGGAAAATGATTTAACATTCTCCGTACCAGGAAAATTAAATGGAATAAATCCAGATTTCAGTTATGCCCTAAAATAATATAATCAAGAGTAGGCTTTTAGTGGTATTTGTTTTTTGTTTCCAGCTAAGGAATATATATAGGGGGAGATAACACACATCCCAAGCAATCCCTTCTCCACATATTTTTAATAAAGTACCACAAACAATATGCGTGGTCTAATAAGAGCATTATTTATAGTGAACTAACTAGTGTATGATGGCCGCGGAATGGTCTCGAGCAGCGACTGGTTCGTATTACCATAGCGTAGCGATCTGCCCACGACATGCAGACTATTACCACAGTATACCATTACACGGTAACATATTGTTGATTAGGAGGATTTGACTAAACCGTAATAGTCGTGTATCATGCGAACATGGCGGGTAGTCGTAAGTTTTTATTAACCATACCTACGCTCTGGATGTCCTCAGACGTAATATGTATGAAAAAATGAATGTTCATATTTTTTTGGGAAGATAGCCGGTAGCGACAGTAGAGGAAATTGCTTGGTTGGTGGCTTACAAATGTATATATTGTGTAGGTATATATTTGCCTGTGTAAACGTTCTGATGCTAGCATCGGTTGTTTTTGTCACACCTTTCATGTATTGGGTATTTAACAGTCTTTTACTCGGTAGTGTTTATTTTGTAGAACGTATAAGAGTATGTAATCAAGTAAACGGGAAGTACTTGAAAGAATGATCACAATAGAGAAGGAGAAAGAGTAAAAGGCACGATAAAGTACACAATTCAGTCCGAAAACTTAATCCAATCTATTGAATCTCAATTTTCTTTATATTGACAGACCTGGGGCCCAATTCTGTAAAATAACGAACTTGCCAATAGTGTGTCGGTGGTGTGTAATAGTGTCAAATATGTCTAAATGTCTACATATTATTTATGGTCATTGACTTACCACTGTAGTGCCATTGCACTCCACTATAATTTGACAATGTCATCATGATGGCCAAAGCTACGGTAGTCTGTAAATATTTTAAGTGTATTTGACAGTTGTGTCTATCGTGTTTGAAAAGTGTTTTGGCCATCGACCCGCCATTGTGAAGCCATTGAACAACGACACCTCTTTGCTTGCTTTGCTTTATAGTATAGAAATACTAAAGGTTTAATAACATCACACCGATCGCATACAGAGTTCCCTCCGTGCCTCGGAAAGCACGTGTTGTTCTCGGTTGTCATTCGTAGATCTTTGGCAGTCGTTACGGGTAGTCAGAAATCAGAAAGTCTAACAACCAGTCTTACCAAGGGGTATCGTGTTACCCAGTAACTGGGTTGTGGAGGTCCAATGGACAGTCGCTCTATGTAAAAGACTGGTATTCAGCTGCATCTGGTTAGACTGTAAGCCGAACCCAATATAGTTGGGAAAAGGATAGCCTTTTCAGATGAGGTATAACAGTATCAAATGTAGGTTTCTCGAACATTATTTATAGACATACTCATCAGATATCGTACCATTTAATGTCGGGTCATTATGTCTAAACAACAGACTGTGATTGAAACATGAACTTATGACGATTCGTAAAAATTATCGTTTTTTTTAAACTAGTAAACGTTTTTTTAATCTAATAAATATAGTTTGTTTTGCCATCGCTACAGTCGCGGTCTCATCCGTGGATCGCATCATACCTATTCGAAATGAGAGCTTAGAGATAAAGCCTATTATATTTGCATAGAGACAGCTTCACTCGTGGACCACTCATATTTATGTCCGTATTGTCCACAATACAGTTAATTTTATTAGTAGAAGTGGCCGCGGCTTGCTTCAACACATCTTTATACATAGAATATGGTGACAAGCTTGAATAGGTATATCGAAAGCCGCTTGGTACCAATTGAAAAATGCCATCAATAAAGTCTCCCTCTCTATATACTTATTTAAACATTTGATGTGCCCGACAAGGACCTATTTTGTTCTATTTATCACCTGTAGGTAAGTGTAGTACATTGCATTTGTAACGATTTGAGATTTTTGGGATCGGACATAGGTAATCATATTCATATGTCAGTAATATCTATCAATATTGAGCAATCTCGCGGTACTCCTTAAAGTTATAGAAAAAATATTTCGGCGATAGTGAACATATTGTAGCAAAACTATTTCGCTCCTGACTAAGCTGATACGCCTACGTATCGTGTCAACACAAGCTTAGAGCAATATTCCGAAGCGTTTCATTTCAAACTTAATAAATTAAAGCTCGCTCGTGCCGTATTTTCCAATACATTACTTAAGTAAATTGAACTTATGAAGCATACATTCCCCTCTGAAGATTGTATGAAGGTAATTCAGTCGCGCTCACTATTCCAATAAAAATAAACAGTCGCCGTCTCAATCAGACGCGCAATCAGGTGCTCTTATTCTCATACATTGCCGTACAACACACACACACACACACACTCATACAAGCTCATACACCCTCACGTACGCTTCAAGTTACTGCGCTCTTTGTGATGAAGCCACGCAGGCGGCGGTTGGTCTGCTCCACATAGGTTGAGTGCAAGAAGACTTGAGTTCTTGTGTTAGCTAGAGAACTGATTTTATATTCGGTTGTCTTAAAATCAATTTCGAAAATAATGAAGTCCGTGAGTTCGATTTCTCTCCAACAAAGTCTCGAAGCAAATTCTTGGAGGTAGCTTATCGACCTGGCAAAAAATCAGATACGACATACAGTTGCCGCAGAGTCTGTAGGATTAAGTTTGTATGGTATGAGCTATCTTGCTATGATTTGACATGATTTGAGGTGTACGCAAGGTGTTGTGAAGATTGCCCAGGGCGCCAGCCCCCACTCGTCGCCAGTCTACTGGCCCCACAGAATGTGTGGAACGCGTCACGCGCGCCATTCTGTCAGCAATATTGTCTAAAGCAATTTGTATGTAAATCAATTGTTGTTAATACTATTTATGCCGATGGTTATTGAGCATTACTATTTACTTTCACCCTCAAAAAGTTAAACGAATCTCATTCTTATTTACATACTGCAAAAGGCGATTGTTCCATCAAATTATTTGGGTTACTTAAGCCAGGTTGACGAAAAAACATGAAGCCGAGACGTGCTGTTAGGGAATTGTTAATAAGAGATTGTCTTACTGTGGGCTTTGTCGGGGATTATGGCGGTTATAAATTTTATTATATTATAAATAAGAAATTTATGTGTACTGTTTATCGGCGTTAAAAAGAGATGGGATATCAAGCCATGTGCAGTGGATGTAGGCCACTCGACGACGGCTCTTACGTCGCTAATTCCTTCATAAAACGGGGCTTTGTACGTAGGGATGTTAATATTGCCTTAATTGAGTAAAAAAAGATCCTATAGGTACCTTACTTATGTGTTGGTACGAATAAGATGGTTGAATTTTAATTTATTTGTACGAAATGGTAAGTAATTAACCTTTAAATTGAGCGACCGAAGAATCGTATGCGCTGTGTCCAAAATAGTTTAGGTTCCTACTCGAAACTCGAAAAAATAAAGAATCTTCTTCCTTTTTTTTTACTGTAAAATAGGCGTATACTAAAAGATAGACATTAAAATTGTCTGTAAGATAGTGAAAGTTTCGTTATAATATAGGTACTTACCTGGTCGATTTTGTGTGATTATCAATCTTTTGTCCGCGTCAGACACAACTTCACGAGTTAATTAAACTATTTGATATGAACTTAATCAAAAATATTCACATACTAAATGATTAAGAGAATGTTATAGTTTAACACATCATCATGATCATCATCATGTCAACCTTTAGACGCCCAGTGCTGGGAATAGGCCTCAATGGGGGTTCAGCCGTAATCGCCATGCTTGGCCGATGCATGTTGGCAATCGCAGTATGTGTTATAGTTCTCAGAAGGACGCTGCTGCCTTTCCTCTGGTTAATATCCCTCTGTCGCTTTCTACGACACCCACTGGTAGAAATGGGGTGGTGCTATTCGCGGCTGGCACCATACCACATATTTTTTCAAATCATTTTGACGTGATGGTCAGTTTAAAATCTGTAAAAGTCGCTTATAAGCGCCTTAAATTGAGACAAGGAAAGAGTAATTAACCTACTGGATTAATTGACTGGTCAAAATATTAAGAGTTCAACTTAGTCTAAGGCAAATACATAATACACTTGGTATCTACATTGAAAAGGTTAAAATTTCATAAAGCAACAAAGCAATAATTTCAGACACAATTTTCTTTTTTGTTCCAATTGATATAAAGCTATTTGTTAAAGGAGATACAGTGAGGACGAGTGCGCGTTACCAAGTGGGTTAAGTAAGTAAATAGGCCGAAATAAGTAAATAAGCAACAAATCACCGCGTATCGGATTAGCGCTATAAGTTATTTATGGCGCTGACTTGGCGATACGTGACCGCGATGTGGGAGGACGTGGATGTGGCAGTGACTCCACTGGACTTTTTCTGATTTCTGACTACCCTTAACGACTGCCAAAGATCTACGAATGACAGTCGAGATCAACGGCTTTACAAGCTTTACATTCATTGTCAAATAAGATTGGTCATCTCTTAACTGCCGCGGCTTTTATCTTTATTTCTTCTATTTTCAAATGTTTTGTATTACTCTTCACCTACTTTGTTTCCACATACTATAGAGTGACAAGAATAATGAAACAAGTACTTTGTAAAAACTTGATTTTAAAGAGTTTACTTACGTTTCTGATCGAGCAACTACTCGTAGCTTCAACTCTCTGACTAACTGACCGACTCCTTGACAATTCAAAATTACCTGTAAATGGTTTAATTGAAATAAATGCTTTCCTTGACTATCAACACAATATGGTTAGAAAATTTATTCAAACTTATTTGCTGATAAAAAATCTACCGCCTCCATAACATAAACTGTCTTACTATAACTCATCGCAGAGAAAGACACAAGTGACAGTGCGTCCGTACGGTCCCGTCCACCGCGCGATCTCATCGGGCCCCAATTAGCCACACACAAGACACACAGACGCGATACTCCCGCGGTACTCCCGCGATAAACCCGCGATAGGCCGCGATTACTCCGCAATACACAAATAAAATTTTTATCCCTCCCTTTTCATTGACCTATAAAGGACAGGAATAAAAGTAGTGATAATAAATTCTGTGGTTTTAGGAACTAGTTTTACATATTGATCTGGTCATAAAAAATATTGTTCACGTGGATTGTCTGTTTTTCTTCCTGTAAGATTTACACAACATCGTGAAATCTTAAAACTTAACTGAGTGTGTATTGAATATATAGGGTGACTGGTAATTAGTGTACGATACTTAAACACGTGATTGTGTTCATGATAACAAACAACTTTCCCGAAGAAAAAATTATTTTTGTACTGGTTCACTTTTATCACAATAACACAACAGCCGTATGAAATTCACGCGCGCGCACGCCTGTGACCTAAAGTGAACCAGTACAAAAAAAAAATTTCTTCGGGAAAGTTGTTTGTTATCATGAACACAATCACGTGTTTAAGTATCGTACACTAATTACCAGTCACCCTATATACATAGTATTGATCGAAATCGTTTCTAAAAACCGAAGCGATTTGTTTCAGGATTATGGAAATCATTGTGTTGCGTCCACAGTTTTAAAATTTTGTTTACTTTATGCTAGTTTACTCATGTAACAAGAGACTCAAGGTTAATAGGTGTTATACATAATATTATAATAGAATAGTATAGAATAGAATAGTTTATTTGTACCATGTAAGTGGTGGTGTGGTGTCTGTGTGTGTTCGTAGTTTGTGTATATGAAGTTTGGTTACATCTCGAAATATCTAAGACGAATAGAGTTTTTGTAACACGACTATAAATATTCCCATGAACTGGCTGACGCGTTAAATGAAGTCCTTTCTCAAGTATCTTTCCAACAACACAGTCAATTAATTGATTTTAACCAATTTCTCGAGTGTAGTGTTCAGCTGTAAGTCGTGTGGAGGGCCGCAGCGCCGCGTATCTGTCGCTGATTACAATAAATCAGCGGCTACCGCTGTCGACACTTCAGACACACTCGACAGTTCTTGCTACAATTAAATGTGTATTGCAATCTCAAGATGGTGGCGGTGTGTATGTGGTTTTATTGACACTTCTGGCTGTATGGTCTTGAAATTGAGATGGGTCCCTTTTTAAGTTATATTTATAAGTCTACACATACGACCGTTGTATTTATCTTAATATACTTCATTTCTATTTGAAGATGCCTTCAATCATTTACGATAAACTTTAAAATTCATTAAGCATTACTTAGATTTATTAAATTTTGCACTAAAAAGTAACTTGATAGGTTGGATAATACCATCTAAACCAATATTAAATCCAATTACCGTCTAGACGTAAATTAGACGCGAACTTTTACGATTTTATTGTCCGAAGTTATTTCGTTATTTGTGGAAAACATAAAGAAAATTCATTCCGAAGACGACCAGATAAAAGATCGTTGGCAAATAACCTTAAGGGAATAAAAAAGCGGATTTTAGCGTCAGTAGGTACCGTGACGGTACAGCGCCATCGAATGATCAGACAAAGGAGATCTTCTGTAGCGGTTTCATAAATCAAAACATGAGTAAACGTCAGTTTTGGACGATCGTAAACTGTACAACATGTACAGTTATCTACTACCGACAACACAGTATGGAAAATTATGAATAAAAACTACCCACAGAAACTCCAGTCGATCAATTATTTGTTTGAAAAGTTCGCTATGCTGTGGTGTTTCCAAGACGATGGGATGAAGATATGAACGCGTAGGGATAAAAGTGTGGGCATTAAAAAGGGCGAAACAATTTGAATAAGAGTGCGGTCGCGATCCAATTTTGTGATTGCGAGTGCTGGTCCGCCTTACCTACATATTGAATGTAAAATGATTTGAAAAGCGCGAAAGAAAGTAGCAATTTTTGGTTTTCGAATTATTGTATAATAATTTTAACATACTTCTATATCAGCATCATACAAAAAATAAATTTATAATAATACTAGCGACCCGGCCCGGCTTCGCATGGACCTATAATTATAGCCTTCCTCGATAAATGGACTATCCAACACAAAAAGATTTTTTCAATTCCAATCAATAGATCCTGAGATTAGCGCGTTCAACCAAACAAACGCTTTACCTTTATAATATTAGTATTGATAGAATTGTTTAAATTGCTAATTACCTAGCCCTCTTCCTTTCACCTAATTTTGCTGTGCCCGACAGGGTCCACATTTATTTGTACTTCATGCACAGTGGTACAAAGGCGGACTTAATGCCTTAGGCATTCTCTACCAGTCAATCAAGTGCATATTGATATTTTTATTGTTATACCATCTATGTAATAGGTACATATTGAATGTAACAAAGAATGGAATTGAATTTTAGTTTTAAATACACTCTTAGAATTTGTCTCTCTCTATCTTCTAATTTCCAACATGATCGGCTTGTAATCGCTCTCAATTCAAAAACATCTTAAACTGCTTGCCCCACAAATTGAAATCAAGTAAGTATTGTAGGCGAAAGGAACACAACAATAAGACATGTCACAATCTGCACAATTTGTATGCGGTGACTGTCAACAGCTTCCATTACGCCAATACCATAAAATGAATGTAAAACAATACAATATTTACGCCTCAGTAGTGCTGTCATCTAGTTCATGTCGCGGTTGCCGCGGGATAATCCCGATGTTAGGGAGCTGTACCTAGTAGGTTTAAGTTTAGTTGATTCTTCTTAAAAAACTATACAAGATACGGTTTTTTGTACTAAGGAACAATTTTCTGCACTTAATTACATTTTGGTTTAGCTCCGTATAACGTTGCCGACGACGTTGTGGCAGCCTCGGGGAAAAATGGCAAGACGAGGTTGACATTTATACCCAGAATTGGCCCATATTAGCTCAAAATAGAGGAGGATGGAGAGGATAAAAGCAGGACTTGCTGTGGGATAACACAGACTAAAAAATAAATAAACAAGAAATCAATAAATATCGCTATAAAGAATATGTATAGATGCAGTTACATACGTTGAAGTATAGTGATATTCCGGGATTGTCTCGACTCTTCCCAACCTCGCTCACTTGTGCACATCACTAGTGGTAAGTGCTGTTTACCCTACAATGGATGCTCCAAGTCCTCGCTAGTGCTGTTACAGTTTATAGCTCATCATAACCGCGTGATGGCCATTGCGCTTATCTCTCTATTTATTGTTCTTTTAATAAACTGCCTCTTCAATGTTGAGGGAAGCGGCTGCTTGGAGCCTATTTTGCTCATAGAAGATATTATGTCAATGATTTACTCCGTCGTTGATAATGCATTCTTGCGTTGAGATTGTGCACTCTTTATTTGCAACAATTCGCAACAATTCGCTATATGTAACAGTATCCGAAAAACACTTCTGAGTTATTTCAATAATGTTAAAAAAAATCAGTGTGTTATAAATTATGAGTGACGTCACTACTTTCTGAACACAAATACAAGTAGGTAGGCACACAAGCGGAATTTAGTAACTATGTAATAATAAAACTAGCTAAAATAGTCGGTTTATTATTTGTAAAAAGATAATTGATTGTTTAATGTCTCTCGTTGGTAATCCTTAATAAATAAATAAATAAACAATTTATTTGTTCGTATGGTTACTTAGGGTCCTGTAGGTCTACCTAGCGCTGGCGGGCATAGCTTGTGGTTAACTATACGTTTAAAAAGTGAGATTGAAACATTTTGTTTTAGTAGGCTGCGTTTTACTGCTTGATAAAAAAAAATAGATTGAGTTGTAAAAACGATAGGAATTTAAAAGTGCCAAGTTTTTTCTATACTACACTTTCGTTTAAACTTAATTGGATTGCATGCGCATTGTTTATGGTCGATTCTATCGGTTTCACTTTACACTCAGTAGCAGATTGAAATTCGACAAACAAATAAGCAAGTCTGAAGTTGTTTCTAAAATCAAGTAAAGACATAAAACGGTCCGTTTTAAATGAAAAAACGATTGTTTGGCAGTAAATGTGCAGGCCGGGTTTATGTGCGGGCGGGCAGTGGGTTCGAGTCCGCGCCGCCCACCGCGGCCGCATAAACAAACACTTTGCGCTTTTTACACTTTACAGCTACCCTCGTAAACGACGCGACACGACGCACCGAATCAGCGGTTTGCGACTAGAGATGCGCCGCCGCGATGGATATCACTCGATATGTAAAGTCAAAGTCAAAGATTTATATTGCAGATCAATATGGTTATAAATTTCCATACGAATGGTAGTATAATAGTAGCTTGACATATTTAATCATAACATAATGATATGCAAATTTTTGGTATACAATTCATCATCATCATCATTCCAGCCAAAAGACGTCCACTGCTGTACATAGGCCTCCCCCAAGAAGGGGGGGTTTTGCCATAATCGCCACGCTTGGTAGGCGGGTCGGCCATCGCAGTATGATTGTTACAAAGGCACAGAGAACGCTGCTGCCCATTCTCTGGTGAGTCCCTCAGTCGTCTTTTACGATACCCACGGGAAGATATGGGATGGTGTTATACAATTACTTGGTGGTGGTATACAATTAGATTATTTAAATCTATACTAATATTATAAAGCTGAAGAGTTTGTTTGTTTGTTTGGTTGAACGCGTTAATTTCAGGATCTGCTGGTTCGAATTGAAAAATTCTTTTTGTGTTGGATAGTCCATTTATCGAGGAAGGCTATAGGCCCATGCGAAGCCGGGTCGGGTCGCTTGTTTAAACTATAGGTATTCTTTTAAAGTATAGAATTAAGGAACGTTTATCACTAAAACGTTACTAGATTTGACTAAAGATCTAATAATAATATGTGGGGACATAATAATATGTGGGGACATTTTCACACACGGCCATCTGACCCCAAACTAGGGAGACCCTGTACTATGGGTGTCAAACAGCTGATATACATACACAAATACATTTTTTTTTTTGTAAATACATACATATATAGATAAATATATAATAATACGAATAAACAGTATCTTTAATAATCAGTAGTGCAGGTTTCTCCAACGATGGAACTTACCTGAAAAGGAAATATAATTTTAAAAATAATTATCAACTTGCCACTAGTGAGGAATCTCAGTCAAGAGTATTTCGCATTATTCTGTCGTTAGTTGCTAAGTGATAGAATGTTCCTACTGCGGCTTTTTCAGAGTATCGACAGACGCACGGTCCCTCTCTACCGTGTCGTCGCGGGGCATCGTACGTCTCCTTTGGCCGCTCCACACTACACAATATTTGCATTTTATTCGCCCGGGGCATCCTCGCCGTACTCCGGACTCTCCGGCCATCGCTTTATGTGCTTCAGGTAATAACCTCTTTGACGGACACTCACCGCCAACTAACCTTACTACCCACACACCTAAAATTCAACTCTATTTCGTACACACAAGGATGTTGAAGGATGTACACGTTAATTTGTCAATTGTACAAGGGGTTGAGAGATAAAAGTAAACGGATTATTGCTTGTGTATCGTGGAATGGATCCGTGCGGTCGTTTGTCCAAGTCTCCGACGTCTGGAACTGGAGGATGTCCGTGTACGTGGTTATATTAAGTTATATGAGGCTAGTTCGAGCTACTTCTGAGAGCTCCGAACAATTTGCATATTATTTTGACAAGTCTGATCTTCTTATAGTATCACTTCAAACCAAATAGTTTGTCGATAAACATGCTGAAAATAAAGACATAGCTTAGGGTAAATCCGAATAGTTGCCACACTTTTTGAAATTGCTTCATATACAAAAAGCTAAATATCTTATTTGTAAAATGTGTGTGTACTTTGGTGTATTATCTTCAAATTTGTGAGAGTAAAAATCATTATCTTTGATATTTCTAGATCTAGAGTATTCTTGTAATTTTCGGGACAAGTATCTCATATATAGGATAGTTGTCTAGTCCATATAAATTACGTTTAGGATTATCCCGAAAAAAAATTGATCACACGTTGCCTTCCCATGCAATAGCACAGAGACATGCAACACGGTCAACAAAGTAGTAATGTTAGAGTCTCTCGATAGATAAATAAAATAACATGTGATTCATCTACGAAACTAGAGTGAGAGTACAATTGAGGCACCTATGCCCCTGGGGCAACTATTCTGATTTTACCGTGAGTATCGCCGGTCTCAAACATCAAGTGGAATATGTCGCTATGCAAGTTTCTTCTTCTAAATAGTCTACAAACGACTCATTCACCCAAATGAGAGGCTAAGTTTCTAAGCGGCAATAAATCTAGCCACGTAAAGCTAAGCGAGTGTACCGCGATAAGTGTTCGCAGCGCTGTAACTGTGGCGCTTTGGAGCAGCAGTAAGTGCGCGCTGTTTATCACCAATGTATGCAAATCGACGCATTCACCTCCAGAGCTATTAGTGAATAGGGCTGTGTTGTGAGACGCTATGACTTGTAGGTACTCCGCACCAGAACCGAAGGGGTGTTCGAATTTCATTTTACCGAAAACTATTGACCGACGTCTTTTTTGCTATATGCATTATTTGACATATTTTTAGATCATCGAAGTATAATGTGTCATAGGTATTATTTTACCGAATTATATTTCTCCGATCTCCAAAATATTTTTTTGCTATTGGCCGAAGCCTCTTTTGAACTTTTTTCATTTGCCAAATGATTTATTTGCCACATTTTCACCACACTGAAACAAAATTTATCGTAAAATTATTTGGTCACAAATAGCCGGTTACTTGGTAGTATTTTGAATATTAAATCAAAATAGTGTCATAAAAAGTCAATATATTGTGCTAAAAATTTTTGTGACATGAACGAATCGCTGCAAAACCGACTTCATGCAGTCTTGTCTGCCCTACCCCTAGAGTGTAACCCCTAGTGTATTAAAGCCCGCGTAGGCGCGAAGAGGTGGGGCGGCCCGCGAGCTGAGAAGCAGGTGGCTTGAAGGCCCACCACCGCGGCTGAGGCTGGCCGGCGGCCGGCCAGCAAGCCGAAGCTGCGATGGTGACCGTTAAAACCATCTGCGACGATAAGCTCGCGTGGGGCCGCCCAAACCCACCACCGCACCGCAGCACCGTAGTCTTGACAGAAACAATGCTTGCTGCATATTGCATGTCTTGCTTGCTTGCATGCCGCATGCTTGTTACCATGCTGCATGCCTGTTTGCATGCTGCATGCCTTCTTGCATGCTGCATGCCTTCTTGCATGCTGCATGCCTTCTTGCATGCCTGCTTGCATGCTGCATGCCTGCTTGCACGCTGCATGCTACATGCCTGCTTG
The DNA here is from genome assembly GCA_947361185.1 of Charanyca ferruginea. Lineage (NCBI taxonomy): Eukaryota > Metazoa > Arthropoda > Insecta > Lepidoptera > Noctuidae > Charanyca > Charanyca ferruginea. Next base: position 27,135,980 of record OX376067.1, on the reverse strand, counting down.
CATGCTGCATACTTGAAGCAGGCATCCTTATTTGCAAAAATTAGAGATGTAATACTAACTGCCACACTCAGAGACGTCACTTAATAATAATGAATCATTAACTTTAATCGACCAACATAACTGGACACATGTCAACAACAATATTTTTGACTGGCTGCGTTCCAAGTTATGTTGGTCAATTAAAGTTAATGATTCATTATTATTAAGTGTCGTTTCTAAGTGTGGCAGTTAGTGTGCAAAAACTTTCTAGCCGTTTGGTGAAATGAAAATATAATTAAGACAGTGGTATAATGAATGTTCGGAAACATAATACTTCGAACGAATGTACGTTATTTCGGCTAAGTGTAACTTCGGTAAAAAGTTTCTCGACCATATGTAACATCGGGGTAACGAAAATAATCGAGTTGGTAATAGGTCAACTGAAACAGTGGCCCACGTGACTTCGATGAAATAAAAAAAAAACGAAACGATAATAGTTGAAAAGTTTTAGGTGAAATGAAATTCGGTCAAATATTTTTCGACCTTATGATAGATAACCCTAACAAGTTGTGCCTTCTCAGTATTATCAATCAATCAATCAAAAGATTTATTTCGGAAAAAAATCCATGTAAACGAAACACGTCATAAAAAATCTCAAACTTTTAAAATTAAAATACCTAAGTTACAGAAATCATAAATAAAAAAAATAAAATAGAACTATTAAATAAAAAAAATAAAAATTAACAATAAAATAATCATTAAAATAATAATTAGTATACAATTAGTGATTATGATGTTTCAACTTTAATTTATTTTTAATGGACGCCTTGAAACAAGCAGGAGGTTGTCAATTCGACAGTGTCTTTTTTTGTATGTTTTTTACGCGAATACTCGCGATTTTGAAATTTATTTTCTTTAAGAAAAGAATACCTGGAAGGACTCGGGGGAGGCCTATGCCCAGCAGTGGGACACACAGGGCTAATGAAAAAAAAAATGGATAGGGGTGGGGGTGGTCCCACAAAAATTTAATAAAAATATTCCACCTTAAGGGATATTGACCAGAGATGGGCAGTAGCGTCCTTCTGAGAACCATAACACCTACTGCGATCGCCAACATGCATCGGTCAAGTATGGCGATTACGGCTGAACCCCTCTTTGGGGGAGACCTATGCCCAGCGGTGGGCGTCTAAAGGTTGACATGATGATGATTCCACCTTAGAGGGTGGAAAATTAGGGGATGACTTAAGTTTAGCATTACTGTTATTTAATAGTTTTAAGTTTAGCATTACCGTTATTTAGTAGACTTGGATGATAGTAAGAAGCATGCAATTAAAAACGAAAAAAAAATAAACTCTTTTTCAACAAAGAGTTTTTTTTTACCTCGAGTAGGTAACATACAGCAGTGCGATTCTGTAAGAATTCACCCGCGAATTCGAATCCTATCTCATTTCCGATTTCACTTAGCTGACGTGAAAAGTATTTAGTATTAAGTTTAAAGTATTATATTTAGTATTTTATGTTTAAAATGTCTATGACAAAAGTGCAAATACAATTTAGACCATTTATAACTGGTAAATTAAATAGATTCAATAGTTCCCTAAATGATAAGTTAAGTGCTCTGGACCATAATAATAACAATGCAAATAAATTATATGATGATTTCTTTTCTGTGGTGGTATCTGAATTTAATAATACTTTCGAAAAAAAGGTAAAACATATTAGCCCTAAGTTTATATTTAGTGACTGGGCAACTAGGGGGATTAGAAAAAGTAGGGAAAGATTGTTTGAGCTGTATGACCTTAAAGCTTATATTAATACAGATACTTTCAACAAGTATGTTACTACTTATTCTAAAACTTTTAGAAATACTTGCAAGGTAGCTAAAGCCCTATACATTAGCAATAAGATTAAATCGGCAGACGATAAAATAAAGACAGTTTGGAAAGTTATAAATAACGAGACTAACAAGAAAAAAGTTCGTAACACTGAATATACATTGGAGACATCACATGGTCCCATAAGCTCTAACCTAGAAGTAGCTCATGAATTTGTTAATTTCTTTACTAGCATACCAGCTAAAACCACGGAAGCTTTAAATTCCTCACCTGACGTCTCAATTGCGTTATTAAAAGCGAACGTTCCAGGCTGCCCGGTAGAATTTCAATTTAAACATATAAACCCCGTAACAGTCTTAAAAGCATTTCGGCAAATCAAAATAAAATTAACTGAAGATTTGTGGGGCATGTCTATTAAAGTTTGCACATCTATAATTGAAACAATAGCGCCTTATTTGGCTATAATATTTAATATGTGCGTAGACCAGGGAGTTTTCCCAGATCTAATGAAATTTAGTAAGGTCATACCACTTTTCAAATCCGGGGACAGTAAAGATACCAATAATTATAGACCCGTGTCCGTGTTGCCGGTTTTCAGCAAGGTATTTGAAAAGATAATGCTAAATCAGATGCTTGTTCATTTTAACACAAATGGCATTTTACACGAGCATCAGTATGGTTTCACCAAAGGACGTTGTACGACTGACGCCGGCGTCACTTTATTAAAACATATATTTACCGCGTGGGAAGAGGCGCAAGATGCCATAGGAATTTTTTGTGACCTCTCCAAGGCATTTGATTGCGTAAATCACGACACGTTACTTTTGAAACTTGAGCATTACGGACTGGGTAAACTTGCGCTTAGTTTAATAAAATCTTATCTGTATGACAGACAGCAGCAAGTTCAAATAAATGGGGTGAATTCATATGGTTTAAAAGTAGAAATGGGAGTCCCACAAGGGTCAATATTAGGTCCTTTCCTCTTTTTAGTTTATATTAATGATCTTCCCCGTTTATTCAAAAACCAACCACAAATGGTGTTATTTGCCGATGACACCTCTTTAATTTTTAAGATAAATAGACGGGCTAATAATCTCGACAATGTAAATAACGCCTTACTTCAGGTCGAAAATTGGTTCACAGCCAATAACTTAGTATTAAATGGAAAAAAAACGAAATGCATCAGATTTGCTTTACCTAATGTCAAAAGTAGTGATTGCGATATAGTATTGAATAAAGAGAAACTGGAATTCGTTGATGAAACTGTTTTCCTGGGAATCACGCTCGACTCAAGGCTACAATGGGGTCCTCATTTAACATCTCTCGCAGGACGTCTAAGTTCGGCAGCATATGCTGTCAGAAAGATCCGGCAATTTACTGATGTGGATACCGCGAGACTGGTCTATTTTAGTTACTTTCATAGTATTATGTCTTACGGTATTTTACTTTGGGGGCGAGCTGCAGACATCGAATCTATCTTTATTCTGCAGAAAAGAGCAATCAGAGCCATTTACAATCTACGTATGCGCGATTCTCTAAGGGAACTGTTTAAGGAAATTAACATAATGACGGTACCTTGTCAATACATTTATGAAAACATTATGTACGCTAGAAAAAATCTGCATCTTTTTGGTAAAAGAAGTGACAGACATAACTATAGTACTAGAAACAGGGACCAACTAGTTCAACCAGGTTTCAGGCTGGCTAAAGTAGATTCTTCTTTCATGGGGTTCTGTCTAAAGTGTTACAATAAAATACCTCCCCACATTGTTCAACTTAATGAGACAAAATTTAAGTCCTATATTAAACGCACACTATGCAGCCGAGCATATTATAAATTGGATGATTACATCACTGATAAAAATGCTTGGCTGGATGCTGGTCTAGCTCCACAGCCATAAGGGTTCATAGATTTATTGATTAGCATTGGTGACAATTTTTTTGGAGCTGCTGAAGATGTAGAACTACATTATCTTTGCATTGTATAAACTCAAACTATTAGTATTATATAATTTTGCATAGCACATACATGTGAGCACTATGTACTTTAAAGCCACCATTTACGAGATGTCTTTCGTTGACTTGAATATGCCCTGGCGGTTGAGTGTTTGTCATGCTCACTTGAATGTCTCGCTGATGGTGGCGCATGTGTTGGATCATTTGGTTCCCTTCAAAATGGTTGAACTAAATGGTGCCGATCCGTGCGTCATGTTCGTGAACGGGCGCCGTCAGTTGAGACTGGTCATCTCTTAGCTGCCTCGGTTATTTTAAATTGTCTAATTTCATTGCCACTAGGACCTCTTTTAACGTGCACAATTTGTTACATTGTTCTCACATTGTACCTCTAGATTCAACATGAATGATGTAACCTAAATTTGTAATATTCTATAAATTTTAAAAGAGTGTTCATGGAGTTTCTTGCTCGTTCTTCTCCATAGAAACCTACTGTTTGGAACGAGCAACTAGCTGCAACTTTTTGACTGACTGACTCCTTGACAATTCAAAAGTGCCTGTAAATGGTTTATTTGAAATAAATGATTTGAGTTTGAGTTTGAGTTTGAGTATTCGCTAAAATAGTAACGTAATAATAGTTCGCTTCACCTAAGTTGGTACTCAGTGGCGCTAGCGTAGTTTTTATCGAATTACAGTATACCTAAAACCGTCTTCACCGCGGAATCAGAAGTGAGAATTGGAGTGAGTTCTTACAGAATAACATAGCAGTACTACCTAAACAAATGTAAAAAATAGCTTATTGTAAGTTGCTTTCATAGACTTCACAAATACCACAAAATCATTAAAAACACCATTAGCTAATAGACACTTGCTTTATCTACAAGTTGTTTACTAATGCCACTGTGTTTACCTATCAAGTTTTACAGACCGACATTATACTTTATCATATTTTATGGCCATGACAACTTTTCCTGTGGCAACTAATAAATATGTATGTTTTATAAATTGTGCTACTTTATTTTTAAACACAATCCTTTTTTACTTGATCTGAGAACACAACCACAACATACAATATTCGTATTTTTTATAGCAAATTACGTAAAATTATTTGTTTATTTCTTACGCACACCGACAATATTATTTATTTATTAGCCAATTATGTTTTCTGACACATTGATTAAAAAATCCCTTGACGAAAATGAAGAAATCATATCTTATTTTGTAAACGTATTTTTCCACTGATATTTTCCTTTTGATGTACCTACTTATTATAAATGAAATTCACACACAAAACGATCGTAGCCGAGAAGGTAATTCAATTAATTGAACCACATCGTCTGTCAAGAGGTGTATAATGGAGCACCTTGCAAATGCTCCGCATCTCCATGACAAAGCAGCACCCCTGAGCCGAGCCACGTAAGAGGCGTCTGAAGAAAGCAATTACCACCTCCCGCCATCACATTAGAGGTGTTATTACAATGTGCGGCACCTTGTCAGCACGACGAGTGTACAGAAGGCTCAGGATTAAGTAGTCTGTATGTTACAGTCAAAGCTCGTAACAGCTCAAAACTACTTTTAGCTGGCTTTAGTCAAAACCCTTCTAAATATAAAATGAATTTTCGCTACAATTATTTTTTACGGAACGTCCATGTTTTAAAAAAAACAACAAAACTACAAAACCAAAATGTTTATAAAGGGGTCACAAAAACCAACCTAATGGGTTTATATGTAGTAAGGATAAATTTAAACCGGTCAGAAGTACTGATTTTTGTAGTCAAAAGTAGTTTTGACTGGTTTAGAGTTTTGACTGTAATGTATATAATAATGTTGCTTTATTCGTAGGGCATTAAGTACACTCGAAATTGTTTACCAAGTATTAGATTATGTTTTCGATCAGCACACTTTTCCTTGATCGTCAGAGCATCGTTGGTCAGTAGCAACAGTTCCGTTGCAAATCACAGAGGTAAAATTTAGGAAAGTAAATGCACTTACCTACATGTTGTCTGTTCTTGACTCAGTCCACTATTTAATTGGATGCATTTTATTAGAGCAGTTTGTATGTAGAGGGTGTTCTGCCTTCTCCTGCACTTTGGTCGTGTCGTATATACCTTGTTGGTTAACTACCGTAGGAAGAAGTGAAGTTTTATGTCTGTTTGTAAAGACTGGTTGCTGTTGACTCTAATGTAATTGCTGCGAACTTATTTGTCAGATAACTACACCGTTAATTTATCGACCTGTTCTGTATTTTTATTCTTGACAAACTAGACAATATTTCAATGTTTTCATTACTTACAAATAATGTAATGCGCTTTTTCATTATGTGGTTTATTTATTTTTTATTTGACGTGACCGGCTAAAAGAAAAGAAATACTTTTTATTCGCGAGAAAGTGACGAACATAAGCATTATTTAAATGTTGTAAAACAAAGCATAAAACTACTTAGTGCCTAATGTAACTGCCTAGTTTACCCAATGTGGAGTCCATAAGTCAAATGCTTCCTGTAAAGCCCTGTATTTGACGAATAAACATTAATATTATTTGCTCAATTCTTGTAATCTTTTAGGAATGACTTCTAACCTCCAAGGAAAAAGATTTTAAAGTGTCTATCAAGTTGTAATATTTCCTCTTCAAAATAATGCGATCAAAATATTGTATCCCGCTCTGGATGGAGGCGGGACATGCTGACGCTAATGTTGGTTAGTGCTGGTGTATGACAAATGAATGGCGGTCATAATTAGAGATTAGGCGCAAATCGAACGGTCGGCAGTGCGGTGTGCGGTGTGATCGCCCGGTGAAATATCGGCTGCCATGGATGTTCAGGAGCTGGAAGTGACCTGGAGCATTTAACCGTTATTGTTAATAACTTGATGTTTATGCTCCTTATGTTATATTATATATTAGCCATTATGTTTTTTTATGACGTTATCACGTAAAACTATCGTCCGTAAACCGAATTTACAGACAATATTTTTTTTGTTATAAAATTATTTTCAGGAAGATTTTCTCTGCTACCATTTTCCGGCTTGAGATAAACTTAATTTAAAAAATATATTTTCTATTATCCACCAACTTTTCTATAAGTTTACGTCTTCCACCATCTCGCCTCATCCCAATTCTTTGCATAAATCTCTATCTACCTTCGACAACTTAAACATTTTCCAGTTACCTTCACCATTTGCTTTATAAGGAGTACTTGTTAAAGGATATTTTTGAAAAGTATGAGTTGTCACAACAACAGCTAAGTGAACGCTTGTTTGAGGCTGGGGAACTACTGGATTTGGTGAAGTACAATGCTGAGAGGTATGAGTCTTTGACTAATAATCTTTCATGCAGCAGTGCCAACCAACCAGCATCTCCTCAGCCTCAGCTTGACTTGCCTTCACCGGTGTTGGCTCTTCCAGCAAACACCTGCGTTAATACACAGAAAAGTAATAAAATTATTTTATTTTCCGATGAGTTAGGTTCAGGCTTTGGGAAAATACTACACAATTACCTTAGCCATAGTTTTACTAATCATAGTTACCATAACATAAGTTTTAAACAAATTATTAAGAGAATTAAAAACACAAACCTAGACCATTACTCTACAATGGTCCTACTTTTCGGCAATAGTATTGGTATTAACAAAAAGGACATAGTGGATGGTGTGGAAGCCTTATTAAAGTTAAACATAGGAAGGCTAATGCTGTGTGCATTTCCTTATTCTGACAATTTGTCAGATGAAGAGAACAATCATATTTACAAATTGAATAGTACTATTCATATGTTGACATGTCATAGTGATAAATTATTTTATTTTGACACTAATAACTTTGTTAGTGGTTTTAAGTTAACTCAGGGAACTTTATCTCTGTCTGGAGAATGTAGACATTTAATTGCTATGTTGATAGCATATAATATTAACAATGTTATAGCTAATAATATAACGAACTGTAGTATAAGTGACGAATCTATGTTGTCTAGTCACACTAACAACATAGTGATTGATCTTTGTGAATCCTCATATTGTACGAAGGAGGGTCCACCTACAACACCAACATCCTTGGAGGCCGCTACCAGTCAGTTAGAGTATTCTCTTCCTGCTGGGATACATACAGACAGTTTGAACTCTTCACTTGTGGTTGTGGAGGGCACTCCGGATAACTGTTTAAACTAGTTGGTACGACAACAGAAGTTACTCCTTCAAATAATCATTTATTATTACTGAATAATAAAAAGGTATCTTCTGGCAACCTAACAAATAAAGGAAAGCAACATACGTTAAAGTTATTTAATCAAAATATTCAAGGTTGCTCTTCCAAATTACTTGAAATAGAAATGTTTTTAGAAATAACCAAATATGATATTATATGTTTAACAGAACATTGGTTAAAAGATAATCAAGTGATGTCTATTAATTATGAAAATTATTGTGTAATTAGCCATTTCAGCCGGAAACATATGGTACACGGCGGGTCATTAATCTTAATTAAAAATTCTATTAAATGTAAAGCACGAAAAGACATTGTTAGATTATCAGTTGAACACATTATTGAATTGTCCTGTGTTGAGCTGGATAAGCATGTTATAGTATGCGTATACAGACCTCCAAATTACCAGAATTTATCTATATTTGATTCGGTAATGGAAGATGTGTTAAAAAAAATTAGTACTAGTAGTAAATCTATCATTATATGTGGTGACTTTAATATTAATTTGTTAGAAAACAACTCCAATAGTATCAGATTATTGAGTCTTTTTAGGTCATTTAATTTGTCCAATGTTTTCATGGAACCCACTCGAGTGACAGCTTCTTCTGCCACCTGTATTGATAATATATTTTGTAATTGTGATTACTTTCATAAAGAAATTATAAATAAACTGCCATCTGATCATAGTGGACAGACAATAACGTTTTGCGCCTACATACCTTTACAAAAAATTCAAATAAGGTTTAGGCCAATCACATGTAAAAACTTAGAGAAATTTGATAATTCATTGGAAAGTAAATTGAGTGTTCAGTGCTTTGATAATATAGGTGACCCAAATGAGTTCTACGCCGAGTTTTTTTCACTATTAAACATGCAATTTAATGAAGCTTTTCCACTAAGGAATAAAAGTATTTGCACGAAGTTCTTATTTAGCGACTGGGCGACTCCAGGTATTCGTAAAAGCAGGGAAAAACTATTTGAGCTTTATGGCCTAAAGCAACATATAATTAATACAAGCTTTCATCAGTATGTTGCGAAATATTCGAAACTTTTTAAAAGTGTCTGCAAAATAGCCAAATCTCTCTATATTAAAAATAAAATTAAATTAGCTGATGACAAAATAAAAACTACTTGGCAAATAATAAATAATGAAACAGGTAGGAAAAAGCAGCGTAGTACTGAATTTAATTTAGAGACTGCACATGGTCCCATAAATTCAGATATAGAAGTAGCTCAAGAATTTGAAACCTTTTTTGGCAACATTCCCATTAGAACCACTGAAGCCTTAAATTCCTCTCCCGCTCTCTCTGCTGCCTTACTTAGGAAAAATGTTAAGAAATGCCCTTTGGAGTTTAGGTTTCAACATACAAACCCCCAGGCTGTTATAAAAGCCTTTAAAGATCTTAAAATTAAATCAACAGAAGATCTTTGGGGAATGTCTGTAAAAGTCTGTAAATCTATTATCGAAACAATTGCGCCCTATTTAGCTCTCATATTTAACACCAGTGTAAACCAAGGAGTCTTTCCGGATCTGATGAAACACAGTAAAGTAGTACCATTGTTCAAATCCGGTGATAGTAAAGACCCCAACAATTATAGACCTGTGTCGATTCTACCAGTTCTCAGTAAGGTGTTTGAAAAGTTAATGCTCAATCAAATGTTACATCACTTTAATAAAAATTCCATCTTTCATGAACAACAATACGGTTTCACCAAAGGGCGTTGTACAACTGACGCCGGTGTCACCCTAATAAAGAACATTTTTAGCGCTTGGGAGGAATCGCAAGATGCCATTGGAATCTTTTGCGACCTCTCAAAGGCGTTCGATTGCGTTGACCACGAGACACTATTGCTGAAACTGGAGCACTACGGGATTAGTGGAGTATCTCTTGATTTACTAAGTTCATACCTGAGGGATAGACAGGCAAAAGTTCAGGTTAACGGTGTGAACTCATTGGGGTCAAAAATGACTATGGGCGTTCCTCAAGGCTCAATATTAGGTCCATTTCTATTCTTAGTCTATATAAATGATTTACCCCAATTACTTCAAAACCAACCGAAGATGGTGTTATTTGCCGATGACACTTCATTGATTTTTAAAGTAGACAGACGGTCACAACATCTTGACGACGTAAATGACGCTATTCTTCAGGTTCAAAATTGGTTTACGGTAAACAATTTGGTACTTAATGAAAAAAAAACCAAATGTATTCGATTCATTTTACCAAATGTTAGGAATAGCAATTGTGACATCATTCTAAATGGAGAGAAACTGGAATTTAATAGTCAAACAGTTTTCCTAGGAATCACGCTAGACGAGAAGTTGCAATGGGGACCTCACATAACATCTATTGCGGGGCGACTAAGCTCCGCGGCTTATGCTGTTAGAAAGATAAGACAGTTGACAGATGTAGAAACTGCGCGTATGGTCTACTTTAGCTACTTTCACAGCATTATGTCGTATGGTATTTTACTGTGGGGTCGGGCTGCCGACATTGAATCCATTTTTATCTTACAAAAAAGAGCTGTTAGAGCCATTTATAATCTACGTCGCCGCGATTCTCTTAGGGAACTATTTAAAAATATTAATATAATGACAGTGCCTTGCCAATTTATCTATGAAAATATTATGTACGTAAGAAAAAACCTACATTTATTTAATAAGGTTAGTGATAGACATAATATTAATACTAGAAACAAAGACAAAATAGCTCAACCATATTTTAGATTGTCTAAAGTTCATAAATCTTTTATGGGGTTCTGTGTTAAGTGTTATAACAAAATTCCTAGTGATATATTGCAACTAAATGAAAGAAAATTTAAAACATATATTAAAAGTACACTCTGTAAACAAGCATATTACAGTTTAGAGGATTATATCCATGATAAGAATGCTTGGAAACATGCTGGTCCGGGCTCCATAGGACAATCTACAGTCTAGACAAAATCAAACGGATTGCTAATTAAAACTACTTAATTTATACTTAGTATATACATTATATTTAATTCTTGCTTTGGGTCACACACTGGTTCATAGTTTGTTGAAATGTGGTTGTCTACTTTTACAATAATTGTAAATAATAATATGTGAACACTATGTATCTATGTATACAACTTAGCTGTCATTCTTTATCTTGTAATACTTTGTACATACTTCAATATAGTGTTTTTATGCAAGGTCCACCGTATTCACGTATAGTTATATAACTGAAAACTGTAAATGCAAAATATTGTACACATTTTTTTTTAAAAGAGTGAGTATGGAGTTTCTTGCCCGTTCTTCTCCATACGAAGCTACCTTTTGGAATGGGCAACTAGAATCAACTTTATATTTTTTTATTATGACGTTCAAAAGTGCCTTTTTAATGGTCTAATTGAAATAAATGATTTGACTTTGACTTTGACTTTGACATTTTATTCTGACTGTAGTTTCAGTTTAGTAAAGACACTGTCTCTTCCAGCGAGCACAGCTCGTGGTCACGGGCCGGTCTCGTTGATTACGCGCGTGACAAAGATCCGCCGACAACAATCCACGTCAATTTGTGAGCTGACAAGGTGCGGTCGCGAGCTGCACTGCATCACAGAGAAAGATGTGGAGCTGATCATATGTGGATTTTTTATTTACAATCAGGAAACCTGAGTCAACTCTTATCTGCCATGGACTTTATCTTGCTTCTTTTTTATGTTTTGTATTGCTAGATTATATTGCTTCATGTGTGATTGTATTGCTTCATAGTTTTCACATATAGAAGCAACAAGAATCATGTAACCAGCACTTTGTAAAAAACTTGATTTAAAAGAGCGTCCGTGGAGTTTCTTGCAATTCTTCTCCATAGAGACCTACCTACGTTTTGGAACGAGCAACTAGCTTCAACTCTCTGACTAACTGACCGACTCCTTGTCAATTCAAAAGGCCTGTAAATGGTTTAATTGAAATAGAATAGTTTATTTGTTTGTTAAACATAGGGTATATATATATATTGAATAACCTCGTAGTAGGATATTCGATCGACTCCTGAATGAAACTTCCTACTTTTAATTTTTAATTTTCAATTGCCTACTAACATAGTTTATAAGTTAAATTGTTACTAACAAAGTGGACCTGAAATAAAGAATTATTGTTATTATTATATATATAAAAAAGATCTTAAACATTTAAATAGTGCGCTATGCTTTGCCAATAATGACATACAACTAAAAACAACAACAACAACAACAACAACTAAATAAATGCTTTGACTTTGACTTTGAATCGTTTGAGTAATTAAACGCGACATGTGGTGCCGGTCGCGAATAACACCACCCTATTTCTACCCGTGGGTGTCGTAGAAGGCGACAGGGGGATATTGACTAGAAGATGGGCAGCAGCGTCCTTCTGAGTACCATAACACCTACTGCGATCGCCAACATGCATCGGCCAAGCATGGCGATTACGGCTGAACCCCCTTTGGGACCTATGCCCAGCAGTGGGCGTCTAAAGGCTGACATGATGAGTAATTGAACAACATATAAGAAGTACAGAGAAGGCACTAGTATTGATCACCACGTGCGCTCAAGGCGGATTGGCGATTTCAAACTTGTCTATATACTAATATAATAAATACTGGTCCGATTCTATAAAATTCTTTCGCTAAGAAAAGCTACCTTATCCCTGAGTGCTAAAGTCTATATTTAATTATCAAGAAATTAGGGGTGTGTAAGAAAAATCACGCGAACGAAGTTGCGGGGTTAGTGCTAGTATAATTATTGGAATAGGTTTCCTCACAATGTTTTCCTTCACCGATGCCAGTGATGTCCAAAATAAACTTAGAAACTACATATGAAATTGAAAAAGTTACATTGGTACTTGATCGTGCCTTAACTACTGAACCGTCACGAAATTTTAATTCGTTTGTGTATTGCAGTATTATTTAAAAACATTCATTTAAATCCTTAGAGGGAAATTATAGAAAAAACAGTCTAAAAAATGTGTATTGTCAAAGGTGTAATAATTTTCGAAAAAAAAAGTTTAATCAGAATGTTTTACAGTTAATTTTGACCACGTAGGTACAGAGCACATCAAGCTACAACAGTAAAATTTCTTAAATACATTTTCAGCTTTATTGCAAAAGGTTAAGGTTCATATTCAATTGGGAAAATTTTACAGTTTGGTATGACTTGTTGTGCTGGCGTCTATACAGACATATTTATAATGCCGTGTAGGAAAAATGATTACAAATCATCACCAAAGTACGAGGCTTACTCAAGTGCTTATCCATCGTATTGAGACTTCGAATCACTTTTAGATAAATCTTTGTAGTCTTTGAAAATCAGCAATGCCATAAGCAGCATCAGAATGTAGCCTCCTAAGCATGCTTGTTCTTCAACACATTTCATAAGTACAAGGAAGTCTCCCACGTCCCCTGTTCGTCCCCTGTTCGCGCGTGCAGTCAGGTCGGTACGTCACTAGTTTTGCCCAGCACTAGAGAGCTCTCTGTGCCTCTGGCACTCGTGGGTGCTTCCACATTTTCAATGCGCTAAATTCGCTTGTTGATTGAGCGTGTATGAGGTCTGTGTTAGAATTTAGAATAAGGATTTTTTTGTGATTTAACGTTACTATTTTACATTTTTGTGGGAAGTATACAGAATAATGTATAGTAGTATACCTATATTTAATGTAGCAGTGGTATGTTGTTGACTTTCTAAAGAAAAAACCAGCCAAGCGCGTGTCGGGCCACGCGCAATGTATGTATTTAAATATTGTACAAAAGTTTATAAAAAATATAAATTTTCTAAAAGAAAACATAATTCTTGTTTTGTCCCTATTTTTACACTTTTTTAATAATCGCGCCATTAGCAGGTGCCATTGATGGATTTGTCACGTTTGACGTCATTGAAAAATAAATAATAATAATATTGACTAAAATATTTATCATCTCCCAAGCCTTTTCCCAATCATGTTTTATTTTTTTAGTCTGTATTATCCCAGGGCAGGGCAAAGGCCTCCCTTTCTCCTTTTAAACCGTCTCTGTTTAGAGCTGGTGTGGACCAATCCTTCCTGTAAGCGTCAAGCTTATTCCGCAAACGTCGCTTGGTTTTATAAATTCACTATCATGGTTCGACTGCCTGTCTCCTTGTAGACCCTAAAAAATTACAGTCGCGAATAACTTTGTGTTGGACTGTTAAGGGTCAACAAGGAGTAGTCGAAGTACTGCCTGTCAGTACTTCGATCCAACCAACTTGAAGTACTTCGATCTAAATCCTTCCAGCCTAGGATTTCGTTTGCGTCTAAATATATGTCACTAATTACTACAGCCTCGGAGGTGGCCGGCAGCCGGTGGCCGGTTCGGCTCATCCGATGGTATCGACGTATGATCTGCGAGTCCTCGTCGACGGCACGTACGTTACACGTGCGCCGGCCAGCTAGTGATGAGCGGTAATGAATTGTGTGATTGTTGTAACAACAATCACGGATATCGTACATGGTTTGGAAGAAGGCTACTTTGATTGGATACACATAGATTAGTGATGCCTTAAAGAAACCTGCAAGATTCTTCTGTATCTGTACCTACACAAATAAATAAGATTGAAGTGTCAGCTTGCAATGATAAAATAACGGCTTTTAACTAAATGCATATGAAAGTACCTATACAAGGTGTAACGTTAAACACGTAAAACCTCAGACATCCCAAATGATTTTTAATTCAATTAACCTAAATCTGAGAGAAAAAAAAATCATAAAAAAATATTTAAAGGTTTTATGTGCTGTTTTAGTTTTACCAAGACTCGTATTTGCATTGAAATAAGAACTATTATTATCACGCGTATGAGAAAATTTAAATTGGACGACAACCATTTGTGTTTGTTTACCTATTTTGGCAGGTCTTAGCTTGATTTATTAATAAATAGACAGGGCAACATGTATAATGAAGATTGTTTGAAAAATGTGACCTATATTAAAAAGTGGTTCAATTGATTCTGCTCGTTATTCTAATCAAACTTTTTTCAGGTTTTGCGTATTTGACGTTACACCTTGTATACGGTACTGCCCTACGATTTGAAAAAAACATTTTTTAAATTTTTTGTCTGTCTGTTTGTTCCGGCTAATCTCTAAAACGGCTAGACTGATTTGACGGGACTTTCACTGACAGATAGCTGATGTAAAAGGAGTAAATTACGCTACTTTTATTTTAGAAAAAAAATTAGGTTCGCCGCAAAAAAAAAAAGACAATCCCGTTGATAACTGACAATCACACGGACGAAGTCGCGGGTATCAGCTAGTAAGTATTAAATAGTATTGATGGAGCAACAAAAGCCTATAAGATAACCAAGATAGTTAGATAACAATACTTACACACACACCCACACATACCCACTTCCACATTTCACACACACACACACACACACACACATACACACACACACTGACACAGTCACGTACATACTTCACTTAGTTACTTTACTTTACTTTCACTTTTCTCACGTCTTCTTCTTACATTGTTAATATACGGCCTTTTACAATTATAAAAAAAAAGAAAACAGCTTCAAATGTAATTACAAACGCACCATACTTGTAATGGCCACCATAATCCCAGAGGTAACATCGCATAATGTGATTCATAAACAACAGAAAGGGATTCTCAAATCCATCCAGCATGTAATCCCGGAGTTAAAACTTAAGTGTCATTAGAGCACGGCGTCACCGCGCATATTTTTATCATTCCTGCTTCCCCTTAACACTTAATGCGTAAAGTTTTAATTGAAATTTGATCTGGCGCAGTTTTAACGAATTGTCCCTAATAATTATGTGCTCATAATTAAAGTAATGTCTTTGAGTGGAAAGTTATTGGTCCGTTGTGCCCGTGGTGCGGAATTGGTACGGATTTTATATCGATAGGGATAAATGTGATGTATAATTATGAGTTTAATGACATGTACAGATTGCGTGCTATCCTGTTCGCAGATTATGATATTGTTTCATAGTTTCGAGTTGGTTACTATAAACAATTAGGTATAGTTATAAAATACGTTAAGGTGCGTACTTATTAAGTAAAATGTTGTATAACTTGTGTTGTTTAACACGTCCACATTATGTAACATTGTTTTTCAACATTGCAACATGTAACAATACTGTACACATTACAAATACAATGTTATATGACTTTGTCGTTGATCGTTCTGCAGTACTGTTCACTATTGGATAAGTTACATAAAATTGTTGTAAATATTAATAACATGTTAAATAACATTCAGCCTCCACATTACTAAAACATGTCACATTACAACGTTTTATAACATGTTATGTTATATAATGTGCACGCACCTTTACATAAAATCCGGGTATCTTTAAGACACGAGTAAACAGGGTCATCAAAGGCAAGCGTACTCTACCTTAGGCAGCATCATCACTTAAGATCTGGTGAGTTGAGGCCAAACGCAAGACTGTTAGAATATAAAAAAATATTTATTAACACACACACTCCTCTTGCTAATGTGTGAAACGTCACAAAGCTAGAAACGATTAAATTGAACTCGTTAATTCCAAATTCATCGCAATACACATCGAGCGCCAATAATCCGGCCGATACAATTCGAATGTGTCGGTAATCCACACAAAAATGGCGGGTGGCGCGCGCGCACTATTGCACACATGGCCCGCACCTCGCGTATTTACATAATTGAACATTCTATTGTACGTGTCTAATGCTTTTACCTTACATATAAGCGCTTGAAGCGCTACCCAACTAGACGACAAAATTATACAGTATTTTGTAAAGCACTTTATGGTTCGTGTACACCATAGAGAGTATAGAGTTACCTGTAGAGGGTGGCATAAAGCGCCATCTGTCGTCACACGGGACAATGCAGAGATTTATCGTAGCAAAATGCGCTTATGGGGGTTTACGGGGATTCCGTTTTTTGCACGCTATCAAGTTTCCATTAGCTAATTTAGTATTGATTCGCTCACGGTGAAAGTTTAGCGGTGCGCGGACGATTCACAATTGATGGATCGTTTTTATTCGTTCCAAACTCGAATGCTCTCAAGTTTACAAATTCAATTTTTATGGTCAGAAGCGGAATGTTTTGATAATTCAATTTAGAATCTGGATGGAAACAGAGGTTTTTTATGTTATTGTTTTTGGACGTAATTTTAAATATTGCTGCGCTGGGTTATTGATTTTATTATGAGCACTACTGAAATAAAACCAATTTGAAACGTGCAGGAGGTTCGCTGTCCTGTGTCTATCTCTCTATCCACTTCAGTGCATTTTGCCATTTCATCATACGCAAAGGTAATGTTGTTCATTTATATTAATCGAAAACGTCACTGAAATTGCTTTTGTCATCAATGTGCGGCCCTCCTCGAAGGGGCCACTCGGCCCTCAAACATCTGCATTATCTTACCTACATCCCTCGCGAAATCAGTTACTGCACGGGCATTCACTAAAGTGCATTTGCCATTCCACCCGTCAAACCTTACAATTATCTCCCTGCCTCTAATCCAAAATCAACCCTATTCATTTGAAGTAAAATTCAAACTCGGACACAACATCTAAACTTGCGTGCCTAAACGATGATAACTTGTACTTTATGATGACCAATGGCAAACCAAGTCTTAAGTCGGCGATACAAGTTTCAGATTCGCAAATCAATTGAACATTGGTTACGAAATACGGGCCGTTTAAGCTAAGAGGGTAGTTCACATGTTGGCGGTGCGATTTATCAAATTTTATACGTTAGGGCACGACATGTGCGTCCGCGGACAATCGCTTAGGTGCAACGCACCGAGGGTTCACAATTAAATATGGGCCGAGGTGGCTAATGGATTAGCAGATGAGTCCGCCGCCTTATGGCGCGCAATCTGAATGTGCAGATGCGCCTCGATTGGATCCGCGGGTGACGCGTAATTTGTTTACCGGCAGATTGAACCGAGTGTGAGATCTTTTTACAGACATATGCCGTGAAAATATACAGATATTTACATTCGCATCTGTGTTAGAGTGTGTCGATGATAAAGCGGGTAGAGCACGCATTTAGCTGTACCAAACATGAACCTGAATAATACGCAGTGCTCTATGTGTTGTCCAAAGAATTTTTGACCATCAACTAATTTACAACTACCTGAACTAACCATCATATAAGGTGCAAGAAGCTTTAAAGTGCCTCCATATTTACGAGAAATCTATGCCAAACAAATGACTAAGTATAGCTGTTAGCTACCATACTATCTTAAAGGCTAAGACGAAACTCGTTGACGTATTTTTACGATCACTATTTTCTATTGTGTTGCTTAGATACAGCTCACAGATGACCTAGCCGGCGATCAAGTGCAATGATTCGATTGTAAAGAATATTGTGTCAAGGATAAAGCAATAGACAGCTAGGTGAAGGTGCTGACTCCTTGAATGTGCCGTTGTGTTATATTTAGATGTAAACAATGTAGCATGAATGAGCATTCATATTTGTCGGCTGTGTCGGCAGTTGTTTCATTTGGAATAAGAATAATGGAGTCGTTATGAGTTACTAATTAAAAAAATAAAAACATATTTTTGTGAGTAGTTTGTTTGACTTCCTCTAAACAGTATCTACATTATGGTTGTAAGATTTATTTTTAGAAGAAATTAATAAACGACACGGTTGGCGCAGCGGCTGAGCGATTGACTGCTGTACAGCGTGTTGCGGGTTCGATTCCCGCCCAGGGTAAATATTTGTGTGATGAGCACTTGTGTTTGCCTTGTGTCTGAGTGTTGTTTATCTATATATGTATGTATTTAAATGTGTTTGTATATCAGCTGTCTGACACCCATAGTACAGGGTCTACCTAGTATGGTGTCAGGTGGCCATGTGTTACATATTATTATTATAATAAAATAACGTAGAACAATGTTTTACCAGACTAACTGTTTTTTTTTAATTAAAATAAAAGTATATAGTAGTAGTATCACGGGTTCGTGTCCGCAACTCTACGTCTCAGCGCGTATTTTAGAGATCAAAGTCAAAGTCAAAGTTACCTAGCTAGATGATGGAACGCGAATAGCACCTTCCCATTTCTACCTACTGCGATCGCCAACATGCATCGACCAAGCATGGCGATTAGGGCTACACCCCCCCTTAGGGGGACCTATGCCCAGCAGTGGGCGTCTAAAGGTTGAGATGATGAATGTTAATTTTTTTCACGTAATCCAATTAAATAAAATACCTAATGAGGAAATTACTGACCCAAAATAGTTATTTGTTATACAAGAGTGCAAAGTTGCTTTTTAACCGCGTGTTCAATTTTGATGACCGAGCAAGCGAAGGATTCTAAAATTGAATCACGAGCGCAGCGAGTGATTCAAAATTAGAATCCTGAGCGTTAGCGAGGGAATCAAAAGAGCACGAGGTGAAAAATCTTTGCACTCGAGTGCAACACGTAACTTTTCATTCCACCTCAGCGAGGAAATGACTAAATGCAAAAAAAAAACGTTTACAAAGTCTGAGTTTTTAACAAATTAAAAAAAAGTTGTATGATATATTCGGCACCATAGAGGTAGCAGTAAATAGGTTTAATGTTTTTTTTTAATTCACAAACTTAGTGCACACGATGTTCTAAATTCAATTTACTTTATCCTCTAGAGAATAAAAACGGCTTTTCCACTCAGATATTGAAGATTAAAAATACTCTTTCCGAGATGGTGGGATGAAAAATACATTTATTGGTCATGTAAGTAGGTAGTAACGGTTGTTCTAAAATATAATAATAATTTATCGATGGTAACGTTTGGTGGGAGGCAGCTTGATGTAATTGCACGCGTGTGCCGTCAGTCGCGGTGACGTACCGTCTGCAACACAATCGTACTTATTTTCATGAATAATCATACGTACAGATTTGAACAGTTGGAACGACTTTTATAGACCTCGTGTTACGATTGTCTATCCATACGATTTGTCAGTAATAATAAGGGTTCCATAAGAGCCAGCAAAAACGACATTATTATCCTCGCAAGAAACCTTTGTGAAACCGCAGTAACACAAACGATGAAGAGATCGGAGAACTTTCGACTTAATATCGTTGTTTTAAAGACTTTTGTCCACTATTATGAAACTGGACGTAAATAATGAAATTCAACGTCTAACTGTTGCTCAGAGCGTTTACTGACACTCAATCAACATCGGTTAGCAGTTATTTCATTCAAATCTTAAGCAACTATATTATTATATTTTGCCGTGGGGTATTCAGGCCAGAATAGCACCCACCCATTTCATTCAGAGTCGTAGAAGGCGACTAAGGGAAAATCCGGAAATCGGGCAACAGCGGCTTCCGTGTAGGTACTTAACAATCTCACTGCGATACCCAAGTGTGGGGATTAGTGTAACCCCTTCCCTTGGAGGAGGCTTTTGTCCAGCAGTGGATGATGATGATAATGATGATATTTCGCCAGTACTTTCTCACTGTAGGGCAAAGGTCTCCCTCCATTCTTCCATCAGTCTCGACTCTCTCTCTCGACTCTCCACTCGGAGTCGAGACTGATGCAGGAAGACGTCCACTCCTAGACAAAGGCCTTATGTCTTACCTACCAATTTTTAAAGAAGCCGTTCAAGACATCCCGCCAATTCTTTCGTGGTTTACTGCTGGACCATACAACCTGTCGGGAGAGTGGTGAATGCTTATGCGAATCCCGCACCCCCAGCCATAGGTAGAGGTGGAACACCGCGGTGGTTTTAGCCGGTAAGAGTCCGGCATACCCCTCCGTCACCCCCACGATGGATTAAGTCTATGAGGATTTCCACCGCGCAAGAAAGAAGACCATATCTAAAAATAAATTGCAATAAATATTCACCTCAGCAACATCGCTTGCTGACGGTATCGGCTCACCTATTCACGTGGGTGATGGATTGCGGCGTCGATTAGGGCCGCGCTGACCTGTTCTTTCATATCTCGCTAATGGCCGCCAGTCCGCCAGTCCGTCAGCCCGCCGCCCGCCACTCGCACACCTACATACACCTCCACCGCTTGTGGGATGATGTACAGATCCTGGATGAGCTTTGGTAAACAGCCGTTTATAGATTAAACTATACGTACTAACTAAACTTTCCTCTTGAATCACTGTCTATTAATGAATACCGCATCAAAATCCGTAGAGGTGTTTAAATGATCTTAGCGTGCATAAATGTGTGAACTGAAAATAAATGAACACTATGTACATATTTGACGACACGGTTGGCGCAGTGGCTGAGTGATCGACTGCTGCGCAGCGTGTTGTGGGTTCGATTTCCGCCCAGGGTAAACATTTGTGTGATGAGCACTTGTGTTTGCCTTGTGTCTGGGTGTTGTTTATCTATATATGTATGTAATTACAAAAAAAAATGTATTTGTGTATGTATATCAGCTGTCTGACACCCATAGTACAGGGTCTCCCTAGTTTGGGGTCAGATGTGTGAAAATGTCCCCACATATTATATTATATTATTATATATCTATGTAAATAACTTAGCTATCATTTCTTAATCTGTGATACTTTGTACATACTTCAATATAGTGTTTTTTATGTAAGGTAACTCGTATTCACGTATATTATATAATTCCTGTAAATGCAAACATTGTTAACATCATTTTTAAAAGAGTAAGTATGGAGTTTCTTGCCCATTCTTCTCCATACAAAACTACCTTTTGGAATGGGCAACTAGAATCAATTTTTTCTCATTTGACGTGCAAAAGTGCCTTATAATGGTCTAATTGAAATAAATGATTTGACTTTGACTTTGACTTACAGAAGCTTCGCACCTGCTTCGAGCAATTTGGTTTTATCTATATACCTAGAGATATTTCTTACGAACTCATTTCAATTCATCTTCTGAACTAAATCGTGTCTCCTGATGCGAAAACACCAGCCCATTCCCAAAGCAATAACTTTCCAAATGTCATAGATGTCAGTTTCTAGCCTAGATAGGTATCTATACAAATTCATTTCTAAAGAAAATCTAGACTTTATAATGAACTAGCACTTTCCCCGCGAGTTTGTCTGCGTGAATATGCAATATAGCCTATGTTACTCAGCGATAATGTAGCTTTAGATTGGTGAAAGAATTTTTGAAATAGGGTTTTTGAGTTTATTCGTTACATACAAAAATACAAATCTTTCCTCTTTATAATCTTATCTTATATATAAAAATCTTCTATGCGTGTGTATGAAAGTGAACTCCTCCTAAACGGCTCCAGTGGATTTGAGAATGGTTTAGATTCACAATTGGACCCGGTAGGTGGCGCTGTGGTCGGTTTTTTATTTTATTTTCAGGGCAGGACAACGTCTGCCGGGCCCGCTAGTTTTAGTATAGATAAAGACTTATAGGTACTATGACTCTCGCTTTTTTATTATAAAAATTGCCTTCCTCGCTCTGTTATTCCTTTATCCTTTTCTGGTTTATATCTGGTAGCACTTCCATCATTTTTAAGTCCAGGACGTACCTGTCGGCGTCGGCTGTCAAATATACAAGGGTCATTACTTAGAGCATCACCGGCCGTAATTAATATAACGTGCGCCGAAATTGAGGCGACTGCCTTTTTGCTGAGTCGGTGACGTCATGACGTGGTCCGGTGGCGGTAGACGAGGGGGAGAAGGGGGGAGCGTGTTGGAACTAGTGACCGGTGGGCGGTAATTGATATTGCAAGCGTTTTGTTTTTGGTTAATTACGTACCTACTGTTTAGTTTTTAATTTTGATTTTTATTGATCTGGAGCAGTCATGTGCACGGTTACTGAAGCTCGTGACTTCTTCCGTGTGATTGTCGGTTATCACCAGGGTTTAATTTTTTTTTGCGAATTATCCTTTATTTTTTTTCTAAATAAAAGTAGCCTAAGTCCTTATAACATCAGTTGTTACTGTTAGTGAAAGTGCCGTCATACTCGTAGTAGGTCCAGCCGTTTTTGAGATAAGATGGAAAAGTACCTTTTATAACTACTTTCATATAAATGTATTTAGTAAAAAGCTGTTGTTTTGGACTGTTGCTGTTGCAGTGGACGTCTTTCGGCTGAAATGATGATGATTTTATCATTTCAGCCGAAAGACGTCCACTGCTGGACATAGGCCTCTCCCAAGTGTCGCCACATTGACCGGTTCCGTGCGACTCGCATCCAGCGGATCCCCGCAACCTTTACCAGGTTATCTGTCCACCTAGTGGGAGGCCTTACAACGCAACGTCTTCCGGTTCGCGGTTTTGACATTACAAACTTCAATTGTATTTATTAGTATAGAGATAAGTGAATGGAAAATGTTAATGAAATTTGAGTTGGTAAAAAGATTGCGCCAGATAGGACCAGCTACTTACCTACATCAATTTGTTTAAGACGTTGCAGCGTTGAGGCATGACTAAACCACAAATAAATGAACTAACTACACAAAGAAACTGTAGGAAACCGATATGTGATGATATTCATGACTACCTAAGCAAGTCAGTGTGTACATTACACTACAGAACCAACAATGCTCGTCAGTTCACTAGAGCCTAGTGCACGACACGGCCCAACACGGTAAATTACAATCAGTAGACGAATGCAGTCCGTCATTGTCTAATCACGCTACCTGGAGCCTATCGGCCGCAGTCAGCACTGGACACTAAATCAGGACGTCACTGGCTTACACAGTGTCACTGAGTATGGCGACACAGAAGCCTAACTTTGCTCATGCACTTAACGATAGAGGAAGAAAACTCAGCAAGAAGTAAGAGAAAATGCTTTATCTGTCAAAATCTCTACTTTCAAGTATCTAGTGAACAAGTTATTTCCAGTTACCGTACATCATTGTCGTCATAGTCAAGAAAGTTTATTTTCAACCGACTTCAAAAAAGGAGGAGGTTATCAATTCGTCAGTATTTTTTTTTTTTTTTTTATATTTGTTACCTCATTTCTTTGGACTGGGTGAGCCGATTTTGATGATTCTTTTTTTTATTTGAAAGCTAGTGCTTTCCGTGTGGTCCCATTTTAATTTGGTCCAGTTCTGACAATGGCAGCTATGAGAATACCGTATAAGTCTTAAATTTGCATTAAGTATGTGCGCGATTTGTTACGCGATTTCTCCGGAACGTAAACCGATTTTGAAAATTCTTTTTTTTATGGATAGGGTATGCTTCAGGGGTGGTCCCATATAAATTTTACCGAAATTGATTCAGCACTTTTTGAAAAATCAACAAATACCCAAAAATTTTACATAGACGACGTTTTAGTTTCATCAATCTTTGTAGCAGTTAACTTTCAATCTCTTCTTAATAGATTTGGATGAGAAGGAGGTACTTAAAGGCGGAAAATAAAAAGCTTTTTACAAAAATAACTTTAGCACAGAACACACATTGACTTTAGTTTCGGAAGTCGGTGGCAATACAAAACTACAAACAGAACAAAGCCACTGAATTTCGAAACTAAAGTCAATGTGTGTTCTGTGCTAAAGTTATTTTTCACTTTTTAGTTTTTGAAGGCGGTTGTCTTTTTTGTGAAAAGCTTTTTTTGTTTCTCTATTATAAATTGTAAACCTAAACTTAAGTTAGCTAACTAAGCAGAAATCTGGCTTCTCTTTGGTCTAAGTTGTAATTGGCATAATATACATATTAGGATGTCTTGTGTATGTGCATATATATGTGCTGTGGGTGAACCTATAAGTAAATAAACAAACAGGTCAACTCGAGTCCAGGCTTTATTGTTAAAATAAAAGGCTGTCTGTAAAGTCGGTTTACGGACGATAGTTTTACGTGATAACGTCATAAAGAAGCATAATGGCTAACATAAGCAAATAATGGCTTCCGTCGAGGTGGGCGGAGCTTATTGTAGACGCTTGGGCCGATCGTGCCTCCCTATCGCTTGTTCCGCGCTCTCGTTTGCACACTCAGGCCCAGGAGGAACGTGACACTTTTTCGTGCGTGCAGCCGGTGTTTATCGAATTATAAGACGTTATCACGTCAAAATGCACAGTAACGAATATCAAAGCTGCAAACATATGGTTGCACAATTTTTACTCTTTTTGGTGATGTCTTGTCTTGTGGCTGATCTCATTTATTTAAGTTTTAATCTTATACTGTACCTACATTTAGAGCAGATAAAACTCTATTTCTGATTCTGATCATTGTGGAATCTGTCAATCATTACCACTTGCAGGAAGAGATATGTATGAAAGAACCGTTTACAAAAAGTTTAAGATTATGCTGCCCCAAAACTTTCACATTTGATTATAAGAACTTTAATCAATCACGCACATTAAGGGTGTCCTTCTGTAAGTCTTGTCCTGTATGCCCCCGTCATGTACCTGGAGCGGACAGTAATTAATGTGGACCCTGCGCCTCCGGAGGGCGGAGGGCAGGCGGAGGGCTGGGAGGACGCGACGAGCCGGCGCCGCTCAGGTGGACGCACTACATCGTGATGGCAGGCTGTTTCATTTACATCACGTTATTTATTTATATTGCAGACTAATATAAGACACTTACAGTGATGAATGGGAGGATTCTTGCTGTTGTGGTGTTTTGTATTAGGTATTTATTATTATTTGTTTCATAGGAACAAACACACACACACATATAGATGTAATTAAAATAGAAAATAAAAATAAAAAAATTAAATTATAAAAAAATAATAAATTAATAATTAAATTATTAATTAATTTAATTAATGTAAAAAATATTGTGTTAAATTATTATTATGTTGCCGTGCCCTAACCGGGTTTCATGTTGGAACTTACACTATTATAACAACTTTATGTACACACATGAATGTACATAAAGTTGATTTGATTTGATTTAGTCTATAGTTATCCCACTGCACGGCCAAGGCCTCTTCTCGTACAGAGAAGGCACAAACATTGATCACTGCTTGCTTAGGGTGGATTGGCGATTTCAGACTTATATTAATTACTAGCACTTTGCCCGCGACTTCGTCCGCGTTTATTTTCTCAAGGATCCCTATTTTTTCAAAATAATGCCTATGTTATTTGGGGATAATGTAGCATTTTAACGGTGTAAGAATTTTTAAAATCGGACCAGTATTTTTTACGTTAAATCGTAATAAAAATCTTTCCTCTTTATAATATTAGTTTAGATAAGTTCAAGTATCTTTACAATGTTTTGCATCATCGATGTCAGTGATGTCCAAGATCAACTAATATGGTTGAAAAGGTCACATTGGTACTTGCTTGTGCCCGGTTGCGAACCTACAA
This sequence comes from Charanyca ferruginea, assembly GCA_947361185.1. Lineage (NCBI taxonomy): Eukaryota > Metazoa > Arthropoda > Insecta > Lepidoptera > Noctuidae > Charanyca > Charanyca ferruginea. Next base: position 27,109,872 of record OX376067.1, on the reverse strand, counting down.
CCTCGTGTATGAGAGGCGGGCACCTTAACCAGTGGACTATCACGACCATAGATATCCGTGATCACGACAATAAGTATTGGTATGTATTGGTGGATAAGTCATATTTTTGAATGTTTATTTCCTTAAACACATTATCATTTTTTTTTCTATTCTAAAAATAATCGTTACATTTTTCCTCTCATCCTTGTCGTCAGATGGCTGGCACCTACTATGCAAATAGTAGCATATTACCCGTCGTGGCCCACTCTCCCCGCGTCGGTTTCGATTGCTCAGTAATTAATCTCACCTCCTTTCACATCGCCCCACTCTCCCCTCGCTTTGTGTTAACATCGTGTCCTATTATTGATAACTCTCGATCGCTGTCCAAATTGTCTGCTCGACGATGTAAAAAATGTTTTAGTATTTATGCTATGTATATTTAATATAAAAAGGCCTTTATATTATTTTAATATTTTACTTGTGAGAGTATAGGATATTGATTGTTGAACCTTCTACTAACTCATCATCTACCTGTTTTTCCCCAACTTCATCGGGTTTAGTTTCGGACATGTCTCAATACGAAATGATGAGTCCATTGAGCGTCTAGTCGTACAAGGCAGAGTGGAAGGCACCAGATCACGAGGAAGATCCCCCATGCGATCATCATCATCATCATTTCAGCCCAAAGACGTTCACTGCTGGACATAGGCCTCCCCAAGGGGGGGTTTTGCCATAATCGCCACGCTTGGCAGGCGGATTGGCGATCGCAGTATGGTTGTTACAAAGGCACAGAGAACGCTGCTGCCCATTCTCTGGTAAGTCCCTTAGTCGCCTCTTACGACACCCACGGAAAGATATGGGATGGACCGACCAAATTAAATCCGCAGTGGGCGATCCATTGCATGAGTACTCCAGAAACACCAGAAACACAAATGGCGAGAAATCGTGAGGCGCAAAACATCGGCCTCTATAAATAGCTCATGATGACCAGAACCGCTCTGACAAGAGTGTCCCGAAGAAGAAGAAGATGAAACGGATGCAGTTGAACAGGGTACTGTACAATTTAGCGATTGTCTTTTTCACCTCTCAGTTATTCAGTAAAGTAGTAAGGTAACCGGTCTAGTAAATGCGATTCGCATTTACTAGACCGGTTATCAGGCTTTTATTTCTTAGCTATGAGTCCTTTTAACTTTAATGAGTGTCCCTCGAATAAATAGAGCGATCTAAGGATTTAAACCATATAACCCTTAGTGAGTGTTGTAGAAAGTGACAGAGGGATGACTAGAGGATGGACAGCAGCGTCCTTCTGAGTACCATAACGCCTACTGCGATCGCCAACATGCATCAGCCAAGCATGGTGATTACGGCTGACCCCCCCCTCCCCCCCGGGGGAGATCTATGCTCAGCAGTGAGCGTCTAAAGGTAGACATGATGAACCCATAGTGAAATAAATTGAATTTGGAAATCTCTCAAAACCAAATATGATGTTCAGCGCAGCAATAAGTTCATCTTGCAAGTCTACAGTTTAATAGAAGCGTTCGCGCAACATGGCGAGTTGCATGTGGATACGAGATGGCTTAATATAAAGGAATCGGAGTGTAAGTGCGAATAGCCGGCAGCCGCCCGCCGCACGCAATCAAACCGCAGTAAAATCGCAGCGCACTGATAACTGCTTTCAGATGGTGGTGTAGTGGGAGCAAATGTTTGATTTATTTTTCAGTTAGATGAGCTTATGAATGGGAGATTCAGATTGTTCATCTTCATAATAAATAATATTTCATATTAAATATTATTAGGCCAAAGAATTAGCATTGCCATTCAACGTGGTAATGCTGCTAGCCTTCTGGGCACTTGTCCCATTGTGAGCGATGCGGACGAGTTTTTTGATGCCCTGTGAGCCGTCCATTGTACATAATACATATTTTTTAATTTACTTTTAAGCTTTTTTTTTTGTTATTCTTATAAATGTATAGAAAACATAAATGGTGAAATCAATAAATCTACATTAAATACTGTTAAATTACCCGAATTTTTGAATACAATTTGCACATATTTCGTGCCGACGAACATATTAAGTACTAGCGACCCGACTCGGCTTCGCCTGGGCCTATAGCCTTCCTCGATAAATGGACTATCTAACACAAAAATATTTTTTCAATTCGAACCAGTAGATCCTGAGATTAGCGCGTTCAACCAAACAAACAAACAAACAAACTCTTCAGCTTTATAATATTAGTATAGATTTAGTGAGTAGTTAATATTCTTCTGTATACATTTGATCTATACATTCGCCAATTACAGGCCAATGAGCATCTGCAAAATAACATAACACAGAAAAAATAATACTTCTGAAGCTAAGATTACTCTAGAACTTGGCTGACACTAGACCATAGTTGAAAATAGTGACGAAATAATTTTACAAAGAAATAAGTTTTTTTTTTCTGGTTTATTTATTCACGACATACAAAGCATAAAAATCAAAACAATAAAATTATTTACAATTCCAAGAAAAGCAGGGAACTCAAAGGGCATCAAAAAACTCGTCCACATCGCTGTCAACGGAACACATGCCCAACAGGCTGGCAGCATTGCCACGTTGTATGGCAATAACTATGTATTTGATTATTAATCAGTCATGCTCAATTATAAATATCTATCAACACGGCCATTCAAATCGCAAGCACAATAAGTGGGAGGCATTTAACAGTTTATAGTGTCATAGTATTTCTTTAATCTTTTTTTTATTTCCAATTACTTTCTTTAAAAATATTTACATCTGAAAAATAATCACCTGACATCAGCAAAGTCGAGGATTATGAAAGGGTGGAATCATTGTACGGTGCTTCTTTGAAGACCTTCTTTGCCATAAGCTAGGTGTTCACTCTCAGTGTGTCTCTGGAATCGCGGAGCAGTTTTCATATCGAGCGCAATACTGGAGGCGGCGAGTGATTTATCGAGCGCTGTGCGGACATATGAGCTCTCGCCGCAGATGACGACGCCGCACAAGGCGCGCTGGCCTCTGAGGTAAGCTGAGAGATGACTTCACGGCTTTATTATATCCTGGTACTTTACTACAGCTTCGTTGATATTGAGATGCATTAAATAATAACATTATTTCTCTATCTCTTCTTCTTTATCTCTATCTAATCTCTTCTATAGATAGTATAAAGCAAAGTCGTTGTTTTTGTTTGTCTGTTTCTCCGCTAAATTATTTTAACCCACGCAATGAATTTTGATATGGTTTTCACGATTATTTAGGAAATTTCGGATGGTTTATTGTAAAAAAGTCGGTCAAGGGCAAGTCGAACTCGCGTACCGAGGGTTCCGTACAAGCTTGTAATTATTGGTTACTTTACGAAATGCATAGGTAATAAGTTTGATTTCGGAAAAAAACATTTTCTCCATTTATTTTTTGTGATGTAAGCCAAGGAATGTAAGGTAAAGTGATGTAAGGAAATGGAACCAATCGCTCAGCTGCGGCTCCAACCCTGCCGTCAAATATTGATGTGACCTACACACATTTTCTAACTTTATTGTATTTTAACATAATAATTACCTCTCTATATGCTTTAGGCCTGCCTGCTCTGTGCTGATGCCCAGATGGATGTGCTTTATGCAAATTAACTGCACGTTTGAAGCCGTCAATCGTCGCTTCACTCAAAAGTTTCGGTCCAATTCTTAGTAAACTATTTAATTGGTTGTTATGTTTGTGTTTATTTTTATTTATGTTCATCATCATCATGTCAACCTTTAGACGCCCACTGCTGGGCATACGTCTCCCCCAAGTGGATTCAGCCGTAATCGCCATGCTTGGCCGATGCATATTGGCTGTTATTTATGTTAGGACTTTTTAATTGGTAAGTAATAAGAATCTACTTGTTTTAATGCACTATACTACATACCAGAATGCATGGTGATTGACATCGATACCAAACCACAATAAATAAATATTAGGATTAAATAAATAAAACAGTTCAATTATTATAGTGCGATGTATTTATTACAGCATGTGTAGAACATATAGACCATGACTGATGTACGAACGAACCAGAGAGCAGTGCTGCCATAGAAAACTAAACTATAAATTACAATTGCCATAGTTCAAAAATAAATAAATAATAATGACATTGTTTTGCAATTATTATGGTTTTTCCAAATGCGTCGAATATGCATGATCATTACTGATTGTTTAGAAGATAATAAGATGTAGGTATTTCCCGATCCTGTGCATGGAGAGAGATGTTTGCTCAGGGGGCCATTTTTTATAATTTCGTCATTCCAACACAATCCCATTGTCATTTTGCTAAAAGTTCGTAATCTGCTAAATTCATAATGGTCGATCATTGGTCGGTCGAATTAAAAGCAATGACGGCACAATGACGTTCTAATGGTAGGTCACTGATCAAAGGAACTGTCAAAATTTTAGCAGGTTGCCGCCTAAGGGCGGGTTGTTTCAAACAATCGGTTAACGTTACATACGGACGGTTATAAAAGGTTACTATTACGTGCAATGTTTAACGTACGTTAAATGTAACGGATTGTTTCATGACATAAAAATCCGTCAGTTAAAGTTATTCAAAAAGAGATGCCATAATATTTTGATGTTTGAAGTAGCTGTTTGACAACACAAAATTACGATGACTGGTCGGTTATGGTAATAGTAACTTTTTGACGTATGATTTTGTGAAACAACCCATTTTTTTTATTTGACTATAGTTAGCGCCATTTTTGACAATTACCGGTCAGTAATGGTTAGTTGAAGCAACCCGCCCTTAGTCAGTCATTCAGTTGTCATTTTGTACGACATTACCATTACCATTACGTGTCAGTGGTTGACCATTGGAAAGTCATAATGACGCCATTATATTAGTAGATTAAAAAACTTGTCAAAATCAACAATTATGAAATCAATGATAGACCATTCTGACACTATTGTAATAGCAGACTAGAGGACCAGGAGTGCGACAAAATAGGCTAACAAGAAAAATAAGATTTAGATAATAATATAGTGTATTTCTCTCATAAAGTCACATCGTTACAGTATTTATACAATTTTGCCTTAATACTACATAATATCCTACCTAATTATTATGTAAATATATATATAGGTAATACCATTAATGTATTCAATTCTAAATACCTAATAATTTCTGCGATGGCTATAATAATTTATTTATTATAACTGAATTTAAAATGTTCTCTGAAAAATAGAACGCAGTTGCAGTTTGTACTAGGTATAGCAAATGCACACATTAGGTTAAAATACAGTGTACCCCGTATTCTTAAGTAATACCAGGAAAACATGTATTGTGCAAATAAATGATTTGATTCAAATAAAAACTCATCAATGTTATCTTTTTAACCGACTTCAAAAAGGAGGAGGTTATCAATTCGAATGTTTATATATATATTTTTTTAATGTATGTTCGGGCATAACTCTGTCATATATAGACGGATTTGCAAAATTCTTTTTTTGTTCGAAAGGGGTATATTCCGAAATAAATCGTCTCATATAAATTTTATCAAAATTGGTACAGCCCTTTTTGAGAAAATCAACAAACTCCCAAAAAAAATACTTAGACGACGTTTTGGTTTCTTCAATCACTGGAGGACTTACAATCTCTTTTAAGTGTGTTGCCGTTTCTTAATGGATTTGGATGTTAAGGCAACACTGAAAAGCGAAAAATAAAAAGTTTTTTCAAAAAAAAGAAAACCTCCTTCAAAAACTAAAAAGTGATAAATAACTAAAGCACAGAACACACATCACTTTACTTTCGGAAGTCAATGGCAATACAAAACAACAAAAACTAAGCCACCGCCACCGACTTCCGAAAGTAAAGTAATGTGTGTTCTGTGCTTTAGTTATTTATCACTTTTTAGTTTTTGAAGGCGGTTTACTTTTTTATGAAAAAACTTTTTTAATGAAACTATTCGACGACACGGTTGGCGCAGTGGCTGAGAGATTGACGCCCAGGGTAAATATTTGTTGATGAGCACTTGTGTTTGCCTTGTGTCTGGGTGTTGTTTATCTATATATGTATGTATTTAAAAATGTATTTGTGTATGTATGTCAGCTGTCTGACACCTACGGTACAGGGTCTCTTTAGTTTGGGGTCAGGTGGCCGTGTGTGAAATGTCCTCACATATTATTATTATTATTAAAAGTTATTTATGAGTGTTGTGCACAGAGCTTAATGAAGTGCAGTTTTGAGTCGATGGTCAGTACCTCAACGATTCCTGTATGGTTCACTTACTGAGCAATCGAAATCAGTAACGTGTGTGAAATTTAATTAATATTGTGTATGTTCTCTTAATTGTGTGTGACTTTGTTATTATAATAATAATATGTGGGGACATTTTCACACACGGCCATCTGACCCCAAACTAGAGAGACCCTGTACTATGGGTGTCAGACAGCTGATATACATACACAAATACATTTTTTTTGTAAATACATACATATATATATAAACAACACCCAGACACAAGGCAAACACAAGTGCACATCACACAAATGTTTACCCTGGGCGGGAATCGAACCCGCAACACGCTGCGCAGCAGTCGATCGCTCAGCCACTGCGCCAACCGTGTCGTCAAATGTGTGTAATATGTGTGCTATATGATCCTTTGTTGGTCGAAATAAACATTATTATTATAATTTTCTTGGACTATTGTTTTATGAAACGAAAGATGGACACAGTAATGATATTTACAGTTTTTTTTTAATGTACTGAAAAACAGTTTCCACAAAAGACAAGTGCTGTCATGGCTGGTGTCCGTACTACGTAAAGCATTATGTCACGCATTAGATCTGCATGCTTCCATCACCTATACAATTATTCATAAGTGAATGGCGTCGGGTCGCCGGCGGGCGAACGCGTCGCTCATCGCAATATGCCTCGCCTTCCAGATGTATGAGAGGACAATCCACTCCTCAGTACATTCACACTTCTGAACTAGGTAGGAGCCACAGAATAGGTTACAACAGAAGCAATACTCAGACAATGGTGAAAAAGAATAATGGTTGGATTGTGGCGCTTGGGATTACAGTGTTCGTCCTAATACCGTTCGAATATGTGAAATGGTTGCGAATGACGTTATGTCTGACAATTGTTTTATTAACTTTGTCGCTTTGTACAGATAAATAAACTACCTACCTAGGACTTACCTAGGTCGAATATTTCTAAAGATAAGAGACTATCGTACTGCGCTTGCAATGCGAGGTTAGTGTAGCGATATTCGAGGCCCACACCGGCCTACGCCGTAGCTATCGTAGCTCGTAGCGCGTAGCACCTTTTTTGGATCAGCCTTTCTCGCCTTTTGTTGGCAGTGGATTTTCTGTATCAAACACATCATAACATTTCTTTTTTCCCAATATTCTTTCTTCTTTTTTGTAACGATTCAAAAGTTGTAGAAACTCAAGCAATTTAGTAAATTGACAAAAATATACGTAGGTATTTGTATACATCATCGAAACAAATCATGTTTAAATATATGATATCAATTACTTTAATTTAAAATCAGCCATCTCGATGAGACCCATGGTCACACCGCTTGTCGTCGGCAGTGGATCAAATAAAGACATATTGTCGTCGGCCGCATACAAATGATCTTCATTTGTGAGGAGTTAGTCAGCAGGTTATGAGCACGCGTGTGACGGACCATTGTTTTAACATTTATGGTCTAAAAGGCCAAAAAACAATAAGTTATAAAAAGGTCCTATTTTGTAAGATTAGTGATAGAGGAAGTTGACAAGCAGCTAAAACTATCCTAGTTGTTACTTCACACTTGTTCAACAAACTTAACGACACGGTTAGCGCAGTGGCTCAGCGATTGACTGCGGCATTGTATGTCGTGGTACACCTAGGACACTCCATACAAATATAACGATTAAATTACCTACACCACTACCAAGATAACAGACCTGTACAAATACGTGCGTGTGTTTGCGTGTCTACGCGCCACGAGGCTCGTCTCGAACTACAAGCAGTTTTGATAGCAGGCTCGACGCGGGTAGAGGTTAGGAACAGTGTTTTGGAGGAAAGTATAGAGGGTACAGAAGGACCGCTCCCGCCATCTTGAAAAATAAATACCTAAACTTGCCAGACTCACTAGGGCTGCTACTGTTTTGACTCTGTAGGTTTTATTACAATATGAAATTTTATTGACACTGGTTGGAACTCTGCAATTTTGTATAACAAAATTTTCTTGTTTGTCGTGAAATGTCAATGTCTGTCATTTATTCATTTAGACAACACGTGACAGTCGAGTCGTAAGTCTGCTTGAAACTGCTTGAGAATGCCTATAAACGTCATGTCAATGTGTGCGTGGTAAAAATGGCGGTTTGTTCTAAGCGGTCTCTCTGCTCGGGCGCGACGCAGCCGTACGTACTTTGTGTCGCTACTGGACGGTTAATACGGTAGTACTAATACTTGTCGGCGTCAGCGATGGTTGAGCGGTAGGGTCATTGTAGAATAACAATATTCAATGCAGTACAAACTAACCTTACTTTATTAAATGTAATCGTAAAATACAATTCAAATAGGTATTTAACCGACAGTTTCGTTCTAGTGGAGTGTTATGGTTGGTGTCTCGAGCAAAAGTGAGCTTCGCACGGTCCCCACTTCCAACAGGACTCTGTTCACGTGCCGCCATTGAGACTGATAACTGACGTCACGGCGTTCACCATTTCCTCTGTACTACAATAATCAAATTGAATTCTCTTTATCGTTAAATTATCGATTGCGACATACTTATACTGTGGTCGTGGGCTCGATCCCAGCATGAAAAAAATATTTCTTCGGCCTACAGGAAGTTGTTCCGGGTCTGGCTGTTTGTGTATTGTGAACCCACGACACAAGAGAATTTCTAGTGCGGGCAAATGTTAAAAAAAGAAAAAGTTTGAAAATATAATTACGCTTGTATTCATCGATGCAATAGGTAGAGGTAAATTCAAGTAGGTTTATGTGAAGTACCTACTCTAAAGTTTCCGTTCTGTGTTATTAATTTATTCTACTGGCGATGATGATGAATTAATGCGGCGTATAAAAGAAACATCACATACGTTGAGTTTAACACGGAGTCTCTAAATTCATGCCGTCTCTTACATTTTGTATCAAGAAGTAAGTGACAGCAGCAATTTAAAGTCTCCTTTAAACTAATGCTAGTTTGGTGCGACTCACCGATAGCCGTTAAGGCGCTTCCCTGACAAAATAGCCTTGACCATAAATTTCCTCTTTGCCGCAGAATTGCAATTCGCGCAATTTTTGGGATTTCTTGTTATAAAAAAAGAAACGATCTTTTGAAATAAAATAAAACGTGAATTATTATAAAGATTTTCAAGTTACCTATCTATAAGTGTAATCCTCAAATTAATAGCACGTCAACTTTAGCAAAAGCTACATGTTTTCAATTATTTTAGTAATTTTTGTCAAGGGAGATTCAGGTGAATATTAAACATTAATAAAAATATTGAACATTAATAATATGCTTTTAGATATAGTTTGTTTATACTAATTAATGAGTTAATAGCCCCTTAATAACGAAGAAAAATGCTCTTTTGGTCGGGGTAGCGCCCGACCAAACGTAACAACGCAAATTACCATCAACTAAGTATCAAGACCAAATTAAAAAAATTAGACAATAATTAGACAAAATTATTGCTGCGATTCAAATTTTTTGTGAAGAATCACTGTTTAAGCTATCGCACAATGTAAAGCGTGAAAACTTATGTGCTTGCTTGTACAGAAGTCGTGACGATATTTAAACGACAGTTAAAAATTGAAAAATAAAAGTAAAAATGGAACTTTGAACCTTCAATACTTCTAGTTTTATTACACCTATTTCTATAATAATATGCTACCTAGACCTAGGCGTTTTCAAGTAAACATCTAATATATAAAAATCTCGTGTCATACATTCATATTAAGTGTGTTTGTTATCGAACTCCTCCGAAACGGCTTGACCAATTTTGTATGTTTTTTTGTGTATATTTGGTAGGTTTGAGAATTGGTCGTTGGCTAAGTTTTTCTTTAATTTAATGGCAAAACAATGTTTGCCGGGTCAGCTAGCATGATAATAAAAAACAATGTAATTAGGAAAGCGGCGTCGATTCTTAAACACGGTGTTAAATAGTAGAGCAGTCACTGACTTAGGTTATGTTGATAAACGGTTAGCCGTACCCATCACTCACGCATTTAGAGGTCATTTTGTTTATTACGTTCATCAAAGCATTTAATAATCAATTCATCAAACGTCTGTCTCCAGTCTGTTTGTCTAAGGACGGGTTGCTTCAACTAACCATTACTGACCGGTAATAGTCAAAAATGGCGCTAACTATCGTCAAATAAAAAAAATGCGTTGTTTCACAAAATCATACGTCAAAAAGTTACTATTACCATAACTGACCAGTCAACGTAATTTTCTGTTGTCAAACAGCTACTTCAAACATCAAAATATTATGGAATCTCTTGAAAACTACCCGTTACATTTAACGTACGTTAAACATCATCAGTCATAGTAACTTTTTAACCGTCCGTATGTAACGTTAACCGACTGTTTGAAACAACCGGCCCTTACTGACGCAAATCATTCTACAGTCACAGGTCCTATGTTTTCACAGAACTGTTTTTAAGTATTCTTTGTAAAGAAAATAATTTGAGGAAACATTACATGATACCAAATACCATTACTTATAATTCTGCTTACAAGCATAGCAAGCATAGGTGATGACCTATATTCATAGTTCCTTGTCACTGTAGTGTGTTTATGGAATACACAGCAAAAATGTAACACTTTCACAACTTGAAAAAGACCTATGTACAGCAGTGCAATTCTGTAAGAAATTACCCGCGAATTCGAGTCCTATCGCATTTCCGATTTCACTTACATGAAGTGAAAAGTTTTTGGTATTTACTAAAATAGTTACGTAATAATAGTTTGCTTCACCTATGTTCTCACTTAGTAGCGCAGTTTTCATCGAGTGACAGAATACCGAATACAATTATCACCGTGGAATCAGAAGTTAGCACTGAAGTAAGTTCTTACAGAATAAATAATAATAATAATATGTGGGGACATTTTCACACACGGCCATCTGACCCCAAACTAGGGAGACCCTGTACTATGGGTGTCAGACAGCTGATATACATACACAAATATATTTTAAATACATACGTTTATAGATAAACAAATAGCAATGCAGTACGGTATGTCATGCGACTGAATGTTGATGCTGGATTTTACTTGTTGCGTAAGGTAGAACACGTATTGGTAATACAACTATTCAGCATCAATTTTGCCGATTGACTGTGAGATAAGTACAGTAACAATAAAAGTCTCTGTAATCTTACTACATATACCACAACGAGTAACTATTAAAATCGGAACAGCAATCGTAGTGCCACTAATAAGAAAACTTTGAATCAGATAGACGCAGTTACCGAGTGACCGGCAGAGCGCAGGTTCGGTGCTGCGATGTGTATCACCGGCCGGTGGTCGCCGTGATTTATGCGAACTGTTAATCTCACTATTTACTAGTTTTAGTGGAAGGTAAAGAGGGAGTTTTTCCGAGGACCCTTAGGCCTGAGTTGAGAGACGAAAGGTGTAAGCGAATGGCGAGATAACAGTTCAAAATAAACAGTAATTAAATCTGTCAATGTATTTTCGGTTATGGCGTGATTCTGTGGAATTTACCCTGATATTTTGCCTGTTTACTGCGCGAGGAAGACGAATTAGAAAATTACCTTTTATAGATTTTGCTTTCCTGAAAATTACGGTAACATTGCCGAAGTAGTTATCACAAATGTACGTGTTGTTTTCCTTGCATATGACCTTTAGAGTATTGCTGACGTCACCGCTCTAATCAACCACAGGTGGACTATGTTCCGCGTCAATTTCCTCTTGTCTCACTGTTTTTTATAGTATTCGTGCGTTGGTGTGAGTATGTAGATAATGGTCCGAAAAAAAATAGGCATTTGGCATCTCTTACTACCAGGCATCTGAAGAAAAGGACGGCGACAGACAATGACTAAGTTAAAGATGTCAAATTAGTTTTTCCCTTGAAATTCGCAGTGTTTTTAATCAATACGTTCAGAAATGACAACTATAATTGTAAGAACATTTTAGATCAACTTAAATTGACAGCTCATATTAATATACGTCTCTTTCTTGTTTTATTGGAGAGAAAGAGATACAAATAGTTTAAAATTAATTTAGTTCGTGCACAATAGAATTGACACCAATGAGACAGGAAGATTATTTAAATTTATTTACCACTAATAAATATAACCATAATATGAGATGAGGTGATTTACTGGTAACTACTTCGCCAGCCAGCTGTCAGCCTCTGTCTTGCGCCGCGTCCTCGCTAAGAACAGTTATCAGTCAGTGCGTGTGATGTATGTTGCTCGAGGGATGGTGGACGGCGGACGCACCGGCGGATAATTATCTGATAGGTACGTTTGTTGTCATGCTTAATATGCTTCCAGAATAACATTGTTCAAGTTTGATAAGTCCCGCTCCCGGTATGTCTCCTGTATCGTGTCATATATACTCACATACACAAACAGTCAGACCCGGAACAACAACAACCTGTAGAACATGGAAATTTTGTTCCGTGCGGGAACCGAATTCATGACACGCAGCCCAGTAGCCAATCGCTCAACCAATGCGCCAACCGTGTTGTCCAAAAAATAAAGAAAAAACTGGCCAAGTGCGTGGCGGCCGACGCGCAATATAGGGTTCCGTAGTTGATATTCTTACCCACGCAGTTCTTGTTTCGTCCGTATATTTAACATTTTTCAATAAATTGTGGCGTCATAGCAGGCGTTACTGATACGATTATCGCTTTTGACGTCAAACATTTTTTGAGCGTAATATGTAGAATTGACCTACCCCCATTACAAATAGCGTAATCATGTACAAATATAGCCTATGACGTTTACGTTGGTCCGACCTGTAAGAAACATTTTAGCGTAAAGTCTATTCAATAGTTTTTGCGTGAAGCTGGTTCATAGAAAAAGACAGGAACTCTTAAAAAATAATTTCCACTTTACTATCGTCACCACAGTTTCTTTTGACGTCAATACGACTTTAAATTTGCTTCCATTGTGGGAAGCAATTTAGAAAACTGATGATAACAAAATAGGGGGATACAGTTTGGTGTTGTAGATACATAATATCTGTGATCTACAACGAAAATTTAGGTTTACCACTCGATAGTATATTTAAAAAAGTGAAACTATAAGGGAAACTAAATACTTAGGGCTTTTCAGTTCATTGAATAAGGATTTCAAACTAAACATAATTGTACGTACGAGTAGACATAATATTATTTCCTGCAGAAATATTGAAAATATGAGCAAGCAAATCAACATCAAGCTAATACGCAATAATAATAAAAAAACGCAGTTTTAGAAATATTCTAGCATTAAAAAAAAAACAAAAAATATGGTCTACGCTGGGATTGAACTCAGGACCAGTAACTTACAAGGCGGCTGCCGCACTGTTACGCAAAGTTTATCACTGACTGTAGGTTTAAAATAGCTGTTCTAGTTTGTCATGATCCACTGCTTAGCTCCTTGAAGGTATAGCGTGATGGTAATTGTTTTAAATGTTAAATCTGCAGCTACTTACAATATATTTTGATTACTATAAAGTTTTAAGAGTAGCAAGCATGCTACGCGCGCTTATGAGCGCAGCTGCAGCGATTTATTACATTTTACAAGTTTATCGACTATTACTCGTCAACTTGTAAAGCCTACTTAACTGTGATAGTTTTCCTATGAATTTCGTTATATATGCTACTACCGTGAATTTTTTCACAAATCTCGATACAACCATTGATCTGATAGGAGTGGCGCAAATTGACTCCAACAAAAATTAGCACTTTTGAGCTAAATATTTCCCAAAGGGATTCCTGAATCAAAAAATTGTATTTTCAAACCCTTAATATTTTTGAAAGACCTTTTTAACAAGTGTGTTAAAAAGGTCTTTCAAAAATATTACAATACCAAATAAATAAATATTATTAAATACCATATAGTGTATGGTGATATAGTAGACTAGAAAAAAAATACTCATCCCCACTTCACGTTTAGAGGAGGTACCCTAAAAAAAAAATATATTTAAATATTTAATTAAAGCACTTTGTCGGCGTAACTAATGTGTATATCCATGCCAATTTACAGTTTACTATTTCTAATAGTCTTTGAGCTACACTGCGGACGGACGGACGGACATAGCGAAACTATAAGGGTTCCTTGTTGACTTCGGAACCCTAAAAAAATAACAAAAATCAGATAAAGATTACAGTTCAATGACAGAACTGTCAAAAACAAAATTTAATACTATATTTAAGATTAGAGTTGTCAGTCAGATAAAAATGACAAAGTACCTACTGCTCGCAAAAAATGCTTGTCTGAGAAAAGAAGATCATTTTGCTTAGTACAAATTTAAAGTAACTACCACACATCCGTCATTTCAAACTCCATCAAAAAGTGAAGGAACTAAAGAAAGGAACGAACTTCTATTACGAAATTCAATCTGTTGAACAATATAATTATATGGGATATATTCTAAAGTATCACGACTTCAACCCGGACGCTTACAGTACAATTAGGAGCAGATCACTTCCCATCTAAGAAGGCGTTTCTTGTTATTTTTCCTTGGCTTTGTCCTCCGCAGGGCTGGGGAGCCAGGAAGCCGGAGAAGAAGGCACGAGCATAAAGAAGACAGAAGGTGTACTGTAACGAGTCATAACTTACCAACGCTAAACGTTGCTAGTAAACGTAATTTACAGTTATAGTAAACTGTGATTACCCGAAGTGAACCGTTTCGTTTTGGTTTTATTGCAATATAGGCTACTCATTTGTTATAAAACAATAACTATAAACTAATACAAATTTACCTGAAACGGGTCATTTATGAACTAGAACTAGCTTCAGCCCGCGACTTCGTATGCGTAGAGAGAATTCAACTAATGTGCTAAATTAAAGTGATGAAAATCCGATATGTTAAACTAGACCAATATCTCCTCACAAAGGGAATTGCTCAGTTTCTTAGGGTGATTTGGCTAAGTGTGGACATGATCTTTATTAATAAATGACTTGCATTTTAATAACTACTTAGATATAGGTAGGCAAATATTATTATTTTGTTGTAGCCAGATGCAAGAATATGGTTCAACTGGCATGTGAAAAATTGAAACCTCTCCGGGTAAAATCTTTGTAAGAAGCGTATTGTTTTCTATAATATATTGTTTGCCAGTAGTATTTTGATATTATCTGATTATTTACACATTATAGGCTTTTAATAATGTGGTTAAAATAAAACTATTAGTTTTTATTTCTACTTTATTCAGAGTCATAGACTATTAAAATATTATCTAAAAAGTGGGCAGGCGGTGTAACATTATTTTCGTACTCGTTTTACAGACAAACACTTTTTTTTAGTTATCACATTGGTTAATTTCATTCTGTAATCGATTATAATCGATTACAGAATGAAATTGATGTTTTATTCCCGTGCTGGTAACACTCTGCATCAAACATATGGCTATGGTTTTTAACTGGTGGAGACTGTTTAAATACTCTTTAATTCGACTTTTTGTACGTGTAGCTGGCTACGATGTGATGTGCAAAAATATTTCTTTAAGAATTTATAACATTGTTTAGTAAAAATAGTTTTTACCGGGCATCTTGTTCACGATTAGCCGACTCTGGTGATTCCCTTTTGGCGATTATAATAGTAGCAGGTTATTCTTGAGGAAATGTATCAAAAGCAGCAAAATATGAGCAACAGTATATTATACAAAAGTACGTAAGCCAAATCTACTCAAACCACTGCAACACTACATGCGTGACCTTTTTAGTTTATCCACTCATTGTAGGCTGAGCCTTCTGTTTTCGTCTGCGATGTGACCGGGGAGAGTGGGGGTGACTCGTTAATTAGAAGGAGTATTTTATTAAGGCCAATTTGTCGGGAATACCTGCCTGATTGCCGAGGACTGTGAGGCGGGCGATTTGTTTGAATTTTTTTGCGAAGTTCCTGAGGGGATCGCGCTCATTTGTTTGAAGAGCGCGCCTATTTAGGCGATGCAATCCGCTTATGTTTTTTTATTTAAATTATTGTGTTTCATTGCTAAGAGATTTAATATAAATGTTTAGGCAGTATTATATATATTCACAAATGTAGTAATTATTTTTTGAATTTGTATTTTCAAAATCTCTTGTCAATGTTAGTACGGTCAGCAACAAAAGCCGATTAACACTAAACCGATTTTAAAACATAATTATTGAGCAGAATATTAAATGAAATACGGAAATAATGGAAAAACAATATAAATAAACTTTTTTCTATGACCTGAATTACTGAAAAGTATTGAATCATATTATTTTGTGTCATTTAAATAATAAATGTCAATGAAGCAGTAATAATCATACAGTATACCTATTACTGACAAGACATTAGCTGTCGAAGATTACACGGTGTAATTTCGACGTGTTGTGCCCCAGGAGGTAATAAAAAAAACATTGTCGGCTTCAACACAAGGCACTTTCAGGCGCGTAATTTAAAAATAAAAAGTCTTTATTTCGAATTAGCAACAACAATAGGGATTAGTAAAAAAAAAAAAAAATACCTGTGTCAGTAAACTTATCTATTTAGTGACTAGAAGTTGTTCGCAATGCATCTTCGAACAACATCACCTAACAAACCTTCCCGCTATAGTCTTCAGGAAGGAGTTGGAGCTGCCAGCACTCTACAGACCATAGAGGCGGATTTCTGTCTGACGATGGCGTGGAAGCCATCGACGCGTGCTTGTGCAAACATACCTGATGCACTGCAGAAACTGGGCAGCCCCATGATCATCCTGAACCCGTTTTTATACTGGACCCGTAAGGCGCTGATAGCCCGCTGAGTATAGTTGGTGCACAGGCTGCACGTGTCAAACACTTGGCAATAAGCCTAAAAAAGCGTTATTTAGACTGCCTTGACAACAGGAATTTGGGATTCTACCTAATAATAATAATTGCAGTGAATTGTAAAGGATAATTGTATAGTTAGGACTAGGAAGTTTTTGTACCTATATTATTATGTAACAATCGTACATTTACCGTTTCCTGTGCATAATTAAACGTTTACATTTATTTTGTTTCGGTAACACCTAATTATCAGTATGATAACCGTACCTATTGACAAAATTTAATTAAGTACATTATTTGGACAAAATTAAAATACCACAATATTTACCGTTTATCGTGTTGTGTTCTGTTTATCTGAATCATGCTGAAACATAGGTGTGGTATGAAACTAACGTTATAAATAGACTGTTCGTACTGAACCTTGCCTTAATACAATCATCATAGACTACTTCAGTTATAGGTACATAAGAAAACCATTTAATAGGCAGACATTATAAAATAAACCAGTGCCTACAGACAAAGGTTTATAACGGTATGTGTTGCCAGTGTTGACTTATGGTACAGAAACCTGGTCCTTAACTGCTGGCCTCCTACAGAAGCTCAAAGTCACGCAGCGAGCAATGGAGAGAGCTGTGTTGAGTTTCTTTGCGCGTTAAAATCCGGAACGAGGAAATCCGCCGAAGAACTAAAGGTCACCGACATAGCTCTCAGAATTTGCAAGTTGAAGTGGCAATGGACAGAAGAACCGATAACCGATGGGACAGAAAGGTTCTCGAGTGGCGACCACGAATCGGAAGACGCAGCTTTGGTAGGCCTCCCACCAGATGGACCGACGACATGGTCAAGTACGCGGGTAACCGGTGGATGCAAGCGGCAGGTTGCCGCTCGTTGTGATGATGTGAATGATACGAGTATAAGATAAACGTAGGTGCAATCAATCAATCCATACTTAATATGATAAATCCGAAAGTAACTCCGTCTATTACGCTTTCACGATGACACAGCTAAACCGATTTTAATGAAATTTGGCACGAAGATAGCTTGAAACCTCGGAAAGGTCATAGGCTACTTTATAATCCGTGACTTCGTCTGCATCCACGATAACCAACATTCACGCGGACGAAGCTCCGGCCAAAAGCTAGTTTTTCATAAAGGTAACTTACAAATAGGGAAGGTATTACCCAAAAAAAGCCAAAGTAAAAAACCGAAAGCCTAAGTAAAAGTCGTACGGCTATCGGTGATGGTAAAGCAAGCTTTCCGCGGTCGGTTCGTGGATGGGTGACATCCATTTTATACCGAGACCCTTCAGTGCCTTGGAAAGCACGTAAAGCTGTTGGCCCTGGCTGTCATGACAGTCGTTATGAATAGTCAAGGAAGTCTAACGACCAGTCTCATCTAGGGGCGACACCCCTGTTACCAAATTGCTTCATGTAAAACACTGGTATTCAGCTGAATGCGGTTAGACTGAAACCCGGCCCCAACATAATCGAGAAAAAGACTAAGCAGATGTTGATGACAAACAGAGAAGGTATTCATAAAATAAGAACTGAATTTATTATGAAGTGCTGCCCTAATGTGAAAGCTTCGAGTCAGTAGATCGGTTCTGTAAAATTCAAACAACAACTAGCATAGAGTCACAGACCAACCTCGCCGATATGCACCGCGTTCACGGTTTGTAAACATGCTCGTTATACCACCATCTAAGCTAAAATTACACAGCACGAGTCCTCACATAACATCAATTAAAATATATAATAAAATACCAAATGACATAAAAGAGGAACAAAATGACAAAATATTTAATAAACGGCTTAGGAAACTATTGGTGGATAAATGTTATTACTCACTAAATGATTTTTTTAATGACAACATCGAATTGGGATGATCATGATTTTAATATTATTTATTTATATGATTATATTTAATTGAGCTTGTAATTGAATTTAGATGACATTAATTTTAATTTGTGACATTATTTATTTTAATTGAATTGAATTTTTAATGATTTTTTATTATATTTTTTTTATTTGTTTTTTTTTTATTGTGCTACTACTCATATATTATTATTTTGTTGTGCCCGACAGGGTCCATGTGAACTATAATATTATATTTATTAAGACCTTTTATACACAGGTGATATGCAATAAAGATTTGAATTGAATTGAGCATCTCACATCGCTATTCACTCTCACTTCGCATAAAACCCGTCACAGACGTAGCTATAATATATATTAATATACGTCAGACGTAGCTATAATCAAGGCATATTACAATCAGCTATAATATATATTTCTACCACGTCACCAAAATATGTGGACAGATATAGCAAGGCATATTAATATAAATTTCAAAAATGTGAAACAAACAACGATCGCAGACGTAATAAGGGCGAAAATATATTATTATATTATAGCTACCGTGTGTGGTGTGGTGGCCAGCTAATATATATATTATAGCTACGTATGTGACGGGCTTAAGGTTCAAAATGACCTTGATATATTTGACACTTTGAATCGGGTTCGAGTGCGAAATGAGCGTCGAAGTGACGGGGAAATTACCGTACAGAATGCCACTTCTTACGTCAACTCATACTTTATCTGTCAAAATCTCCCTGTCAATTTAGTTCAACTCGCTGACACGCTCGCAAGGGTGGCGCTAGTGTAAACTGAGAATATGATGTAAATGGAAGGAAGGTGGGTTATTTATTATATCTTTAAATTATTTTATTTTTATATTATTATTTAAATTAAATTTAAAATTTAAAAAAACCCCCAACGCAAAACATAGCGATTATTTAAAAAGTAAAAAATAATACCTTTTGTTGAGCCATCAAATGTTTGTTCGTTGAAATGGCGCTATAATGTCGCGGCGGGGTACCGCTTAAGTAAGTCAGACTCTTCATTTCATTGACTATCTATTAATTAACTAGCATTTAAGATCAACTTGCTTCGATACGATACAATTTTTGTTGCAAATCTAGTTAGCATGAGTTCGCTATTTTAGCTATTAGTAATTATTGCTTTAAACTTAGCGGTACCCCGCCGCGACATTATAGCGCCATTTCAACGAACAAACATTTGATGGCTCAACAAAAGGTATTATTTTTTACTTTTTAAATAATCGCTATGTTTTGCGTTGGGGGTTTTTTTAAATTTTAAATTTAATTTTTATTTTTATCTTTTTAAACGTAGTTTGGTTTTGTACAAGATCTTTTAAAAATAATTTTCAAGTTTTTAGTTTTTAATTCGATAGTTAATATTCCTCATTCCCTTTCAATATAGTATACATTATTTTACTAGTCAAGCCCTTTCATTTGATACCCATTATATTGAGGGAGTTGTGAAAAAAATGTAATTCGCCATTTTGTGGTGGCGACCATCTTGGATTTGAAATTTGTCATAGTTATAGTATTCCACTAGTCAAGCCCTTTCATTTGATACCCATATTGGGGGAGTTGTGAAAAAATATGTAATTCACCATTTTGTGGCGGCGGCCATCTTGGACCGATTTTCATCAAACATAGCTAAGAACACTCCCGACTAATTCACCTTTCAAATAAAAAAAACAAAATTAAAGTCCGTTCATCCGTTCGGGAGCTACGATGCCACAGACAGACACACACACACACACACACACACACACACACAGACACGTCAAACTTATAACACCCCGTCGTTTTTTCGTCGGGGGTTAAAAATGAAATATATGGTATGTAAAATTAATAAATGATGATAATATTCTTGGTTGATAATATTACAATTTACTCGGGGCCCTAGGATACCGTGGGTCGTGAGGTTCAGTCTCTTCCGGCACATATTTAGAATATTTAAAAAGGATATTTTTGTAAACATTTTATTATAATAGTAAACAAAATGCAAATGAAACCTTAATGTAAAGGAAACAAAAAGATAATGTGGTGTGAGTGGGGCTGAGTATGTGTGGGTAAGTGTATGTATGTGGGTATTAAGTGCTATGTTTCATACAGAATTGATTACATTTTCAGTGTTTAGGTAATCTTTTTTTTTATATTCTTATAGGTTAGCGTTTAGCCGCAACTCACCTGATCTTAAGTGATGATGCGGCCTAAGGTGGAGCACGCTTGCTTAGGATAAACCGGTTCACTCGTGCCTTGAATCATCAAGGCACGAGTGATCTGGGTATCAATGGAGGAATAGAGAGAGATGGCAGTATATTAACAACAGTTTTTTGCACAGATTTCTAGATGGAATGGGATGAAGATATTCAGATCTTTGTTAATTTTGAAATTGCATGGATGATGACGAAATGGTAATCTAATATTTATTTGCATACATAATCATCCTTATGTACCTTCTCGAGCGCAACGTACAGCTATAGGTACCTACTTACATACCTATAGTAAGGAGGTGAATCATGCGCGCGCGCCGTTCCCACGTCTGGCCGCGCCAATTGATGGAATTGACCGGTATGCGACGCCGGCTCGCTTGACCCCGCCGAACTGTTAATTGTCTTCCACCTAACTGCTGCTCGGAGACGACGCTAAATCATTTGAGCTGTTGTTGGAACTGATCAGGAGTTGTGAACACAGTTAGATGAGATGAATATTGTGAGATTTTATTTTAAAATTCTTACAGGTATTTTAAATAATGTTTAGTAGCTACTAACGTATCATTACTTTTTTATAGTCTTATACTCAGATTATGGAACAGAAGAGAGATAGACCGCGCGGAACACTGAGAGTGAAGCCACTAAAGCAAATACAAATCAAAAGCGAATTCCTACAAGCTCGTGATTGTATTCGTTTTTAATTCTGTATTTGTATTTGTTTTTTTTTTATGGTTCCGTACCTCAAAAGGAAAAACGGAACCTTTATAGGATCACTTTGTTGTCCGTCTGTCTGTCTGTCAAGACCCTTTATCTCGGGAACGCGTAGAAATATCGAGTTGAAATTGAAACCATATACTTAGATCCACGGTCTCTTGAAGCTGTGATAAAATCAAACTTCTAAGTTAACGTGAAAAAAGGATACGGCCGTTTATGTCGCAAAAAACCGTATATTTCGAATCAAAATTTATAGGGTACTTCCCGTTGGCCTAGAACTATGGAATTTGGCTAGTAATATCGTCTTATATTACAAGTACAGGGAAAAACTTTACATTTGTAATTAAATCATAAAAAAATATAGTCTTTATTTATAACTAGCTTCTGCCCGCCACTTCGTCCGCGTGAATGTCGGTAATCACGCATGCAGACAAAGTCGCGGGTTTAAAAGTAGCCTATGTCCAACTAAAAGTAGCCCCAGGGTTCAAACTATTTTCATACCAAATATCATAAAAATCGGTTCAGCCGTTTCACCGTGAAAGCGACGAGAGTATGGACAGAGAGAATATGGATAAAGCACGGATTAAAGTAGGTATGGATAGTAGGTATGGATAGTAGGTATGGATAGTAGGTAAGGATAGTAGGTATGGATAGTAGGTATGGATAGTAGGTATGGATAGTAGGTATGGATAGTAGGTATGGATAGTAGGTATGGATAGTAGGTATGGATAGTAGGTATTGGATTAGTATGATATGTACCGACCGACCGGACCGAACCACCTGCTGTGTTCTGCTGTTCCATTGACGCTGCTGTATGTGTCTCGGCTGCACTACTCTAAAAAAGTTGGGGAGGTTGTAGAGTACATCCGAATTAAGTCAAATTTTACACTGAGGGTCAAGCGGTTGGCCTCTAGCCACAATGTGAACTTTAATTTCCTTTGTGGTGAGAGTACCAACTGAACATCTGTCGAACTTCACGATGGAAGATTTTTGGCAGAAAGGTGTTGTGTTCTGGCGTTTCCGAGGCCGGTTATCTGCTGACACCGCGCGACACACGACGCCAACTTTGCGTGTGAAATAAGATATTTTTAATTATAGTTGATAATGTTTTAATATGTATTAGTTTGTTATTGTTTAAGATTATTTTGTGTATTTTATGTATGGGCCACAGTTGCTTGATAATAAAATTATTATTATTATTATTATGAAATGGGTACAGAACCCTCGGTGGGCGAGTACGACTCGCACTTGTCCGGTTTTTTTTAACGATGCGACGCTTCGTACTGTACTGATTCGTTTTAGTGCAGCACGAATCGCGATTGTAGGTATTCGCTTTTGCATTTGTATTCGCTTTGGTGGCTTCACTCTCAGTGTCCCGCGCGGTCTATCTGCCTTTTGTTTTATAATCTAAGGTCTTATTGGCTTGCGTTTGACCGCAATTCACCTGATCTTAAGTGATGATGCGGCCTAAGGAGGAACATGCTTGCCTAGGATGAACCGGTTTACTCGTGCCTTAAAGATAGCCAGATTAGATATACGTTCTTGTTTTACTTTTACGATTTGGTTACTTGTATTTTTTAAACGTAAATAAAGTATTGGTTAATTTATTTATTACCTATAATTATGTTTACGTATTTTACAATTTATTTACTTAACATAAAATGCACGAAGAGAAATAATATTAAACCTTTATTACATTTATATTCTTTTGTATTTTATTGTTGCCTTTTGACGGGGAAAAAGGTACTCCCTTTAATTGGTAGTTTTTATTTAGGTATTAGTAGGTATTGGTATACTTAGAAGCTTTGTTTAAATATGGTGTGTTGTTGTTTACTTACTTAGAAATTTTTGTGATACTTATGGGTAAATAATCGTACCGTTGTTTGCTGGATTCTGGATTCAATCGATGCGCTTATCATGACAGTTCATGAGTTTTCACAAGAAGTGGCTGGAGGAGAACCACTGTGTTGCCCAATTTCTAACAAGTCAACTTTAAGAGTAAATTATTTTGTTTCAAGATTGCTGCTTTGTCAATGTTCTACATATGACTGTGAATACGAACAATCTGCATATCGACGGTGAAGTGCTAATACCTACTACCTGTCATTTTTTGAGAAATTCACTTTTTGATTTTAAAGTGATTTTTAAAGGTAATGCAAATGTTTTAGTGAAATCTCCTAAGCGTATTTTAGTTGCAACACCATATTCAATGTGGAAATACCTCCCAAGGCCCAACTAAACCAGCGTACCTATGTGTCTATATTAAAAATGTCAGTTAGGAGTTATTGGCACTTCGCCGTCGATATCATATCTTATGGGAGTGTATTCTTTGGCAGAAAGAACGCAATATTGTGTTGGATAGTGTACGGTAACATTCAGAGCTGTTTATTATGCGGACCTTGTAGAAACTAGAACTATTGTCCGTGCGTTCAAGCGATTTTGCCATACATATTATTGGAATCAAATGGAACAGCTCACTTTTTAGGATCCATTAATTATGTAAATTATAATCCATGGTGCTTGGTAACTAGGCTACTCCCAGTTGTAAACGTCCCTTTGTGCCTATTGGCCTAGTTCTGTTCTGTCTCCTGCTTGATACTTCACCTTTTTCTTACTCCTCCGCTGTTCTTTTCTGATTAATTTCGTTGCTGGAGCCAAGACAGTTGAATCGTTTCTCCGGGACGCATCAAGGTTCATTGCTCTGGCGCTTTTCTGATGGTCGCCACTGTTGATTCTGGTTTACAGGAGTTGCAGTGGTTTGAGAATAGTGTGGCTGGCTCGTCCCAAAACAAAAAGCGGACTCGCCCATGAGGAACCCTTCATAGTAGCAGCAAGTAACATAATACAAAAGTTCTTGTAGTTCGTTGTAACTTTGATCGATGTTTTAATTATAGTGTATTTTTTAAATTGCGGTTAACGATTTATGACGTTTTTTTAAAAAAAAACTACTTACTAGATCTCGTTCAAACCAATTTTCGGTGAAATTTTACATGGTTGGGTGTACATTACACATCATATATATTTTTTAGTTTTATCATTCTCTTACTTTAGAAGTTACAGGGGGGGGGGGGCATATTTTACCACTTTGGAAGCGTCTCTCGCGCAAACTATTCAGTTTAGAAAAAAATGATGTTAGAAACCTCAATGTCATTTTTGAAGACCTATCCATAAGTACCCCACACGTGTGGGTTTGATAAAAAAAAAAAATGTTTTTTTTTTTCTGTTTTTATGTGAAAATCTTAATGCGGTTCACAGAATACATCTACTTACCAAGTTTCTACAGTATAGTTCTTATAGTTTCGGAAAAAAGTGCCTGTGACATACGGACGAACAGACAGACAGACAGACAGACATGACGAATCCATAAGGGTTCCGTTTTTCACGCAACCCTAAAAAGTGAGTTTATAAGTTGAGGAAATCACAAAGTGCACGTGAGCAGGGTCGCATACTCTTCTGTTATGTGACGTCCTTCTGCGGCATGATGTTATGGTGTTTACTCTTAACGTAATCAGTTACGTTTACAGACATGAACCTACGTGACCTGTGAAGGAAATATGAGATCATATTAATTTATGTAGCTATGGTTACATAAATGGCTATCAACTATTCGCATTTTCCCGTTGATTTGCGGTTTGTACTAGATGATTAACCTAAATGGATATTATTGAACTTACCTACGTAATTGTTTTTTTTTTCATTCCTAGAATGAATCGGAGACCCAAGCAGCAAAATGTAGTCTAGTAATGGTTCTGGAACCAACATTTTATTAGGATTATAACGGAATAGTAAGCAATTATAACCACGGAAAAGGGCCCAATTTATAGGCGTATTTTGCCTGATTAAATATCTTTAGTAGACTTGGTGAACACCGCTTTGCCCAATAACGCCCTTATAGTTGGACTACGTAAAACTATTTGCTCCCGCAAAGCTAACTATCAGCGCTTAATGGAACCAAACACGACAATAACAAACCTCTTACAAGATCATACAAAGTGTTGTGAATTGGTGAATGTTGCTGCTCACATTTGTAAAAATTAATAGTGACAAAGGTAAGTTATTCATCCATTTCTTATTATAAATATTATCTAGAATATTAATTATGAGTAGAGTTAACAATAAGTCAAGATGTATAATATGTTTGAATCTGCATGGCACACGTATATTTTCTGTGAAGTATAATAAGTTTTTTATCAAAATTTTTACGCGCCCCTTGAAATTAGCGTTTTCATTAAGTTGAATTTTAAAATAATATTGGTTTCAGTAAGACATACAACGAAAAGTCGCCATCTTGACAAAGTTGGTTTTCCCAAATACATTAACAAACCGCTATAGGCGTACTTTGATTTAAAATAGTAAATAAGAGAACCATTGCTTCGCCATATTGTATGTAATTAGAGTTCCGTAAATATTTCTGTAACTGGACTGTTATTTTATATTGCTATTAGGTACCTATGTCTTATTTTAATGTTTTTTGTTTAGGTTAGGTCAGCATTGAAAATGTAATATTTCTGGACGTCGATCTCCTTACGACCAAAAGGGATTTTCGAGCTTTTAAAACCTTAAGGTGGCCTTGGAATGAAACTCTTCGTGAAAATTTCTTGTTGTCTCACAAATGTCGTGCATGTAACTATAAAGTTTCAAAAAGTCTTGCAAGACGGCCACGACACTTCTCCACACGACGACATATATTTTGATTGATCCCACTCTAAATGGAAGACAAAGTATTCAAAACTATTCATTTTCCTGTATACATGACCGCCATACTGTTGGAAACTGCGCGCATGTCGCGAGCGTGGTGTACTTTTTATCGTGGGCAAGACATCAGGAAGAAATAGATGCACCAGCAAGGTTTTAAGACGATGTTACGATTATATTGAATAAAATGTGAAAATAAAGGGTTTTATTTCTGGTTATCCTACTTAACAATCTAAAATTAATGTAGATAGGTAACCATTTTCAGGAAGATCATTGTGCATTTTTTTAAGCGTTTTATATATTTAAAAGGATGTGGATATACGAAAATTCGTTCTATTTATATTAATTCTTGTTAGATAAAAAAATCCCATCGTTTTGAGGAATGCAACTCATCTCATTGGGTAGTTAGTATTCATGGTCTTTAACAATCGGAAAGTGGGAACTCGTTTCGTTAGTGATCGCTAGTGGGTCACAGGTCCGAACAAAATTCCCGTTTATCTTTTCACAGTAGGCAACTATTTTGTACGGAACCTTCCTATTTCTACGATTCGTTCTTCGCCAGATACAAAGATAGAACCCGACGTTTTATCTGAACCTTTCGTTTGTAATAACCACTTCTTTTCAGCCGTTTCCATTTATATAAGACCCATTTTTTAAAGAAAAGTAAATAGAATACCACGTCGGCAACGAATACGACACAACAAAATCAAAATGTCCGTACCGAGACTATGCAAGACCAATGTATTCTTGTACAGGACACCACGGATATAGTTTTGGATACTAAGTAAATTATATTAAACCTTTATAATCTTGTCAAGATTATAATAATATTGGATTATACCACTATAAAACCGCTCCGTTTTACTTATAATTGTTCTGAAAAGTGAATTTATAAACCCTTATATAACCAAGTAATAAATACAAATAGTTTCCAGTATATTTAGTTCTGTTTATCACTTTTATTGGCGTACTTTACTTATAGCAGTTCTATAATGCTTTTTGTTAGCAGTTATAAGTATAGGTTACCAGTTTATTTACTCTTGAGTGCATTTACACCCTCGCGATACTTTTATAGGTCACCCAAGCTTATAATGCATCCTTAATTTGGACCTATAAGTAGTTATAAGCTAATGTATAAGATTAGTTATACTATAAGGCCCAACTCACTCCATGCTTGCTATTATAAGCGTGGCAGCCAATACTAGAACCGTTAAGAGAATATTATAAGTGTTGGAGGCCTATAACATCTGCACTATAGGATAATTTTGCTGCTTGGGGAATATCTAAAATAACCTTGTACGAGTATCTAGGTATGTTTTTAGGTAGGGCTAATAATTTAGGCAAAATCATCACCACATATTATAAAACAAAGTCCCCTGCCGCGTCTATCTGTCAGTAGGCGATAAACTCGAAAACTAAAACTTAACGGATTTTCATGCGGTTTCCAGCAGCAACAGACAGAGTGATTAATGAGAAAGATTTTAGCATATAATTTGTTAAGTTATTGTGTAAATTGGTTGATAAGTATATGACCGTTGTTAGTAAGTTAAATAAAACTATGCAAATAAATACCTGTTTTATATTTGAGTACCAAAATGCAATGCAATAATACAAAAAAGTAACCTTTACCTTTACCGCTAATTATCACATGCAATGTAATAAATTGTAAACAAATACCCGTGCACCGTGTACACTCATCGTCCTTTGTACTGACCCACTGATACAATTTTATTTAAAACTATTTATACGAAATCTGTGTTACCAAAGTTCGTTCAATGTGCGTCGTCCACTCCACGACTTATGATAACTCTCGTGCGCCATAACAGGAGTATAAGTGACTCAGTATGTATTATACACTGTTTCAAATAGTACAGACACCACCACTATATCAAACTGTCAAATTGTCCCAATTGAATATGAACCTTAACATTTTTGCAATGAAGTTGAAAATCTATGAAAGAAAGAATCATGGCGAGATGATTTTTTAATGTGGAGAATACATTACCAGGAATAGATTGATATACTTACTATATTTTTAAGCACCTGCATAATTAAAATATTTCGAAAGGAAAATAACACTTTTTCGTTTCATTTTGTTGCCCATTTTGTGTTTATAAAAAAAAGGAAAGTGACAAGTGACATTACGGGTCTATCAAATTGGCAGACAAGTGATGTGACAAGTGTGTGGAAAAAAATAATCAATATTTGTGACTTTATTTCCCATAAATCGATGCAATTTCAGATTATCAACTGCGCTGTCAGTATCACTGTTACTGTCAGTCGCCGTTTCGATCTGAAATAATGAGCTTTTCGTTAAACTATTTACCTTTCACACCCATTTTTATTGCGGGGGCTTAAAAATATGGTAAATGCCTGAAGATACTCTTTAGGTAAGAAAAGAATCAGAATTTCAACTTCTCTAAACATGTTTATTCTTTTGTACAAATTCTGCCATAATTCTTTGACAGATTGTTGTAGCTTGATGTGTTGGCTGTACCTACAGTTGTGTAGTATGTAGGTATGTTTGTTTTGTGTTCGACAGCTTAATAGATGTGGTGCCTTCGAATTAAAAATGTTTGATTTTAATCAGTCAATTGAAGGATTAATAATGCGCGCATGCTAGTTGGTATTTTTTTCGACGAAGTTTAAACCAAACCAATAACTATATAGGTTTTGCTAGTAGTTAATCATAGTTTGACTTACTAATTATTTAAATACAAAGCTTTTGTCCGCGACTTCGTCCGCGTGAATGTCGGATACCGCGGATGTAAAGTCGCGGATTAAAAAGTAGCCTATGTCCTTCCCTAGGGCTTAAGCTATCTTCATACCGATTTTGCAGCCGTTTCATCGTGAAAGTATAACAGGCGGAGTTAGTTTCGCTTTTTTAATATTTGTATAGAAGTATGGATAATAAAATTAGTAATTGGTATGGATTGAAACTGAAAAACAAAAGGTTATAATAATAATAATACCAAACCAACCACCACCAAGGTTACCGACGTAGCCCGAAGAATTGCCAAACTTAAGTGGCAGTGGGCAGGGCACATTGCTCGCAGAACAGAGGCCGATGGGGTCGAAAAGTTCTAGAGTGGCGACCTCGAACCGGAAGACGTTGCGTTGGAAGGCCTCCCACTAGGTGGACCGATGACCTGGTAAAGGTTGCGGGGATCCGCTGGATGCGAGTCGCACGGGACCGGTCAATGTGGCGCGACTTGGGGGAGGCCTATGTCCAGCAGTGGACGTCTTTCGGCTGAAATGATGATGATGAATAATAATAAAACGTTTAATTCGACCAACAAAGGAGCATAGCCACACACACACATTTATAATAATACCAGAAACACAAAACAATGAAATAAAACAAAAAATATAATTAAAATACGCACATGTTACCTACTGATTTCGATTGCTCAGTAAGTGAACCATACAGCAATGGTTCAGGTACTGGCAATCGAACCTCAGCGCGAATGCCCTCAGGATGCTATTGGAACTAGCCCAAACCCTGCGCACCAGGGATGTGCACCGCTTTTCGCTTTTTTATGGTTAGTTCATTATTGGAATCTGAACCAAAATATGTTAATTATTCTGTTAAGTTTTGGCATTCAAAATACCTCCATGAGGTTACCTACTACTGAAGATGAGGTTAGTGACGAAGAATCGAATTCACCTTAAAATTCTATGAAAGGCTACCTACTTACTTTTATCATGATTTATGAGTTCGACTTTCTCGTTTTTATTCTAATAACAGATCAGTTATTCATAAGTAATAATGGATTTTTTACTAATTTGTCCTGTTTCAAATACTTAAACAAAAATGATTTTACATTTTTAAGTTTCAAAAATTATTTATTTAAGTTTATTCTTCGTTTATTGGTAACGGGGTTAGTATATCGGACAATGATATTTATTAGAATATCATTGATATCGGATATGTAGTCTGAGGCTGAAAAAGCTCCACCAATATTTTTCTATTTTTTTTTAAAGAAGTAAAGATTCACTTGCATGGTCTTCTACATATTTCTTTTTTATGGTGGGGTCATTTTTGTTGAATACTATTGTTTTAATTTCATAAATAATTTCGATCAATTATATTGCATTTATTTTGGTTTGTTTTATTTATATACATAAAGTTATTGTTTACTTAGTTAAAATCTATAGACGGCAGTATCACATAATCGTTTGTCACACTACCGTAGTGTCGAACTACTGTCGCACAAACGTTTGTCACACCAATGTGAAGTCGAGCTTCAGTGTGTCGCACTAGCGTGCATTCGAACTATGGTGAGTCGCAGTACAGTTTTGTCGCACTAGCGTTAATCGCATATCCATTTGTCGAGCTGGCGTAGTACACTCAGTTTTAAGTATTTACTAACACTAGATTATAAGAAAAGAATATTGTTACTAACAAAATGGACACCAATGGTCAGAAATAAAGTATTATCATTATAATAGCACTCTCCATACATTCTCCATACACTCTCCAGCATCAATCAGCGGGCACATTGCAAGGTGCGCGTTCGTCGGCTCAATTGAGTCCGTCTCAAGTGGGTGTCATTTTAATGGCTCGCGTGTGTACCGTCTTTATTGCTTAGCGTCTAATGCGGCCGTGTTTAGATCATTAACATGGCCGACTGTGTGTGTGATACCTTTTTATCATCAATATGACGGTGTGTATGTGTGTGTGAGTTTTTATGTGAACTGTTTGCCGCCTGGAATGCAATGACCGATGACTTTTTCAATTGATAGGATAGAGTGAAATTGTGTGTGTGCGTGGCCTGAATTATTTGATTAATTTTAGTAACGATTTTATTACAGTATGTGCACCTGGTAAATAATGTCTGGCAATGACTGGGTTAAAAAGCTAAACTGAGCAACATAGCATTATTGTGGCAGTGACTTTAGTTTTGTAGTTCTTTGTTTGTCACTTGTCTTGCACTTCTTTTATCCTTCAGTTAAATCGTGGACAATGGTGTGGGTTACGTGTTTGTCAAATGTTAGTTAAGTATTTCTCTGTATTTTTGTGTATGTAACTGTTTTTTCCCCTAATAAAAATAAAATGAATAAAGAGTGTATGATATTTTAATGGCAAATATAAGCTACCACATAGTACTGACAGAATTTGTTCAACTCTTTGTGATAAGCCTGTTCTTCAAAAAGACTTCAGTATAAAATACCCAATAAAGGGCATTCATTAATTATCTTTGTTAAACCAGAAGCAGTTTCACCGCTCCTACTCAAGTAAGACCCGATTTAGTCAAGTCAAAATCAAAGTCAAATCATTTATTTCAATTAAACCATTATAAGGCACTTTTGAACGTCATATAAGAAAATTTTAATCTAACTAGATTAAACCCCTTCCAAAAGGTAGTTTTGTAAGGAGAAGAACGAGCAAGAAACTCCATACTTACACTTTAAAAAAAATAATAAGTGAAAAATACCTTTAGCACAGAATACCTACACATGACTTTAGTTTCGGAAGTCGGTGGCTTTGTTCTGTTTGTTGTTTCGTAATGCCACCGACTTCCGAAACTAAAGTCATGTGTGTTCTGTGCTAAAGTAATTTTTCACTTTTTAGTTTTTGAGGGCGGTTGTCTTTTTTGTAAATTGATTTTTATTTTCCGATTTTTAGTACCTCCTTCTCATCCAAATCTATTAAGAAACGGCAACACAGTTAAAACAGATTGAAAGTTAACTACTGTAAAGATTGAAGAAACTAAAACGTCGTGGATTTTTTTTGGGTATTTGTTGTTTTTTCGAAAAGTGCAGAATTTCTTTCGATAAAATTTATATGGGACCACCCCTGAGGCATACCCTATCCATAAAAGTAGAATTTTCAAAATTGGTTTACATTTGCCGGTGAAACCGCGTAACAAATCGCGCACATACTTAATGCAATTTTAAGACATATGGTTTTCTCATAAATGCCATTGTCAGAACTAGACCAAATTGAAATGGGACCACACGGGAAGCACCAGTTTTCAAATAAAAGAATCATAAAATCGGTTCACCCAATCGAAAGTTCTGAGGTAACAAACATAAAAAACAGCCGAATTGAGAACCTTCTTCTTTTTTTAAAATAATTGATAACAATATTTTACATTTACATTTTTTTAATATCTGACAATTTGAAGAAGGTGGCTGACAGCGGATGTATGCGGGCTACGAAAGACCGTGTTGGTTGGCGACCTCTGGGGAAGGCCTCCGTTCAGCAGTAGGCTGATAATGATGGTGTTTTTTATTAGCTCCAAGTAAGTTGCTAACATTGGCCCATTATATAAGACCTTAGAGAGCCGAAACAAATACGTACTACGACAAAGGTAGTTAAGTACACATGTATACAAGTGTAAAACGATCTGTGTGATACAGATGTGAGGCACCTAGCGCTAATGAGCGTGTGATGTGATTCACAGGCGGCGCATGTGCGGCCTCGATACCGCACCACAGAGTACGCGACATGGCGTCACCAGCAGACGAGACATCGGTCGCACTGTGGGTGATACACCAGGAACCAAAGAATAGAAAAAAAACAGTGAAAGTGCCCACGTGTGTCACAATTATGCGGAAAAACATATATATTAATAACAACCTTTATCAGTTGCGATAAGTCTTAATTTTGTACGATCAACAAATAAGCTTTTCGTCAAAGTAGAATTTGTCGTTCATACAAAATTAAGACTTAATACAACTTGGAAGATTGTTATTATTTTACACATTTTCCGCGTAATTGTGATACGCGTGGGAAGCTGCGTAGGCACTCTCACTAGTTTTTGTCTATTCCGTGCCCGGGACATACAGTTTACAGAATACTAGCGACCCGCCCCGGCTTCACTCGGGTGTAGTGTAGATCAATCTATACGTTTAACCTTCACCACCACCCGTGTGGTATCAGCTAATAGCACCACCCCATTTCTACCAGTGGGTGTCATGGAAGACGACAGAGGGATGTTGACAAGAGGATGGGCTGCAGCGTCCTTCTGAGTACCATAACACCTACTGCGATCTGCGATCTCCAACATGCATCGGCCAAGCATGGCGATTACGGCTGAACCCCCCATTGGAATCTATGCCCTGCAGTGGGAGTCTAAATGTTAACATGATGAAAGGCCATGACCTTCCTTTCAAATCACTCTATCTATTGATAAAAACCGCAAACCGTTGCGCAGTTTAAAAGGTCTAAGCGAACAGAGAGACAGGTGGCAGGAATCAACTTTGTTTTATACTATGTACAGTAGGTCGATTCTGTAAAATTCAAACAACAACTCGCATCTCACATCGCTATTCACTCTCACTTCGCATAAGGTTCAAAATGACTTTGATACATTTGACACTTTGAATCGGGTTGGAGTGCGAAGTGAGCGTCGAAGTGATGGCGAAATTACCTTACGGAATACCACTTCTTACGTCATCTCATACGTCTTTATCTGTCAAAATCTCCCTGTCAATTAAGTTCAACTAGCTGACACGAGATTATCAACCGAGTTTTTAGAATGCCAATCAAGAAACTCACAGCGGATTCAGATTCGAAGTTTAGAATGAGGTCTTACAGAATCACACCCCAGATCTAATTCACATTGTCTTCTTTGCAGTCGGAGCATAGTAATAAGTTCCGCTCATTGCGTATGACTACAATAACCTTAAAGGTATATCGTAAATAGATAGACGGGTAAAGTAGGTAGAGATGTTTCAATTTAAAATTGCTCTCCCCTCCGCTGCCTGCGTCGTACACAATTCAATTGTTTATCAGATAATTTGGTGAAGAGGAGTTGAAATTAAAACATTTCTTCTTAGGTATTTGTACAATTGAATTTACCTCTGAGTGAACTAGAGGAACTAACCTAAGCGTCTATACCTACTAGTCTAAAACAAGGAAGTAAGTTTTATGGTTTTAACCGATAAATCTTTTTCTTTTCTTTTTTAATTAAAAAGTTTCGTTTACAAACATATAAACTCACACACACTAACAGCCATACCTGGAACAAGTATCTCTAGGTCATACAAATATTTGTACCATGCGGGAATCGAACCCGCGACACGCAGCGCAGCAGTCGATCGCTCAGCCACTGCGCCAACCGTGTCGTCATACGTTTAGTATTTCTTTGAAATCGGATAGAGCATGCAAGAAGGCTGAAATGTTTCCTAATCACAGGTAAACTTCAACTAATAATCAAATGTCTCATCTGCACTGGTCTACCGCCTGCTCACTGTAACACACTCGTGAGAACGGCGCGCATGTGTCGTACACACTCTTATTGGCGCACATACTTTTTAATTACCTCTACATCATGTAGGTATGTGGGCACAATACAGATGAGTATAGAAGTTCCACATACAGAACGTTAGCAAAAGCTCGCACATACTTAAGCTTTGCACAACTTTGAACCTAATTAGAAAAAAAAATGCGAGTGACTTAATACGCAGGTGCACTCTTTCTTCCCTTAGTCCGATGGGACGGCAATCCGAAGATAGACCAGGTGCAAGACCAAAGATTTAACGTACTTTCCGAGGCACGCCGGTCACCAAATTTCAAACTCCACTACTGAGAAATTCTTAATGGAAGAATCCAATAACACTTTTTGCCCCACCTGAAAGTCGAACCCTGATGAGAGCAAAGAGGCTGGTAGGCTCAAATATCGGTAATATCAAGCGGTTTGTCATTGTGCCAAGCTATGTGTGAAGCTCAGAGTCAGGCAGCGAGCCATAGAGAGAGATGTGCTCCGAGTTTCTTTAAATACGAGAATTTCGGAACGAGGAACTTCGCCTAAGGTCACCGACATAGCTCTCAGAATGTGCAAGTTGAAGCAGCAATGGGCAGGCCACATCGCTCGAAGAACCGATAACCTATGGGGAAGAAAGGTTCTCAAGTGGCGACCACGAACCGGAAGACCCAGCGTTGGTAGGCCTTCCACCAGATGGACCGACGACGTCATCAAGGTTGCGGGTAACCGGTGGATGCAAGCGGCAGATTGCCGCGAGTTGTGACGTTCTATGGGGAGGCCTTTATTCAAGAGTGGACGTCTTCAGGTTTATGATGATGATGAAGTGTGCTAAGTGCGAATATATCTGTTTGAATGATATATAATTTCTTTATGATCTGTTGATTTTCTGAGCTTTACTTGCATTGTAGTTATTGGTAGTTAGCGGTTAAAATGTGTGTAGTGTTGCTTAAGTGTTGTCAATGTGGTTCTGTACGGCGGCAGATGTATGCATGAGTCGTCTTATTAATACTTTTGGTTATTACGTGTAGATACTGCTACTGCATGTTACGTGGTTTTCAGCAGCTTATAATGTTTCTAAGCATTATGTGTACAAATAAGCATTAGCTATGTTAAGCGTTCGTAATAACATACTGCTCTCCAAAACATAGATCGTTGACGTGGCTCAAAAGGCTGCTCAGCTTAAATGGGCCTGGGCTGGACATGTCTGCCGCATGCCGAACGACCTATGGGCCCGTAAATCCCAAAATTGGTGCCCTGAAATGAAGAGATAGGGCCGCGGTAGACGCGCGGGAGAGATTTGGATAGCTTCCTTAAGAATTGGCAAGACATAGCTAAAAGTCGAGACCGATGGAAGGAATGGAGGGAGGCCTTTGCCCTGTAGTGGGACAGTACAGGCTATATACAACATGTAACGTAATTAACGCACACCCTCAGATACCCCAATTAGTATATGATGTTATAATCATAATACATACACTGATTTTTTTGTTTAAAATGTATAGGCATTGTTTATTTATTAAATTAGTTAAACTAATTCTAGAAGAAGGTGGTGGTCACAGTACACAGCTACGCAGACACACAGTCACATATGTTGGTACAAGTCAAAAAGTATTATTGCCTAGATTTACGGTCGATTTCAGTTTTTTTTGATTGTACAGCGGTAGTGACTGTTATTTGCGTAGTTTTAATTATTTTTGGGGTAAAATATTACCTATAGGTATTAAAAATTATAGAAATCGTTTCAGTAAATGATTCTGAACAAACTACTTTCAGGATGTGCATTAATTATGTTACATGTTGTATAATAATAATAATTATGTGTACAAAATGAACATTTCCTGCATACCTACAAAGATATCGGATGGTAGATATTTAATTTGTTACCTACCTATGACTGCTGCTAAGGTCCTAGGTATTTGAAGAAAGTTCTAGTTAGACGATGATTAATAATATAGTTACCTACTAAAGTAATACAAAACAATGGGATCCTCTGAAGTTCTACGAACAACTAAAAAAGGACTTCATTATTTTTCACGTCGGTTATAAACCGCAATTATTTATAGCAGTGTTCGATGAGGTGTCGTTACAAAAATGGAAAGATTTAACTAACACGTACAATTGAATAATCGCGGTTAGCTTTGAGATGAGTACCGACCAGTACCGACCTACCTACTGATGATTCACAATGACTAATGTAATGGGCTAAAACTGAGATTGATTTACTGTTTATGAACCTTTATTTATAAACTGATTACTAATCTAAAAGAACTAACAAGTACTTTGGTATTTATAACCATACGTGTACGTAGTATAATTATATTAGGATTATAATAATATAATATTAGGATTCGATGCACTTCAAGAGAAGCTTTCGATTTCTAAAACCCTTATAATATTTAATGGGGCGTTTGGTGAAATAATAATAATAATATAATAATATGTGGGGACATTTTCACACACGGCCATCTGACTGTACTATGGGTGTCAGACAGCTGATATACATACACAAATACATTTTTTTTTGTAAATACATACATGTATAGATAAACAACACCCAGACACAAGGCAAACACAAGTGCTCATCACACAAATGTTTACCCTGGGCGGGAATCGAACCCGCAACACGCTGCGCAGCAGTCGATCGCTCAGCCACTGAGCCAACCGTGTCGTCAAAAAAATGTTTTATTTTTACTTAGCTGGTTGGCACAGTAGTTCCAAGATGCGTCATAAATAACGATTCCATACCGAGACTCCTCCGTGTCTTGGAAAGCACGGAAAGCTGATTGTCTTGGCATTCGAGGAGTCCTTTTTTTTTCATTCTAAGAGATTTGCGTTTGACCGCAACTTACCTGATCTTAAGTGATGATGCGGCCTAAGGTGGAAGACGCTTGCCTAGGATGAACCGTTTCACTCGTGTCTTGATGATACTATACTTATCAGGGAACAGAGGGACGGGCAGTGAATTCCATAGTCTGGCAGTTCGCAAAATAAATGTGGCGTCTTACTAAGGGGTATCGTGTTACCCAGTTACTGGGTTGTGGAGGTCAGACAGGCAGTAATTCCATGTAAAACAGTGGTATTCAGCTGCATTCGGGTAAACTGGAAGCCGACCACAAATACATAGTTGGGAAAAGGCTGGGCAGATGATGATAAAGTATCAAGTGACAGTGATTTAGTGTAGGTTCATAGTCATTTAGTCGTGTCTATCATTATTTTTAAGATGTATCTATTCTCGAAATTGAGTATAATGTCCATAAATGTAGAAAGTAAGCTTCGTTGTAATTTCAGAACATTGTTCCTCTATTTTAATAAAAGTGAGATTTGAAAACAGCACCATTTTTATAGCGAAGTATGTACAGACGCAGCACATCAAGCTACTACGATCAGTCACATTTCTTTAATCGATTTTTAACTTTATGGTTAAAGAATAAGGTTCAAGATTGATTGGGAGAATGTGACAGTTTCGGGTAGGTTGACCTACTGGCGTCTGTACCTACCTAGGTACTGTAGAAGCTCTGGCTGGACTGGAGTAATACAACCTTATTGGTATTGGCTATGGTTATATGAAAAACTCTTTTACAAAAAGAAAGACTTGACGTCCGCCATGTGGGCTGTCAGATCGAGATATTTACATTACCTATCTGAATAACCTAATACACGAAGAAATATTATTAAATGTATTTGTGTATGTATATCAGCTGTCTGACACCCATAGTACAGGGTCTCCCTAGATTGGGGTCAGATGGCCGTGTGTGAAATGTCCCCACATATTATTATTATTATTATAATATGTATAAAGATATTCCGACCTCTCCCGGTCCTTATAGTAGGTACCTCTACTACCTGTAATAAGTACAAAGTACACTAAGGTTACCAAAAGTTTTAAACGTACCTCCATGTAGACTAGCTCGCGAAGCGTCCCGTGTAACGTAACGAGTACTTTGGACAAAGAACACTTGTCTTATATCTCCTTAGTCACCGGCGCCTGCGCGCGCGCCGCTCACCGGCGCCCGCCGCTGTCGCCCAATGTGGTTAGATCATTCGTTTTTACAAGGTTTTGTCATTAAACGATTGTGCGTTGTTGCTAAGTACAGTAATCTGTGTACAGTGTTTGGTGACTGAGACATACCTACTTTATGTAGTAGGTAGCTCCAGATTGCTCATTTATTTGTGTTCGAGGCATCGTGCTTACGGGTCTTTGAAACTTTATCCTGTAGGTACCTACTATATTTTAAATGTGAAAATGAGTTTGTTAATACTAAACGATTTTGATGTTAGTACGGTCGAACAAGCTAATTGGTTTACAGGCAGGAATATTCATCTTACTACCTACACTCACAATTTGTTTATATTTTTTTTTATATTTAGGGCGTAGGTCCCAGGGATACCTACGTGCTCGAGATAAGAAATGGAATAAAATAAAATACTGTGAGTGTAGTAGAAATATGAATATTTTTTCCTATAAACCAATTAGGTTGTTCGACTGTACTGTGTAAATTTCATCACAACACAGAAACAAAACAAAACTCAGGCTACTTTTCCGCGAATTCGTTTGCATCCGCGATAACCGATCTTCACGCGGACGAAGTCGCGGCCAAAAGTTAGTTCAACATAAAGTTATCTTAAGTAGTAGCAGTAAGGTATCTGAAGTGGAAGTGGGCTGGCCACGTCGCGAATGCATTTGTAGAGATGGGCAAAGATGGTCACTCTCTGGACACTTGAAGGAGGACATCGCCGCCAAGGTCGACCGAAACGAAGGTGGTGTGTTTTTTTTATGCTTTGTATTGGTCTTTACCTGCATTGTTTTCACATATAGAAGCAACATGAATAATATTATCAGTATTTTGTAATAACTTGATTTAAAAGAGTGTCCGTGGAGTTTCTTGCTCGTTTTTCTCCATAGAGACCTACCCTACGTTTTGGAACGAGCAAATAGGTTCATTTTTCTGACCACCTGACTCTTTGACAATTCAAAAGGGCCTGTAAATGGTTTAATTGAAATAAATGCTTTGACTTTGACTTTGTGACGATCTGACCATATTTGCGGGATAATCGTGGGCAGAGATCGCACAAGATCGTAAAGTTTGGAGAGAGAAAAGGGAGGCATTTGCCCAGCAGTGGGACACATAAAATGGGCTATTTAAAAAAAAAGTAAAAATTGAAATCTCCAATAACCCTATCGTAAGTGAACTAGGTTATCTTCATTTAATGAACCTAGGTCGCGTAATCATAAGCAAAGACCTTCCACACGTTACACTTAATTATTTCATTGAAGTTTTTTAAGAATGCATGTTTGTATGGAAATATCAAGACTATTTTGTAAAAGTGTCTGACGTAAGCTCTAGAAATCGGAGAGACCAAAATAGATTAGTTTTATATGACACTCCCAGACTGTCCAAATACGGCAAAAGCTGTCTGACTATGTGTGCAAGAATTTATAATAAAATACCTAGAGAACTTAAAATCTTAAACAATAGACTATTTAAAAAAAAATATTGGAATGGCTCAATTCCCAAAACTTTTACTCCCTTATTTGACAATAAATTTTAAAATAGGTTATGACTCGATTTTTGCATGCTATAGTTCCAATAGCTAAACATGTTTGTACTTCTGTTTTAATTGTAAGACCTATAAAGCAAATAAAGAATTTGTTTTTTTTTTTTTTTTTTGAAGAAAAACCATTGAACATTTTAATTTAATCTTTATTTTCATGTAATATTTAGGTATGACAAGGGTAATGGGTACTTACATTGAACCACATCATTAGTGGGGAAAATTAATCAATTGTTTTGAACTATTCTATGTTTATGTTTTGTTTATTTGTTCAACAACTAAAGGTTATTTTTATATGAAGAGGTAGCTTCTAGGGAGTTTACCGCGTAAGTGGTGTCAGATATAATTGTAAGGCCGCGTCCGCACTGCCCCGCGTTACGAGATGGTGCGCGGGACAAAGAGCCCGCGCGATGCGTCGATCATGACACCCGTAGAGTTATTCTGTTACAATCTCCCTCGGTGAACACCTAGATGAAGTGATCTGTCATCCGTCCCGATGCTCGGGATTGACAAAGCAGACGGACGGATGACAGCTCACTTCGCCTAGGTGATTGTAACAGATTATACATACCGCGTGTAGGATTGCCTGGTCTTAAAACCAAAACTGACCAGTTTAGCCGGAAATATTAGTAGAAAGGCAGATACTGGAGGACAGAGTCCTCGCTTGCGCTAGTGATACAAGGTGAGGAGGGCGGAGCGGAAAACAACACATGACAATGTCATCATCAACA
This sequence comes from Charanyca ferruginea, assembly GCA_947361185.1. Lineage (NCBI taxonomy): Eukaryota > Metazoa > Arthropoda > Insecta > Lepidoptera > Noctuidae > Charanyca > Charanyca ferruginea. The sequence goes on along the minus strand of OX376067.1, from coordinate 27,068,976 downwards.
CGACAATGTCAAAACACAATTTTCATCCATGCATCCACACTACACAATTTTACACCCACACTTCACATTTACACTTCACAATATTATTATTTGTTTTCCTCTTGTTTTTCTCTTTTTAAGTTTTTGTGCAAAACATTATTACTGTTGTGACATCTAATGGGAGAAGACACTGACTTCTGTAACACAGGTCTCTGAACCTAGATCAGAAGTCAGGGCCTTTACCCAGCTATGTTGGGGTCGGCTTCCAGTCTACCGCATGCAGCGAAATACCAGTTTTTACATGGAGCAACTGCCTCTCGAACCTCCACAACACGATACCCCTTTGTAAGGCTAGTTGTCTGACTTTCTGGTTTCTGACTACGCTTAACAACTGCCAAAGATTTAAAAAGGGACCAACGGCTTTACATGCTTTTCGAGGCACAGCAGGAACTCGGTATGAAATGGATGGTCACCCATCTACGGACCGACCGCGGCAAGCGTAGCTTAACCTTTGACCTATGGATCTGTATAGCTTTTACTTAGCCACGAGCACATGACAATGTAAAAAACAAAATATTCAAATTTAACAAGTAACAAAAGTCGAACAGGCCGGTCGCCGCGGTCTAATTTAGCTGGACACGCAATCTAAAAGTCTTCATAATCTTGATCCGGACGTCTGGCAACTACCCGCGAGTGTGATCTTGCTTTCGCGAGCAAGACTGTGGACCATCACGCAGTTACGAATCCGTGTAGTGGGCACGATAAACGTATAGTGAAGAAACAAACCGCACAGGATCCTGTGTGAGGCATTCTCAAAGCCACTGTCGCAGTCATGCGTCGCTGCACAGAGGCGTGTATATGTAGTGATAAATCATCATTTCAGCCGAAAGACGTCCACTGGACATAGGCCTCCCCCAAAGGGGGGTTTTTGCCATGCAGTATGGTGCTTACAATGCCCATTCTCTGGTGAGTCCCTTAGTCCCTTACGACACCCACGGGAAGATATGGGATGGTGTTATTCTTTACGTCCGACACCTTAAGGACAAAATAGTGATAAATAACGTAAGATAAGTCGGCGTCTTTTGTTTTGTTTCTTGTTTCGCATTGCCACCGACATACATACATACATACCGTATTGATAACCTTATTTTTTTAAGTCGGTTAAGAAACCATGACCCTGCTCCCCTTCGTGTGGCCGTCGCCTTAGTTCGAAATCATTAACAAACAATATTTTGTAGCTATTAATAAACTAATAATATAATAATATTAGGTACTCACTTACGTGATATTACTCATTACTACATGTTTGCGTATAATATGTAATTAATATGTAATCAAGACGTATTTTCCATTTTAGTGACATCAATCTTTCGTTTGTTTTGCGTATTCAGAAGTTAAGAATAATTACATAATTGAAATACTGTAAATCTGTGCATCGTTAATCGTGTTATTTCGAATAGATACCTATATTTAGATGATATGTAAAAGTAACATGATGTGTTAATTGACTGTTGTTCTTGTTACTGACCGATAACAGGTATCTAAATGATGAGGATTTCTACTTTCTGATTGACATTGGTGTTGGCTCAGATTATGAAACAAAAGGCAGATAGACCGCGCGGAACACTGAGAGTGAAGCCAAAAAAGCAAATACAAATTCAAAAGCGAACACCTACAACGCGCTTCGTGCTGTACTGACACGAGTCAGTCGCCGCATCGTAAAAAAAAACAAATGAAAATACAAACACAAATTCAAAAGCGAATACAATCACGAGATTGTAGCTATTTGCTTTTGAATTTGTATTTGCTTTTTTGGCTTCACTCTTAGTGTTCTGCGCGATCTATCTGCATTTTGTATCATAATCTGAAAAAAATAAATTGTTTGAAAATCGAACTGGCCACCACTAGTAGAATATAAATAAAAGAAAAATAAATAGGGCACAAATTAAAAAGAGGCGCGTATCTCAGATTATTAAACAAAAGACAGATAGACCGGTCGGAACACTGAGAGTGAAGCCAAAAAAGCAAATACAAATTCAACAGCGAATACTTACCTACAATCTCGTGATTGTATTTGCTTTTTTGGCTTCACTCTCAGTGTTCCGCGCGGTATATCTGCCCTTTGTTTTATAATCTGAGGGTGTTGGCTATCGCAGAGTTTTTTAAAATATTAAAATATACCTACGTTTTTTTACATGCGGCACGATGGACTAGAAGGAAGGTGGCTAGCAGCGTATGGCTGCGGGCTGTCTAAGACAGGGTTGGTTAGGGAGGCCTACGTTTAGCAGTGGACGGCATTAAGTTGATGTACCTTTAGTCGATTAATGTCACTTATGTTCGAGTTATCAATGACATTAACAAATCTCAACTCCTTCGCTTTTTGTCAGCCCGTAGCCATGACGACTAAGTTTGAACTAGCATGAATACGTTCAATCAAAGTTAGTCTCGCACTAATCAATCGTATCGACTACAGGGACACACACGAGGTCGAGGGAGTGAGGGTGACGGGGCTCGGTCTTTAGTAGTTAGTGAGCTAGTTGTGATTCGTCAGCGGAATCACAGTATATTTTGAATAAGAACTAGGTTCTGTAGACTTTAGAAATTTTGCAAACTTCGGGATAGAAATACTTTTTTACAAAAAAAGCCAGAAAAAAGTAAAAAATAACTTTTCACACCACCTGCTTGACATTGTCAAATTATATGTCATGCAAACCTAACCTAAAGCACAGTATAAGTATTAGTACTCCTTAAGTAAGTCATTTAAGACCTGAGGTCTAGCAGGGCATTAATATTGCACTGAATTTCATTATGACCCGCTGGTCATTAATGTGATTTGAATTTGGAACATAAAGTAGAAATCGCATACGAACATTTAAGCTAGGTAGTAGGTACATACTAATTCATTGCATTCACCATTAAAATCTGCATTAAAGAATAAATTGTTTGAAAATCGAACTGGCAACCACGAGTAGAATATAAATAAAAGAAAAATAGAACACAAATTAAAAAGAGGCGCGAATACTGAAAATTGCTTTGCTTTGTTTTACAACAAAATACTTACTTAACTGCAAATTCTCACAAAAATGTCGAATGATGATAGAGATATGACTCCGGAGTACATTAAGCCGAAGCCGAAGCAATTGGCATTACCAACAATCTTCTCTTGATTCTAGTACTATTGCTTTTTGTTGTCTCGTAGATGGTGTGAAAAGTAGATTATTCTCCTCGGGGATAAAGGTGCCTTCGTCTTGGGCGACCTTGTACCCCACGCTGCACTCAGGATTCTTGTCTTAACTCCCTCGTTTTGCTCGGAAGTTAACTCTAAACTCCCTCGCTTCGCTCGGAAGATAACGCTGGAATCCTTCGTTTTGCTCGGGATTCAATACGGTGCCCGCTACATAAGACACTACTTTATCCCCTTGGTATATAGTCTCCTATTAAATTCGCAATTCGGCGTCGGCTTTAATTTTATTTGTTGTTTTGAATTGCCACCGACTAGCGAATTTAAAGTTAATTCTTACTTTTTAAAGGCGTTTGCCTTTTTTGTAATAAAGTTTTATTTTTCGCTTTTTAGTGCCTACTTCTTATATAAATTAAATACGAAACGGTGACACCAACAAATTTTAGTCATCCTATTATTTTCTACCCTTAGGGATGGAATATTTTTGTGAATGTATAGTGGATCAACTTTGAGGTATACACTATTAATTAAAAAAGAATTTTCGAAATCGGACCACACTAATAAAGTTATGAGTGGTCTAACATAAAAAAAAAATTGCAACTGCCGATCACATATTGTCTCCATCCTTCTTTTCATAAGTCGATGCTGCGCTACTCCTTGTAATTCTTCTACAATCCATCTCTCATTCTCTTTAGTGGTTTGCCACGGCAGAGTAGCTCCTGGCTAAGTAAAAGCCGTACAGATCGATCGGTCAAGAGTTAAGCTACGCTTGCCGCGGTCGGTCTGTGGATGAGTGACCATCTATTTCATACCGAGCTCCCTCCGTGTCTCGAAAAGCACGTAAAGCTGCTGGTCCCGGCTGTAAATCGTGGGTTTTTGGCAAGGATTGGTCAGAAGCTAATAAGTTTGACAACCAGTCTTACCAAGAGGTATCGTGTTACCCAGTAACTGGACCTGAAGTTTGCTATTACAATAGTGTCAGAATGGTCTATCATTGATTTCATAATTGTTGATTTTGACTAATATAATGGCGTCATTATGACTTTCCCATGGTCAACCACTGACACGCCATTGAAAGAAATGATATAGAATGGTAATCTCGTACTAATAATGACTGAATGACTGACTTAGGCGGTAATTTGCTAAAATTTTGACAGTTTCGATGATCAGTGACCTAACATTAGAACGTCATTGTGCAGTCATTGCTTTTAATTCGATCAACCAATGATCGACCATTATGAATTTAGCAGATTCCGAACTTTTCGCAAATTGACAATGGGATCGTGTTGGAATAACGAAATTATAAAAATAGCAGACTTGGCCCCCTGGGTGGTAGAGGTCCGATAGGCAGTCGCTCCATGTAAAACACTGGTACTCAGCTGCTTCCGATTAGACTGGAAGTCGACCCCAATATAGTTGGCAAAAGGCTAGGCAGGTCTGCCGCAGCTTTGTCCCGCTCTCTTGTTACTTATTATCTACCATGTAATTATTGTACAAACAAAAGTTTATGTGTATGGGGCCAAGGTTTTGTTGTAACAGTGACTATAAGGCTTGCGAGCGTCCGGCTGTCTGTTGATAACTACGTACAACAGGCCTGTCGTGGCCAGCACGGCTAGTCAGCTACTATGGTTGGGTACTTTCCCTGGCTACTGTAAGCAAATATTGAGCCTACATCTGGTAGACAGTTTAGATCTAAAATGAGTTTGACTAACAAAGTGAGACGTTTTAACGTTATAGTTACGATGACTACGATTTCGAAAAAATCCAAGAAATAAAGATGGATAACGTTAAAACGTCTCACTTTGTTTGTCAAACTCATTTTCAATCTGGTTTATATAACCATAAACCATTATACGTTCTTTGCAATTTTGAAAAACAACGGCTTTTTGAGTTAGTTCAGTTTATTAATAAATATGCGACTTATGGCTTGTTATTATTAGAACTTTGTATAAATGTATTTCAAATCTGAACCACCATTTTTTTTTTGCTTACAGTGATTGTTTCTTTCTCTTTTCCATTGTAGTGATCTCCTTTTTGTCTAATTACCGATTTAAAATAACCACAGGCTCACAAGGTTATATTGTTTGTAGTAATCTGCGGTTGACCTTAAGAAGATTCGCTAAAAAATTTACTTTATTAATCGTATCCGCAATGTCATACTTAGCAATTTATTGTATACTGTAACTAACAGCGAAAAAAACAATCGCTGGGATATTAACTTTATTTTCCTCCAAGCTTTACAATTCCCAAAATAGGTAATATTATTCATTTAATTAGTAATAGTTTACAGAACACAATGTGGGATAATTCTTAGAATAGAAACAATAAAATTAAAAAGGGTAAGTATAAAATAACCTCGCTGTGGTCACAAACACGTCACCAACGCCACTACCACTACCACCTGGAACCAAGCACTTACAATTTGTTAAGTCACACGAGAACAATTGTCTTCAGCTTTAGCAACTCCGCGGGTCATGCGCAATGGATATTTCACAAGAGAATACTAGCTAGTCTATAACCGGATTATAGGCACATTTTAATAATTGATTACTTGCTTTTTTTATTATACTCGCTGATAACAATAAAAAAAGAACAAATAAAATCGCGGTCGAACGCGTATAACTTTGACTGTATGCGTGGACGAATGAATGCTCATTGCATAAAAGTCAAAATATTTGAGGGTCGGTATATTTTCTTGGAGTATAATATCACAAAGTACGTAAGGCTGCGTTGATAAAGCGAAAAAATTTTTTTTTAATGTGTTACGCCCTGTGTGCATAAAAATTTTGTCGATCAAATTTATTATTCCTTCCTTAACTGACTCTTTTTGTTTTAATGTCAACAATACATCAGATTTTAGCAGCTAATTGTCAACATCTGTATGTCTATTCTGTTACAATATCCCTCGGTGAGCACCTAGGTGAAGTGAGCTGTCATCAGTCCCGATGCTATTGATTAACAAAGCAGACGGACGGATGACAGCTCGCTTCACCTAGGTGTTCACCGAGGGAGATTGTAACAGAATAGACATACAGAATATATTTCATTTAAAAATCATAGAATCTTAAAATCCAGTTCGGATAAAGCCGTGGTAGCTACTAAACAACCACATCCCGTACAAAGGTAATTGTTGTGTCTATTCGGTCATTTCAATTTGGAAACTATTTGCCCAAAACTGAACCGTGTTTCTTCCCCGGCTATCAACAAAGGTAGCCTGTCTATACTTGGCTATTAGAAGACCCCTCAAATCTTACGACTCAACATTTGGTTCCGTACAAAGGTGGTTACTATGACCGTTCGCCCCTAACTTCGCGGATTAATTAAATTCTCTTCACACACACACACGAACTAGATGTTAACATACACAGTGTTTTGAATTACTTTGGTATTGAGATTTAATGTTCACAAAATATTATTGTTGAATCTATCCATGCATACTTATAAAGATGTATAAAAATAGCAAACCACTGTGACTTTCTTCGAACTGCAACATATACTTTTTCAATAGATACAGGTAGCTTTTATTTTAGATTAAATTCTTGTCTAAACTGAACAAAACAGGCACACTTGCACAACTTATTGTGCAAAAAGTAATACATAATTGCCAATTACTGTTATAGGTATATCTATTATCCAAATCGGCAAAAATTGGACGGTTCCAAATAGCCCAGAAAAGTGGAATGAGAGTAGGGAGGCCATGGTGAAGTAGTGGGAAAATTCAGGCTGAAAAGAAATCCAATATTACTACGATGTCCCAAAAATTCAAAGGTATTTTCACCCATTCTAAAAAAGAGACATCTTGTCTATACTAAAGAACTAACCCAGAAGAAGAACATAACTTAAACCAGAACCCTCCGAGACCGTTCAGTCAACTTTAAATTGAATGTAACAGTTGGAACAATGATCGTACAAGCTAAACCGCTGTATGCATCTATTTGCGTACGATTAGTTGATTGGAACAGGCGGCTTTCCTCGCAACTTGCCTTCGGCCGATGCTTTGGAAATAGAAACCGTACTTACCTAACTTCGCTTGCTTCTTCGAACGCACTCGGTTGAAGAAACTTTGCGTCTTAAGTGTTATGATTTGTTCGACATGCAAAATAGCAACCTGAGTTTTAGATAGATTACTTTTCGATTTTAGTGTGCATTTACAGTCATGCACTCTCAATACAAGCCAATGTAACCGTGACATAACATAAACACAAAGTCGGCATAATAACGTGTTTATGTTTCCTGTACCTACGAGTCTTAAAAGCCATGTGCTTACATAATTTAATTGTAAAAAATAATAATATAGTAGTTATGGTAATCGAATAGTATAAGTAATGGGGCATTCCCGATTTTCCTCAATAGACTGAATGTGTGTTAAGTTTCAGGGATTTCCGACCATAGTGTAGAATATTTTTTTTTATCTCATTAACATAGTACGACGCGCACACAAACAATAATTATTAAATCGTTTTAATTTTAATGAGGAAAACCCACACAAATTATGCAAAACAAACTTGTCATCATAATCATACAGTCTATTACTGTATTATCACTGGTCTCACACGTCATTTCTCGTAGCGATACAAACAATTACGTTGGTTTTCTTCTGGCGTGGGTCATACTCAAACTCAAAATAATGTATTCAAACCATTCACAGGTACTTTTTAATTGTCAAAGTCAGTCAGTCAGACAGTTTAAGCTGAGAAGTTGCTCGTTCCAAACAGTAGGTTTCTATGGCGACGAGCAAGAAACTCCATGAACACTCTTTTTAAATCAATAACCAATATGTTACTTTGGGTTACATAATGCTTATTGAATCTAGGGGTAAACGAAGATTGAATCTAGGGTCTCATAATTCAGGTTAATCCACGTAAATGACACAACTTCTTACCTGGATGTTCTCAGTAGCTGCAGCGTCCAACCGCAGCGTTTTCCAGCCCAGTGCAGCTGCCGGTCAAAGGGCAAACACAGCGGATAGTTGCGGAGCCCGCAACCACTTTGGAAGTAGAACTTAGCGGCAACTGTGCGATCTATTTGCGTCGGTGCTAATCCTGCGCATCGTAAACTACGCGGATTTTATCAGCCCCTAGGATTTGTAGCGCAGCTATTATTGGATACTTGAGCTCTGGCTTGTGTTGAGGTGAGAATTAATTCGAGCAGATCGGTGTTAGTGTTTTATGGGATTTGTTGAGTCTGGATGTGTTCATGTACCTAAAAGTGTTGATGATAAATATAGTTTTAGTTTTGAAGTTTTGTTTAGTATTATTTTATTGAATACCTTTGGGATACACATTGAATAGGTGAGAAGGTAAAGTTAATGCAGACCATTAAAAGTTGCCTCCCTTGGTCATATGTTTACACACGAGAGATATGATGAGAGTGGTCTGGAGTCATGAGCGCCGTAGAGTGGTTCTACCTTACCAGGGACAAGGAGACCCTTCAGTAATTGGAGAGGAACGACAAGAAGAAGAAGAAACGGTCAATGTCAGGATACTCTTTCATATTTGCCGATCTATTCTATAAATATAACCCTCGCTGAATTTAGGTAAAGTGTGTTGGAGGTGGAGACCACGAATCGATAAACGGAGCGTGGGACGCCCTCCAGCTTCATAGGCCGATGACCTGAAGAAGATAGCCGGTGGTGACTGGATACGGAAGTTTGGGGTGCAACAGTGAACCTCTTATAAGCTGAAGTGATGATGATGACAATGATAATGAGCTAGAGGTGAATTATTAATCTTTATCATCATGATATGGAGCTCACAGTCGCCTCAATTTGCCAAAGATGATTTACAGAATACCAGGATTTTTACAAAAACGAGGTAAAAGGAAAAGCTCCTCATGAGTCAAGTGGTTAAATAAGTGGGTCCTTTCATGACGAGGTTGCGGGTCCGACACTGGGAAAGTTCCAATGTGACTTTTTCAATACTCATGTACTTTCTTCGTTTATTATGGACATCACTGATATCGGTAAAGAAACAATAGCGAGAAAACCTGGACGTTTAACGCTTACATGTCTAAAATCGCGAGTAATTTTAAGCAGATATTGCAGCAGTTATGTTGAAACTTTAAAACAAATATGACAACAACCAAACGTTGCGTTTAGATTTTTTCCTCTAAGTATTCAGCAAACATAAAACTGGTCTCAAAAGCCAGCCGTACAATATTTGTGTTGGGATTTGTTGATTACTGTCAAGTAGGGGTGGCTGGGGAGGGCAGGAGGCTGCTGGGGAGGGGGGGGGAGGCGGTCACTCGCGCACCTACGACGAGCCGCGGAGTTAAACACCTCGGCCGGCCCTGACTTACCGATGTTTCTTAAAACTTGTACAGGTGGTTCTGAAATAGGGTTCTTGTTGTCATGTTAAACTTTTTTTAATATGTGCGACTACGCTTCGTTGGTGTCGAGCTGAGCGTGGGGTGCTGGGTTAGATTCCAGGTCCAGGCAGGGCAAAGTGTTATTGATTTTTTTCATAAGGAACTTCTCAGTAGCATCCCGGAATTTGGACTCACGGAAAGTCATTGCTGATCCTGCGCCTGATCTCTCTCCGGTCGTGTCGGATTGCCGTCCGATCTGACTAGGAGAGTGAAAGAAGAGGCGCTAGTCGAAATGTGTTTGCGCACACACTTGTGCACTATAATAATCTCTTGCGTATTGGCGTGGTCCTTCTGGTCCTGGTTCTGCCTAGCCGCCGTGACGTTACATTATGATGCGAATTGTAGATATCGTAATGTTTAACAATAAGACCTATTCTAGACCTGTTTGGAACAATAATAATTGTAACCGAACAGCTCAGCACTTTAGTCTTTACGCAACTAAATAAATGCATCGACACAAAGTGCTACGCGTTAGTACGTATTCAGCGATCGCGTAACTCAAACCAATAACCAAATATTACCACATCAAATCATCTTTATAGTGCTAAACTAACTACTGACCATTTGTAGCTGTAGTGTTCAATATAACCTTCTAAACCATGTAATATCGTATCATTAAACCAGTAACCATTTTATTTCGATATTAAGACGTCCAACTAACCAAATACAACCAACCCAGAAAGTAGCGTCGTAGCGTCGGATAACGCTAACTTTCTACATGGTCCTTCGAGCCGGATCTGAACCAGCGACCTATGGATACGGATAACGCTAACTTTCTACAAGACCATTAGCAAGAAAACAGTTAACAGGGGAACAATAGGGAAAACATGACTATTGAAGATTATTGACTTCGATTTTCACACAATAAATTAGAAAACTCTTACTTTGACATTAATCGCTATATTTATAGGCTACGTAACGGTACCTACATTGACATTTCTATAAACGAATGACTTATGTAAATTGTAAACTCAAAACAAAACAAGTACAGTCCACTCCAAATAAACATTCAACCTCACCCTGTACCTAATTCAGCAGTCCCCTTAAGGGTGGCGGCACACACGGTGCTTGAAACTTTACGCAAATAACCGCCCCCCTCGCCTCCCCTCGCCCGAGGTCCGAGTGAGAACAATTCCTTAATAGTCCATAAGTCGGCGCGGAGCAGCTATGGCGAGAATTAGTGTCAAATTTACACCGGCCAGTGTTTGGCCCAGGGAACGAGGTGAACGAAGGGTTAGGAATAATCAGTAACCATAGTTTTAATGTGCAGCGTCTTTAACCCTAAAGACGCTGAAAGTGTAGTTCGTGGTCTGTACTTGAGGAGTGACAATGTCTTTCAATGTAGCAAGTTGCAATAATACAATTGAAAGATAGATCCTTTGCTGTTTTTCAGATTCCTAATCTCTTCTGATTAAATTCAAATTATTTATTTGTCAAACATAGGTAAAGTATAATAAGATCTAATTCTAATGTAAGGATCGCTAATTTTATCTAAGGCATACACATTTTGCATACATATACCTACTACTCAATTTAGTTTACTGTTTTATGCATTGATGAATTTATTTGTTTACTTAAATTGTATATTATTAATACCACTACAATTGATCTTAAATAAATAGGACATATGACACAACGACAAATATTTTATTATTTAAGTTGTCTGTTGACCGTTTTAATTAGTAGTTTTCATAGGTACAGGAAAGCATTTAATAAAAAATGAATAAAATAACTTTGAAAATCTTTCCATTGGAATGTCTTTTTATTATTATTATAGAAACCAGATAACATCGTGCAGATACTTATATAGTCACAAAGTCAGCACAGGTTTTTCAAAATCTTTTTGCACGAAAGGTCCATTGTCGTGGGCCTTTTAACCCTCCATCACCGACCTTGGGGGTTGTTTGTCAAAGCGCCGGAAGTGGTCTGCGGGACCTGGCGCGCACGTCACTTCCGGCCGCCCACTGCCTGTAGACATGCGACACGTATTGTTTGTTTCCGGTGTTGATTCTAAAAAAAAAAGAAAGCAACGTTTAATATAAAGAATAAGGTAGCACTAATTATGTAGCATATGATAATTTTGATTAAATAAAAAAAAACTAAAGAATTAAATGAAAACAGTCAATTTTAAAATCAATATTTTAATTTCCCGCTTAGCTCTTGATTACTTATTTAGTATCATTACAAAATAACTAGTACGCATTATTATAATGTTAAGAGTCATTAGGTCATACTAATAATAACTAATATAATATAATAATAACGCTTATGCATGTCTATATAAGATAACGTAAGTTTATTTATAAACAATTATATAAAGTCATAGGTATAACTATGTGTCATAAAGTAATTACAAAAGATCGACTTGTAAAACTTAACACACTGCAGTCAAGCTTCACAGCATCACACAGCTCTGTGTGTCTCCACCCAAAGTCTCTTCGTAACGTTTGTGTAATTAAAATAAACTTAAACTGGAGTCATGATTAACTTACACTCGCTAGTTCAACGTCCGCACTCCAATGTTGATGTCACCTAAAACTGGTACGTCTTAGGCGATTTCCTGCGAATAACGCGAGGGTCACACTACCCCAGGCGAAACACACGCTTGGACCTGAAACAATGGAAAACATGCCTTATTTATATATAGATACGATTGGCGTGAAGTGTAAGATGTGGTACCGGTTTGTAGTAATGTTGTAATTAGAGCGAGCGGGCACAAAAGACAGGTCAAAGGGCCGGAAGCTGACCGCGCGGCTTGCGCACTTCCGCACTGTGTCACGAACGATGTCTTTGGTCGGAAAGGCCTGCCTTGTTGTTTGAGGGTTAGCTCTTAAGGGGCGCCTTATGTACGAACTGTGTTATGTTGACTGAGCACAATAATATGTACATTAGTGAAGCACAATTTAATTAGTAATTAATATTTTGTTTAGACGTTAGAGACAATTTTTAAGTCCGCCTTTGTACCTTTGTGCATGAAGTGTAAATAAATAAATAAATAAATTTTTCCTTCAAGGATTTACTTCATTTTCCGCACACTTGCACTGAAACAGGTACTTTTAGGAACCCCCTTCCATTAAATAATCCTTGTAAAAATCAGTCAGAACCAAACAAAAAGGACTCCTTCAGACTTCAAGTGGTCACCTTTGACAACCCTCTCCATGGAATTAATTAGTCTCATCTTCACCAGGTAGAAGGTAGCAGCAGGTCATTACGTCACGCGTGGCTGGGCAAAGGCAATCAATCAAAGCAGGCCCTCCGATTGGCACGCTAATTGGCTTGACCGACGGCTTCGCGGCTTAAGATGGCGCTCTGAGATGTGTTTATTTTAATGTTTGAACAGGGAAATGTAGAACGATGCCATTTCGTACGACTGATCAAGAATGGCAGTTGGAAATGGAAAATATGGAAAATAACGATAGTCAATTTGCTAATCAATATATTTCTTTGATTGTATGTGTGATTGAAGCAACTGCACGTTATCAGTTCTCGTTTCATTATGCCTACTGAAACTAGAACGAGTACCTACCGGTACCTACATTATTTTCCAATAGATCCCTAATCTGATCCTCCCCGGCTATAAATAGATCGCTTTATGTTTTTGCGTGGGTGTCGTTAAATGAGTTGAAGGGATTACTCAAATAGATGAGCAATGAATAAATCTGTGGTTTCGATGTGTTGCTATGAAGAAATTATATAAATAGAGTAGATCTTCCGGGCAACATTATACATCAATAGGCGCAAAATTTAAAATATGGGATTGAATTATTCACTTTTATATTTATTTATTTACTTATATTAGGATCTCCAACAAAAGATATACATTAAACATTGCTTATTGTTAATACCCAAAGTATTCCACAGGTGTAAAGTATGTACTCCTTCATTTACAGGTGACTACTGCATGCACAATAAGATGAACTACTAAGCTAAATAACTTATAATAAAATGAATTCTGAAGTAGCATAAAAACAAAAAAAAAATGTAAAATATTAAAACATAGAATAACAAAATAGCTTATTTAATTGATTCCGTTTGTTTGTTGTATAAATTGAAAGTCATCTAAGGTGAACCGAGTATTATAGACAACTAGCTGACCCGACAGACGTTGTCCTGTCCCGATCTACGGGGGATGAAAAAGGGGTGAAAAAAGGGGATGAAAAATAGATGTTGGCCTATTCTCAGACCTACCCAATATGCACACAAAATTTCATCAGAATCGGTCAAGCCGTTTCGGAGGAGTACGGGAACGAAAACTGTGACACGAGAATTTTATATATTAGATTTAAGTCGAAAATTCACAAAACGCCATTTTAGGCCACACAAAAATTATGACAACTTGAAAGTCAAACAAAAAGTTCATCATAATTTTAGTCTGCCTGTCGCGGAGTACCGTAGAAGCTGGAGAGTCCTCGCCGGGTTCAGCCGGGATGAAATAATTTTAATTGAGAGCAAGTCGTGCAGACACCAACTAAGGCGGCTCGCCTGCGACTGTCGGCGGGCAACTTTCGTGGCCACACACAACTTCCAACGTTTAAAAAAGTTTCTGATTTCTGATGTACCACTTATGTTTGTGGTTATGGTGTACAGTCACCAAAAGAGAAAAGAATCCAGGTCGTCGGAAGTACTTAGAAACCGATGGATGTTTTCGAATGAAATTTAATTAAATAATTCAAATCAAAAATCAAATCAAAAGGCTTTTTATTATTTCAACAAGTTCTTACTTACGAACTAGTGATTGGAGCCTCCCTTTAAGCAAATAAAGCTTGTGTTAAGAGACCCGACTCTTCCATATCTTGTCTTATTATTTTAGGTTTAAGATAAAGTTTTAAGAATATAAAATATAAAATTGCTTTGTTTTATCTCTTTTTTGGTGGAGTTTTCCACCAAAAAAGAGATAAAACAAAAAGCTTGAAAATAAATAGAGAATAAACAATTCAATTTCTTATTCTCTATTTATTTTATTCAAAAACATGCATCGGTTCCAAAGTAAACTTTAACTACATATATCTGATCACCCTATTTACCAATCTCTTTTTGTGACTGCCATGTACGTCGTTTCGTTGGGCGGAGATAAGTTTATCTTTAAGCTAAATAGTTTGTATCTATCAAACAAGTCCAAGTACTAGTTTGTTTGTTCAGGAGTAAGTAAAGTTACTACTACAAGCTATGTACGAACTCCACGATAACGGAATATTAAATAAACCGAACGTGACTCAGTACAAAATTCTTTGCGGTTTCATAACGGAAGCTGAAAATAAAAGATATACTAAACCTTGCATTATATTCCCCTGACTGATCTCTGTGGGCGCTGTGGGCGGAGGCCGGAGTAAGTGTATAAGAATAATATCACAAACAATAGAGGACCCACCTCTCTGTGAAGAAACTTTGATTGAAAGAAGTGCGGAATCAACGCCATCAATAATATGGTACGTGTGGGCGATAGTGATGGGTTCTAGAGTGGAGATGAGCTGGCGGTGTGGCGCTGTTTACTTCGTTTGGCAAGTTTGTATAAGTAAAGGTTAACTGCTAAGCCTTTTTTTAGGGTTCCGTACCCCAAAAGGAAAAAGCGGAACCCTGTCTGTCTGTCTGTCAAGACCCTTTATCTCGGGAACGCGTAGAGGTATCGAGTTGAAATTAAAACTAAATACTCAAGTCTACGGTCCCTTGATGTTGTAAAAAAACAAACCTCTATGTTAACGTGAAAATAAGATACGGCCGTTAATGTCGCAAAAAGACGCATTTATAATACTAAGTAGATTAAAGTATGGATATGTACCTACAAATATGTACGGAACTCTCGGTGGGCGAGTCCGACTCGCACTTGTCCGGTTTTTTTTATGGGACATGCCTGCCAAACTGTTCCCGTTCCACTGCAACTCCTGAAAGTCAGAATCAACAGTGGCGTCCACTTGAAAAGCGTCGCGACCCTGAAGCTCGACGACTCCCGGAGAAACATTACAACTGTCTTGGATCCCGCAACGAAATTAAACAGAAAAGAACAGCGGAGGAGTAAGAAAAACATATTTTCCACTTCCCTCCACATCAAGCTGGAGACAGAACAGAACTAGTCCAATAAGAGCAATAGCTTAGCCTTTTTCCAACTATATTTGGGTAATCTTCCCGTCTCACCAGATGCAGCTGAATACAAATGTTTTACATGGAGCGACTGCTTGTGCCGTGTGGTGTCGAACGTAAAGAATAGCACCATCCCATATCTTCCCGTGGGTGTCGTAAGAGGCGACTAAGGGACTCACCAGAGAATGGGCAGCAGCGTTCTCTGTGCCTTTGTAACAACCATACTGCGATCGCCAATCCGCCTGCCAAGCGTGGCGATTATGGCACCCCCCTCCCCCCTTGGGGAGGCCTATGTCCAGCAGTGGACGTCTTTCGGCTGAAATGATGATAATGACTACCTGTCGGACCTCCACAACCCAGTTATTGGGTAACACGATACCCCTTGGTAAGACTGGTTTGACTTTTTGACTTCCACGATTTGCGAATGACAGCCGTGACCAACAGCTTAACGTGCTCTCCGAGTCATGGAGAAGTCTCTGTATGAAATAGATGGTGGATGACCATCCATTTCATACAGAGACTTCTTTCTAATCTTTTACTTAGCCATGAGCTCCTCGTATCAATAATGTACCTGTAGGTGAAAATTCCGAACCACTAAAGTTCAAAAAAAGTTATTAACATCTTAATATTATACTGGACGTTTCTTGAATGTTATTCAAAATTTTTATTTCTTTGTTGTACCATTTCTTGAGTATTAAATACCTACATAAACTATACATCTTACTCGAAAGTATAGTAAGTTAGTAAAAAAAAGATAAAAAAGATCTGTGTGTCCGTAACCTTAGCGATTAACTATTTTCACTTTAATGTATTTTTTTGTTTATCTTGGTACAATCTACCTATTAATAATGAAATAAATAATTTACCAAAAGTGCTAAAGATGTCCACCACCTTATTCAGCCACGCACGACAAATGTAGCATCAGCGTTGTGGGCTGCAATATTGTCTTTTCGTTTTGTTTATTTATTGTTCCTATTTTTATATTGTTGCTGTTTGTTGTAGGTACCTCTTAAAAAAATAAATAAAAATTAATATATACGATACCTTTGGGTAGAAAGGTCGTATAAACCATTTTGGCCAAATTGAGTTATATATACCATTTTTCTCAGATTTTTTTTTCTCTATCGATCTGTATATACGAATGCAATAAATTACTTAGTAAGTAAGCTTTTACAAAGGCTTAATTCAATAATTTATTGAATTAAGTACATTTAAATATGTACAAAAATTAAAAAAAATATCAAGTCATAATTTTATAAATGATTAAAATGCCTGATTACTTTAATTTAGAAGAAGTTTGAATAATTTTTGTTTTTTTATGACTAAGTAGATTTTTTTATTTCACTTTTCAGTTTGTTGTTATAATTATTTTTTCAATTTAATAATGTTAAACCTGTTAGGTATGTTGTACCATTACTGAAATAATAGTAAATGTTGATTAGAAGGTATTATAATACTTAATAAATGTTGATTTCATATTTCAGGTAGTTTTATTTTATTTGAATCGACCATTATTGGGTATTAGAATAATAATAATTGAGTTCCTACTAATTCTGAGAGTAACAGGATTGTTTATTAGTCAGAATTCAATTGATCTATGATTATAAATGGTATTGAATACAAAAAAAAACTACATATATGGGTTTTTACGACAGTAAATGTGACCATAAGCTTACAGCAAAAATGGATATTCGACCTATACAGTTTTTTTAAAGTACATTTTCATGGGGTGTATTAACCAAGAATTGTTTTTTTCTTAGACGTAAATCCAAGCTAACTATAAAACTAAAGAAGATAGATAGGTTTTGATGATTTAACCTTTTTCATTTGCAAATTGTAAGAACCTTTCTCATAGATCATTTTTTTATAACTTCAAAAACAAAAAAGTTATGAATTTTTATGTAAAAAAAAAATAGTTTTTGTGCTCTCCTGAAAAGTCGGGTTTTGGTTTATACGACCTTTCTACCCAAAGGTATCGATATGTGATCACTTTGCTCGAATGTACGACGAACGAAGACTTATGACCTACTTGCTCTTCTCCTTAACCTTGCCTTTAAAGCAGGCCTTTAACATGCACCAGAGCCCAAAACCCACACTTAGATCCGACTTGTGGAAGTCACCAAGACTAAGCGATGTACAGTACGCAAAGGAGATAAGTATCCATGTCGTCGGGAATAGTTGAGGATTTCTTAGAAACCAATGGGGGCTTTCAAATGAAATTGCAACGTGATTCAACTTATTCCGTCCACAACAGTGACCGCCTGCCTCCTCTCTATCGATACTGATTTATCCACCGGACAAGATACGTTAGGCGCCATATTGCTCGCCCGCAAAATATGCTATGTAAATATGATGACAGCGTAATATATTGCCCCGTGGAACTCCCATGCACACGCTATTTCGGTGGGATTATACCGCTTGTTGATTGGAAGATACTTTGTAAACAGTGAGCTATTCAGTATTGATGTATGTTTGCAATTTGTTTTGACTAGGTATGGTGTGTCCAGAATATTCAACTATGTAGAAGAATTTGAATTTTGTGAATGTAGTTTTGAGGTATCGCGTTCTTCTGTAGACTGTACATACTTTTGGTTCGAAATAAATATAAAATATAAGAGTTTAAATAAAAACTTGTGAAAAATACACTACTAATAGTTTTCTAAAGTAAAAACACATATTTTTCTCATTTCACTTTGGATTCAATACCAAACAAAAAATAATAAAATCATTTTTAATTTCGTTTAAACTATGGTAATAAATTCGAGCCGACGTTTTCTTATTTTCTTTTTGTAATAATAATTTATTGTCTATTTTCAGTTGACAAATTTTATAAAATATCGGATACACGTAAGTATATACTCATTACCAACGTAGACAATACCTGTCTGTGTCGTCATTGGCCTATTGGCAAGGATCAAACCGATCCTTGCTTAGGATGTCCAATTGTTCGAACAAGCAAACCAAAGGAAGTGGCTTCGGATTGACTATAGTTTGCACTGTCCCAACAGGCCCTGCTTGAGAATAGCATGTCGATTAAGACCATGTCTTATCCTAGGACGTAGTTAAGGTTTGTATTCTAAACCGAAAGGAGAAGAACTATTCGTTAATCATTATATTTTATTTATTTTGTAAAATAACTTGGGCCTGTTGGTATATAATACAACTAGCAACTCGACCCGGCTTCGCATGGGCCTATAGCCTTCCTCGGTAAATGGACTATCCAACACAAAAAGAATTTTTGAATTCGAACCAGTAGATTCTGAGATTAGCGCGTTCAACCAAACAAACAAACAAACTCTTCAGCTTTATAATATTAGTATAGATAAGTAGGTAACGATAAGTTTAAAAACTTTGATGTTATCCTGAAAACCTTCTTTATGTCACATATTTTTTTTATATATTGTTATAGGCTTGCGTTTGACCGCAACTCACCTGATCTTAAGTGAAGATGTGGCCTAAGGTGGAGTACGCTTGCCTAGGATAAACCCGTTCACTCGAGCCTTGAAGATACCCAGATTATATGTATCGGGGAATAGAAAAGCGGGAAGTGAATTCCACAGTCTGGCAGTTCGCACAATTAATGTGGAAGCAAAGCGCTTGGTTCGAGACCTTGCAATATTTTATATTACGTCTTCCCTCTCTAATACAATATTGTTTCACAATCAATTCCTTCGACCATTCTTTCAGAAATAACATAAACACCATTAAAATGTATCTATTAACCTGGGGTCGTTTCACTCAGTACCTCGTGTCTCATGAATTATGTAAAGACTAGTGGTGTCGCCCGGCCGCGCTCGCCTGACATTTGAATAAGATCAACTTTTTGTAAGAGTGGTTTTTTTAACTACCGCCGAGTATTGTTTGAAATTCATGTCTTTATTTCATCCTTTATGTGCGGAGTGATTCTTTGAGACTTTGTGAAATGGTAGTCCGTAATGGTTTATTTTCGTTTGATATCTTACCGGTTAATATAAGTTGCAATTGGCTTATGTTTAACGAACCTCCAGATCTAGTAAATGATCACCAAAAATAGTAAATGATCACCAAAAAAATAGTAAATGATCACCAAAATTTTATGAGTTTGACTGTAAAAAGCGATTTAGTTCTGGCACTCGACGGCCGCTGCCGCGGTACGCTCGCTCCGCTCATGCGTAGGGGGTCACAGTTCTAAACTAACTTAACCATGTCGGATCCGCCCCAAAATCTTTTTGACCCTTATGTCCCCCACATAAGGGTCAAAAAGATTTTGTTTATTGATTTGGTGATCATTTACTACATTTGGTATTCTAAAGTATTTCTTGGTGGTCATTATAGTTATTCCCGTTTTAAATCGCCAATCCGCCTCAAGCAAGTGTGGTTATCAATGCTCATTATCATCATCATATCAGCCTGGTGTCGTCCACTGCTGAACGTAGGCCTCCCCCGTAGATCCGCTGCTAGCCACCTTCTTCAAATCGCCGGTCCATCATCCAATGCTCGTCTCTTCTCTGTATGACAAGAGATCTTTGCCCTGTAGTAGAACCATTATAGGCTCGTATTATTATTTCCATTTATTCATTAAATTTGTGTTATTATTTATTATTTTAGCGGTTTGATGAAGGAGTACCTTATACTTCTCAAATGTTTTATTATTATTTAAGATCCTTAAAAGATTTTAAGTATGTACAATATTTAAAAGAATAATAAAAAAGTAAACCTAAAGTATTAAACTAAAAAAAAACCTAACACAAAAAAGCATCATAGAATTCGTCCACATCGCCGTCAACTGGAAATGTACCCAAGAGACTGGCAGCATTGCCACGTTGGATGGCAATGCTTAATGTAAACCAAGGTAAAAACCAGGACCTCTTGGATCACGGGAAGTGTCAACCAACCTTTTGGACATTTCCTGTAAAAGAAGATGAGCACTCGGACCCCACGACCCGAGGGTTTCAACCCCAAACGGCTCGAAAATAACGTATCTATACGTTATTTTTATACCTTAATTAGAAAAAAATGTTTTGTTATTACTACTAATCCTATATTTTTAACCCAAACACCATTCAAACCATATGCTAGAAATAAACAAGAACCGCTTTCACCGGTCGTTCTGCGAAGGGTCTGACGGTATTCCAGTGCGGGACAAACAAACAAACAGACAGGCAAGGTGACGGAAGGTCGCCCTCGTGTTTATGAAGACTGTTTGCGTAGCTTTTTTGGAAAACTCACATTTGTTGGCGAGGTAAATATTGTGACAATTCCAGAGAAGTCGATACATGATTCGTTGTGCTTGCTTGTGTTGTATTTATTTACTTAGGATGAATATGTAGGTCAAACTTATTTGTTTGAAATACATTTAGACCGTAGTATAAGTAATGAATGTATAATTATCTCTACATAGTATAAAACAAAGTCGCTTCTTACACTTAGATCTTTTAAACAGCGCATCGGATTTTAATTCGTTTTTATTAACCGACTTCAAAAAATAGGAGGTTCTCATGTCGACCCGTATGTTTGTATGTATGTATGTATGTTTGTCCGCTATTGTCTCCCGTTTGGCTAAACCGATTTTGATGCGGTTTTCAGAAAAGTGTTTGTTACATTCTGGAGAAGGTTAGTTTATAAGAAATATAAATGTATTCAGCGCTTTATGGAAAAAGCAACAAGAACCGAGAAGACGTTTTCGTTTCTTCCATCTTTCCATCTTTGGAGGATTTTCAATCTCTGTTTTAACTGTGTTGCCGGTCCTTAATGGATTTGAGTGATAAGGAGGCACTAAAAAGCGGAAAATAAAACCGCTTTCACACAGAACACACATGATTTTAGTTTCGGAAGTCGGTGGCTTTGTTCTGTTTGTTGTTTTGTATTGCCACCGACTTCCGAAACTAAAGTCATGTGTGTTCTGTTCTAAAGTTATTTATCACTTTTTTGTTTTTTTTTTGAAGGCGGTTCTCTTTTAAAAAAAAGTTTTTTCAATGGAAAGAGTGATCAAGAGGCAGGTTTATACATATTTTGATCTACATTGCACCCGTACAAAGCCAAAGTTATTTTTTTAATCATAAGTTATCTATTAAATTGCAAAAAAACACTTATTTTTACGTCTATCTTTGCTAAAGTTCTCCTTCAGTAAGACAACAATGCAGTCCTCTTAACTGACCAGTGACGATGAACTAATTTGGGCGTTTCCCAGTTTATACAAGGAAACACCTTAAAGTTCACTAACAACTTGTACCTAACCTAAATCGTAAAACGTAAACAGCCTCTTAAGTCTGAAGCAAGTCATTCCACGTTGCAAGTCGTCATTAGGAAGTGTTTACACGCTCGCGCCGAGCCGCCCGCACGGCTCACCTCCGCCGCACTAAACACTCCGGGTCGAACAAACAAACCCTCTGTCCGCCAGGTGGATGCACGCAGCCGGAACCGGCTGTTTACGCCACTTTTATGGCCAGCTCTAACATCATACACCTTACACGGATGCGCAAGGGCAGGGTTAAAATAGCTTTGAAGATTTAGTTACAAAAAATTTGGACATCAAATTTAATGAAGCAGTCGAAAATCTGTATAGTATGTAGAAATTGTTTGAAAGTTAGATTTCGTATAGTACCTACTTATAGTATGTATCGCCGCGAATAACACCAATCTATTTCTATAGTCCGTATGGTGTCGGACGTAAAGAATAGCACCATCCCATATCTTCCCGTGGGTGTCGTAAGAGACGACTAAGGGACTTACCAGAAAATGGGCAGCAGCGTTCTCTGTGCCTTTGTAACAACCATACTGCGATCGCCAATCCGCCTGCCAAGCGTGGCGATTATGGCAACCCCCCCCCCCCCCCCCTTGGGGAGGCCTATGTCCAGCAGTGGACGTCTTTCGGCTGAAATGATGATGATGATGATGACAACCTGTCGGACCTCCACAACCCAGTTATTGGGTAACACGATACCCCTTGGTAAGACTGGTTTGACTTTTTGACTTCCACGATTTGCGAATGACAGCCGTGACCAACAGAAGGCGACAGAGAGATATTGACCAGAGGATGGGCAGCAGCGTCCTTCTGAGTACCATAACACATACTGCGATCGCTAACATGCATCGGCCAAACCTGGCGATTACGGCTGAACCCCCCCTTGGGGGAGTCCTATGCCCAGCAGTAGGCGTCTAAAGGTTGACATGATGATGATGATGATATTTATAACGAGGAGCAGTAGCGGCTTTGTTTACATATTTACTCGTACCTACCTACCGACATTATCATTTTCCGACATTATCGTTCACCTTTTCCCAATTATTTTGGGGTCGGCTTTTCTAACCGTATGCAGACGTCTGACTTCCACAACCTAGTTACCAGGTAATACGATACCCTTTGGAAAGACTGGTAGCCAGAATTTCTGGGTTCTGACTACCCTTAACGACGGTCAAAGATCTACGAATGACAGCTTTACGTGACTTTCCGAGGCACGGAGGAGTTTCGGTATGAAATGGATGGTCACCCATCCACGAGCCAGCCCCGGCAAGCGTAGCTTAGCGATGATTGATCGATTCGTACGGCTGATACTTAGCCATGAGCTCCTCACTACCTACCTACATATACACGCTATTCTTTTGCAACACTAACGTGCCGTCTACAAGTTTTTCCGACAATAAACCTCTCTGAAACTCGTAATGAAGTCTGGGCTTATCGAGGACACTCGGATAAGACAAGGTGTCGACGAAATCCTTCGGGAGCGCACATAAATCTCCTTTCAGAGCAGTACGAAGGAGTACGAAGTTTGTAAATTGCGCATTTACAATTCGCGTCATACGCGGCGTCGGGAGGCCTAAGCCGACGCGCGCGCCGGACTCAACATAACTGATATTTATGGTCGAAACGCACCTCTTTTGCTTTCGAATTATAAATACATGTTTTGGGTGAACTTGGAACTACCTTAAAGTGGGGTTAGCGTTGACTCTGCCGGATTTGAGGTTCGAGGATGTAGTGTGCGCCGGAAATTGGCTTAAACAGGGTGTTTGGAGTTGTGCTGCTCGTGGAAGCTTGTTTACAGACTTGCTACTTTGAAACAGACTTTCGCTGTCCACTTCAGGTATTTTCGAAAAGAAGAGCTTATAATTATGAAACTCGAGATTCAAATAAATAGTAATTTATTTAAATCTTGTGTTACAAGTGTGACAAGATGCATTGATTTGATTATAAAATGTGCCGCTGAACTGCCATTGATGTTGCGATTTGTTAACAACGTCAAATTCACTCCCCCTTCCCACGTGAATCTCAAAACCTTTTAAGAGTCAGGATGAAAAATCACCAGCTTCATGACAGCATTCGAAGCAAATTTGCCTACGCAAAAATTAAATGTACAACCATTACTCTCAACCCTCTAATATCGCTCCGCACTGCTGTGGATGTTAGTGGATGTCGAAAGGCGATCGCGTTCACTTAGCGCTTGCAATAAATCTCGTGCCGTGCAAACGTTCGTTAAATGAGAGGTGCCCGATGCATTACGGGACATCAAGGAGCTGTTCACGAATCATTAGGGGCGCGCGTTTTGAAAAATGCTCCCGGTACTAAAATAGACATTATGTAAAGTGCCACAATTACCGTGGTGACTTGTGAAAAAGTTGTGTGCCGCACTCCAGAGGAGGTCTGTGTCAGGGATGCCGACTGTGATTCTTGAACATTTGTGCATTGTGTTTGCGAAAGATCATTTATTTAAGTAGCTAAATTTAAATTGGTATTTTTTCTTAATAAAATTGTTTTGTTATAGAAATACTGTATGTGTAATCGGAAGCTAGCAAACACATTTTGTATCTAGTTTGTTCAATTCAGGTAAATAAAAACTATTCGAATTGTCACCAAAATTATGTTAAATATTGAACAAATTCTACCCAGTGATATTTTTATCATCATCATCATTTCAGCCGATAGACGTCCACTGCTGGACATAGGCCTCCCCAAGGGGGGGTTTTTCCATAATCGCCACAGGAATCCACTTGGCAGGCGGATTGGCGATCGCAGTCGAGATTACAAAGGCACAGAGAATGCTGCTGCCCATTCTCTCGTAAGTCCAGATATTAAGATATTTATATAAAATCACTTTTTTCACCAAAAGGGATTGGTGGAAAAAGTAGGTAGGCAAAAAACACGAGTGACATTATAATTTCCCAACTTACACTTGCGCCCAAAAATTGTACCCAGCATCAATAAATTCAGTTTTATTGCTATGCAACCGGCAGCCCTATACAGGGTGAGTAAAAGGTGGCGGGAACACGTAAGACGTCATTTAGCGTTCGGAATTAACATAAATAATAACGTCGTCACCGCGCCCCTGCCCCGATATTGCGTCATTTGGCGTGCCCTTTATAGCCGCACAACACTTAACTCCAAATAAAAAGTGTTTTATAAAACTTGGATTACGTGCCGCGGCGATGCTTGCCGTTTATTGTTTTGGAGTCATTTTCATATTTTTGAATTGCAAAAACTCTTGGATGTAGCAATAAAGAATATAATTTAACAGAAATCTTATTTTTCCAGGAGGGTACCGAGGCCTGAAAAATCTACTTTGTAAGAGTAATCTAAATTGTAATTATGAGCGAGAGATAACGCGATTAATTGTAGATCGCGGAACGCGGCTGTCATTTGTAGATTTTTGGCAGTCGTCACGGGTATAGTCAGAAGCCAGAAAGTCTGATAACCAGTCTTACCAAGGGATATCGTTCTACGTGGAGGTCCGGTTAGACTGGAAGCCGACCCCAATATACTTGGCGAAAGGCTAGGTAGGTAGAGATAACGCGTTCAATTAGAACAAGTGACGAAAATGTCTAAAAGCAAAAAATCAAGAATTCCACTTCAACATTCCCATATAAAAGGAAGTCAGAATTTTTAATAACAACAAAAAGATACAAAGCTCCCATTACATTTTTATTACTAGTGAAGATGTAAGAAAGCGTACATTTTTCGCGCGCCCGTTTTTTTGGCTTGCACTGTAAGCACCACGTATTTTGCATCACAATTGTCTGTTTGGAGAGAAACCTTTTTATTTCTGTTTTAATGTTTTAATTTTAGCAACAAATAATATTTAATAGTGGTGTAAGGAACGGTGGGACATTTGCATGGCCGGCCGCCGTCTCTTCATAAAAGTGTGCTGTTAAAAAAATATTACGTGGGGCGAGGCGCTTAATGCCTTTATTATAGTTATTAAAGAATACATTAAGCTGAGTGTAATTTAAAAGGAATATACTCGTAAAGTATTGAGTGGACTAAACGTTTGTGAAACGCGCAGAGAAAAGGGTGGTTGTCAAAAGAAACGTTTTTTTTTTCTAATTAGCTTGCGTTTGGTTGCAACTCACTTGTAGGTCGATTCTGTAAAATCCCAACAACAACTCGCATCTCACATCGCTATTCACTCTCACTTCGCATAAGGTTTAAAATTACCTTGATATATCTGATACTTTGAATCGGGTTCGAGTGCGAAATGAGCGTCGAAGTGACGGGGAAATAACCTTACGGAATACCACTTCTTATGTCATCTCATACTTTATCCGTCAAAATCTGCCTGTCAATTTGGTTCAACTCGCTGACACGCTCGCAAGGGTGGCGCTAGTATAAATTCGAATTATCAACCGAGTTTTTAGAATGCCAATCAAGAAACTCACAGCGGATTCAGATTCGAAGTTTAGAATGAGGTCTTACAGAATCACACCCCAGATCTTATGATAAGCGACCTAAGGTGAAGTACGTTTGGCTAGGATCAACCGGTTCACTTGTGTCTTGAGAATACCTAGATTATATTTATCGGGGAACAGTAGGTCGATTCTGTAAAATTCAAACAACAACTCGCATCTCACACCGCCATTCACTCTCACTTCGCATAAGGTTCAAAATGACCTAGATTTATTTGACACTTTAAATCGGGTTCGGGTGCGAAGTGAGCGTCGAAGTGACGGGGAAATTACCTTACAGAATGCAGAGTGCAGAATGCTACTTCTTACGTGACCTTTATCTGTCATAATCTCCCTGTCAATTTAGTTCAACTCGCTGACACACTCTCAAGGGTATTAACCGAGTTTTTAAAATGCCAATCAAGAAAATTACAGGGGAATCAGACTCGAAGTTTAGAATGAGGTCTTACAGAATCACACCCCAGAGAGGTGGGCAGTGAAAACCACAGTTTCCAATTCACGTTTGCCTCTTTATGTCATTGCGTGAATAATATTTTGGTAATTGGAAAAATATGCAGTAGGTATAATATAAAAGGCTTGTTTCTACTTCACACTTCAATAAAACTCATACATATTTTAAATACTTGCCTTCCCCTTAGGAAAGTAACGGTAGATTTAGTCGCCATGTCGTCGCCAGCTCGCACCATAAATATGCGGCAAGGTGTGCGACCGCAAACCATGACTTATGGCGTGGTAACCCCATGGTTTTTACCAGATTAATCTCTCCATGGAAACTGTTCTACATGTGGGGTTGAATATTGATCATATTGTTATGGTGTACCTCCAGTTCTTTTGTTGCGTCTTTGTTACTTGGTGTTACTGGAATACTTGAGGTTTAACGTTAACAAATAGGGCAAGATTATCGGTTATATATATTTTACCGGGATGCAAAATATATATATATCTTTATTTATGACCTGGTTTAGTCCATCCTAACTTGTTAGTGGTTAGCAACAGATTTTGCTTAGCTATGTTAGTGTTGTTGTGTTGTTTAATAAGGTTCATCATCATCATTCATCATTTCAGCCGAAACACGTCCACTGCTGGGGGGGGGGGGGTTGCCATAATCGCCACGCTTGGCACGCTTGGTGTTATTCTTTACGTCCGACACTATACGGACAAGGTTGCGTATAGTTCTAATTTCAATATTTGAATCGCATTTTAGCTTTGGTTTTTTTGCTAAAGACTTCTAAGCAATTCTCTAACTTAATAAGTTATGTGATAGATAATGTAAAAACTAAGAATATAGTCCATTTGCATTTTAGATAAAATAAAATTAAAATTTAATTGTAATCAGAATAGATTTAAAAATTGTGAAATTCATTCGTAGGAAAAATTAATAATTTTACTACGAACTGTTTGTATGATGCTGTCTTGAATATATTTAAGAAGAGTCTTTAGTAGCGAAAACAGTAAGCAGTAAAGGTATATGGGGGCTGCTTTTTGCACCTAATCAGTTTAAATCCGTGCGAGGGAATAAATCTTGCAGTTTTGTGACTGTTAGACATTTACGACGCTGTCCAAGTGCGGAGTGCTGAGCGTAATTGTGGTGGAAATCTATTCTGAGATGTAGAAATAATGCTACACGTAACGCTTCGCGCGGCTGCTCTGCTTTTCCGAAAGACATCTATTAAAGACTGTTTAGTACAAAGTGTTAATTTTTTTTTATATACTATCACTTTTCCCGCGACTTCGTTCGCGTGAATTTTCTCAAAGATCCCTAACTTTTTCATAATGCAATATAGCCTATAGCCTTCAGTGATAATAACATAGCTTCCTATTGGTGAAAGTATTTTTGAAATCGGATGAATAGTTTCGGAGATTACCCCCTACATACAAACTTACAAACAAATTTTACCTCTTTATGATATTAGTATAGATACCCTAATATGCTGTCCCACTGCTAAGCAACACGATATCCCTTGGTAAGACAAATAGTCAGACTTTCTGGCTTCTGACTCCCCATAATTCATGTCAAAGATCTATGAATAACAGCCGGGACCAAAGCTTTACTTGCTTTCTGAGGCACGCAGGGGTTTCGGTATGAGATGGATGGTCACCCATCCACCGACCCACCGCGGCAAGCATAGCTAACCATAAGCAGTCGATCCATATGGATAGATAACATTTTAATATAAATTTTATTTGAAGAAGTGTCGTGTCCCTGAAGACCCAGAATACAAAGGTATCTAGGGATATTGTTTTGCCATAGAAACAGTTTATGACTGTAGACCCACTAGGTATGAGTTGAGAGTTCTCGTCGGTCATTAAAAATAAATTTATTTATTATTATTTATTTATACTTCATGCACAAAGGTACAAAGGCGGACTTAATGCCTTAGGCATTCTCTACCAGTCAACCAAGGGTGGTGAAGAGATAACAAGGCAGGTGCATTACAAAAAGTAATATTTAAAAAGTGAAAAAAGATATATTTATATATATATATATATAAAAACTACACATACATAATAATATTATGGAATATATATACACCGAAATAAATATATACATACTTATAATATATATATATATATATTATATTAATAAAAGAAAAGAGGTTTATGAGACGACTCTGCTCATTTGTGCTGAAAATAAATTCGCAATTTCCGCTTAAATGCATACAGACTGGTGGCCGTCCTGATATCGAGAGGAAGCATTCCAAAGAATAAAAAAAAAAAAAAAAATAGGTGTATAATAGGTGTTCCATACATTTTGGGATGCCCTCCAGCCCGATATACCGATGACCTGAAGAAGGTAGCCGATGGTGGCTGGATGCGGAAGGCTGGGGATCGGATGGAGGAGACTAAAGTCCAACAGTGGACTTCTAGTAAGCTGAAGTGATATTTTCTTCAATATTTTCTAATCCGCTTTCCCTCGAATCTTGAACTGTGCCTGCCCCGCATTACATCTACGGTTCGCTATAAATCATAGCGTGTTGCTCTTTATAAACATATTTTGTGTGTCTTCTCTCCTTTAAATTCTCTTGTTTTATATGGCACAATGTTCAGGAGACATTATCAATTTCACTAAAATATTTGGAGAGCACTTGATGACAGGAGCAATAGATATTGCGCGTTGAGAACACTATTCTGACATGTTTGTAGCCATTTATTTGTTGAGTGAAAATTATTTATTTCGTTCTAGTTTTTTTCAGAATTTTATGTTGTCTCAGTACTCTTTTTAAATAGTTATACGATGTGGCTATTTTCATCGTCTTAAACGGTTTCGAAGCAAGTGTTTTTGAATATTCAACGGTACCCTCAAACCTCTACACCTCTAAATTACATTTAACACACCATGAATTGAATAACAATCCAGATTAGAAAGTTATCAACTAACTGTAAGATAAACACATGATGCAGTTGTGGGCAAATCAGAACTATATAATTAAACCACTGAAATAAACAAAGATAAAGATTTAATATGTTTTGAGTGTAAAAGACAAGAGCTTCAAATACGTAGGTATATCTACCTGAAACACGTAAACAGAAACATTTGGCAACTGTATTCAATTTAAACATTCTACAATGAAATCTTGGCAATTTCTTAGCGGGTTCGGTCCGGCAGGAGGAAGGTGGCGACAGGTTGGGTCCCGGGGGTCAGAGGTCCGGTTAAGTGGACCCCGTGAATTATTCGACGTAATTATACAGCGGCGACTTAACACGTGGGTGGTCAGCACGTCCGGACTGGGCGACTGTAGGAGGGGAATAGTTTTGTTATTCTTTGATTAGAAGCTAAATTCCATTGAAGATTCAGGTTTGTCAAATTTTAATAATAACATCTCAGTAAGTAGTTAAAAGAAAATAATATGAATTATTAAAAAAAAATTGAAAGAGAAAGGGAATTACTATTTATTATGCTGACAAATAAGAAATAAAATTTATCTTATTGACGTTTGCACGTCATGATATGCTGAAACCATCTGTCCGAATATAACATCTAATGTACCATATTTTGCAAATAAATGATTTTGATTTGATTTACCTAAGTGCGTTTAATGCTGCTGTTTATTCTAAAAAATAAAATTAGCAGTAAGCAACAGTTAATTCAATTACTTTACCTGTTAGAAACTATTAACCAATGTATTGGAAACGTTGAATATATTCTACAACACAGATCCCCTAATCCGAACACTATATGAACAACAACACAAGAGGCGAAGTCACAACTTTTCGCCGAGCGAGCTGCCGTCTTAGATTAAATTAACATTAGGTACAACTATTCGAGGGCCCCGTAGGGCGCCATTGTGCGCCAGCCTCTTCGGACCCCGGCCGTCTTGCCCTGTGGTCTACGGAATCCTAATTAAAATTACAACATGTAAATAGTCCGAAACGTCTCAGGCCCTGTAGTTTGATGTTTGTTTAAAAACGTTTGAATTGTTTTGTATTTATTGTTCTCTGTGTATTGTAGCTACCTATGTGTGTGCAGTCTGTGTGGTTGCTTTGTCTTCAGCAGTTCAGCACATTGTGTGTTTTGTACTTCAGGTTGTTTGGAAGTCAGAGAAGTTGCAACATTAAATGTGCAAATAAATTACTATAGTTTATTAGATAATCTAAAATGTATTAGATACATTTTGTCTACTCAGAGTGATTCATGTTGACTTCTCCTGAAGTCATGCCAAATAAAGTTTATTTCTAAGAATATTCCCTATTGCTAAACTGAGTTGTTCAATAAAAACAAAATCCTAATCAGTTTGTTTACCTCCTCACAGTCATCTCACGTACACAAAGCTTCACTAATTCGCGTCCCTTAAGTTTAAACCTTAACGCATATATCTCCTTAATTTAATAATTTCCAACCATTTAGTTGTCGGCCGGCCATATTTGTCTTGGTCTAAAATCCGGCCTAAGATTAATCCGGAATGTTGTTAGTTGTCCCGTCCGTGTCCCTTGTCCGTGGACACCGCGCGGTAGGGTGGCCACGCCGCGGCGCCGTACAAACACTCAGACACGGGTGGTGGACATAACACTATTAATTTTAGCGGTGGGTTCCAATTTATAATTTGAATTATTGATTATGGTACGGACATTAATGGCTTTAATGTTTGTAATTGACCTGCCAGGATTAGTTAGAACTCTGCTTGCTCCCAAAGCTTTTCCAAAGAAACTTGTATCCACATTCGGTTTGAATAGTCTTTATTTTTGTCACGTTTATTTGTTGATAAGTTAGTCGTCCTTACTTCAGAAGTTATTGGCCATGTTAGTGGTAACAAGAAGACACAGAATACATCTGCGTCAGATGAGTAACTTCTTAGGAAATACAAACTGACGCTATTTTTATTTTAGCTAGGTTCCCACTTTTCTTTGCTATAAAGTGATTTAACTCTTGTTGCAAATAATAATGATAATTAATAATAATAATAATAAATGAAACTTAATGTACATAAGTAGGCTAGTATTTACAGAGATTTGATGGTGACCTGTTTCAATTTGTTATTTGTTTAGTATAAAATGCTTACTTATAAATAATTCTGTATTTTTTTCTGTTATATTAAAAAACTAAAATTAAGAAGAAACAATCTTTACTCCGCTACCGTGCGTTCCAAAATGCTTAGAATAGATTTAAAATTAATAAGCGTTAAATATCCAAAATGATTACAATAACTTCCAATAATGGGAGATATTTAGGCGTATGTTGGTTTGTTTTTACGTAACTAACTCCACTTACACAGGATATAGTTACCTATACAATTCAATACTAACAAAAGAAAAACAAAACCAAGGAAAACAACCACGCCGCCCGTAGGCATTTGTATCGAAACTAAAAACAAGTGTATGAAAACAAAAGTGCTATAAGCCGTCAGCGAGGATAGTTTTCAGCTAAGTCATGCTGCACAGTTCGCTGAGTTGCTTAAGTGATATGAAGCAACATCTAGAAGTCACTTAGCATAAGTGGCGAGTTACCTGAATACAAAGATGTAGACAGTTCTAGAAGAGATAAGGAAAGTATGAGCTTTGATTATATACTTATAATCAAAGAGTATGAGTATATTATTTTTAGATCGTGGTATTTAAATAGGCCAGAAAATATGGCTATTCATGAATATCACCAAGACCAAGCTTCTGACAAACTCTGATAACCGAGTTATAACAATAAACAACGAACCCCTCGAATATGTGGAAGAGTACATATACCTAGGACAGATCATCTCGTTCAAGGATCAGACGGACAAGGAAATCAAAAGGCGAAAAGCAAACGGCTGGAAAAAATACTGGTCACTTAAAGAAATCATGAAGGCCAGCGACCTTAGCATCGGTACAAAACGGAAAGTCTACAACACTTGCATTCTACCTTGCATTACATATGGCTGTGAAACATGGTCTCTTTCAAAACACCACCGAGACAAGCTGCAATGCTGTCAAAGACCGATGGAGAGAAGCATGATAGGCATCAAGAAACTAAACAAGAAACGAAACACCTTTATAAGAGCCAAGACAAGAGTTATGGATGTACTTACGAAGATAGACCAACTAAAATGGAGATGGACAGGCCACATGTTAAGGAGTACTCAGGAAAAGTGGAGTAAAATTGTGACAGACTGGTATCCCAGAGATGGAAAAAGGAAACGGGGAAGACCACTTAAGAGATGGGAAGATGAGCTAAAGCTTACAGCGGGCCCTTACAGGAGAAGGATTGCCAGAGATAGAATACAATGGAAAATGTTAGAGGAGGCCTTTGCCACAAGGCACACTGAACTTAGAGATATCCTATAAAAGAGGAAAACAAACACTTAAAAACAGACGGAAGTTCAGGATAGAGGGCTTATTGATGGATTGATTTAAATAGGTAAAATAAAAACGTGACCAAACTGTGGCACCGTGTGGTGCCAGCCGCGAATAGCGTCACCCCATTTGTACCCGTGGGTGTCGTAGAATAGTACAGAGGGATGTTGACCAGAGGATGGGCTGCAGCGTCCTTCTTAGTACCATAACACCTAACATGATCGCCAACATGCATCGGCCAAGCGTGGCAAATTCGGCTGATCCTCCCTTGGGGGAGATTCAAAGGGGGTCCCTTGAAGGAGACCTATGCCCAAGCAGTAGGCGTCTAAAGGTTGACATAGATGGAAAATAAAAAGAATGTGTTTAAGTACCGAATAATATTAATAAATTAGATGATTTCGATTTATTTGGCTCGTTTCTGGCAAACCTAATCAAAATTATGAAGAGTATATATGGTTAATTCGAGAGAGCAAATCCCTCTTGTAATCACAGAAAACATTGACCAGATTACCGGAGTAGGATACCTGGATGTCAACGAACCTTTGGAAGTGTTAATTGTCGGATCATCGGTGATCATATTTTCATTGGACATTACTTTTCAGTTCTGGCGTCGAATGTTTCCCACATGGACACTTCCTGTAATTCTTAATCCACAACCACAACAGAACAACAGTCGTTACATAAATAATAATCGTTGAGGGGACAACAAAACACCGTGTTTACCTCACGACGGCGGCACCAATAAAAATGTATCGCTCTTAGCCTAGCATTACTCATGACACTGTGAGACTACTGGAGAGTTGGAATTCATATTGCATCATAAAGGAGGACGTGCGTATTACCTAGTAGATGCGTGGATATAAGCATGGCGGTCTTATAATATTGCAGAATACCAGAATTCAATCTTTCGGTTGGTGCAGTGGTTGAGCGATTGACTGATGCGTAGCGTGTCGCGGATTCGATATGATATTCGTATAATTATGGCCTACAGATAGTTGTCTCGGGTCTGGCTGTTTGTGTATGTGAGTTCAAATGTTTGTAAAGGCACCCATGACTCAGGTGAAATTCATAGTGTGTGGTAACGTTTTAAAAAAGGTAAACCCCGGAACCTTTAAGAAAATAGAGACAACTCGTCAGACATGTTAAATCATTTGACTCATTTTTTTGGGTAAAATTTAGTAAATGTATTAAAGACAACAATCATATATTTTGATATGTAAGAAATCGTAAATGAAAATCTAAGAATCTCCTTCAAAAATTGACTCCCCACCAAAAATGAAAATACCTACGAGTTAACTTGCGGAGTAGTAAATATTTTTGTAAGAAAATCAAATGAGTTGTCGGAGGGCCAATAATCTGCATGAGCCGCGTGGAGCGGACGCCGCGCATTCCGCAGCTTCCAACTATGCTGAATATTTTTAATCAATACAAATTAGGTAGAGGCACGAAGCCCGGGGCGCCCGACGGATATACGCGAGCCACACTGTGATACAACTATGGTGTTGCTGGACAAAAAAAAATTGGTGTTCAGGATCATATTGAAATGGCAAAATCCATTTTTTTTTTTATTTATACAAAGTGACTTCACAGCTGACATATAAGTGTAACATAATTATACATGTAAACGTTGACGAAGTACACAAATAAGTTGAAATATTAACATTAGATTGGCAGAGAGTGACA
The DNA here is from genome assembly GCA_947361185.1 of Charanyca ferruginea. NCBI lineage: Eukaryota > Metazoa > Arthropoda > Insecta > Lepidoptera > Noctuidae > Charanyca > Charanyca ferruginea. The sequence goes on along the minus strand of OX376067.1, from coordinate 27,034,277 downwards.
AAATTAAGTTCAGTGTCACTGTATCACAGAATACTTAATAGTACTACGTAAGTGTGTAGGTTTGTAAATGTGTGTGTGGTGATGTGTGTGTTACGTGTACGTGTGACTAAACTGGCACTACTGATCCCGCTGAGTATATATATATATATGTATCTATATACAAATATTGTTTTCATTTAAAGGAATAAATTAAAATGTCACTAAGTGAGAATTGCAGATTGTTCATGTTACTCTATTTCATAAAGCCAAATTACAATTTAGTTTTCTTTTACAAAATGTTCAATCAAAACATGATCGAACATGTTGATACAAAGTTTAAGTAATTTAAAATATCCAATTAAAATTTCTGAATTATGAGATCTGCTGAAGCTGGAATAACAATTTTTATTTCAATCTTTGTTATTTGGTCAAGATCAAGGAACTTACTTTTTTATAATATGTCTGGCTGCAGTTTTCTACCTACTGAGCTAAAAACTAGGTTTTCTTCAATTTTGTCTTCAACATTCACACTATCGGCGCACTATGCGTTAGTCGATGTGCATACGATACCGGAGCATCTCGGGATAAAGTTACTTAACAAGCTGAAGATATTGATTTATTGAGCGCTCAGCCCCACAGGTATAACTTCGCTTATTTAGATATCGGAGCATACCCTCGTACCTCTAGATATAGGTACGTACCTATATTTTTTGTGTTGGCTATATTCGTATTTTGGCAATGAGTCCATTGCTTGTTTGACGAAGTATAATGGTTTAGTAATTTACGTCAGTGTCTTACTTGTGTGGACTACTTACTAAGTATTTACCAACACAAATTGAAAACTCCGATAAGTAAAAAGTCTCCGATAAGTTTAAACTAACTGATGCCCACGCGGAACCCTAATTTTGTAAAATCATCATCATCATTTCAGCCGAAAGACGTCCACTGCTGGACATAGGCCTCCTCCAAGGGTGGGTTTTGACATAATCGCCACGCTTGACAGGCGGGTTGGCGATCGCAGTACGGTTGTTACAAATGCACAGAGAACGCTGCTGCCCGTTCTCTGGTACGTCTACCGATATAGATAGACCTAGATAACGCAAGTATCACGATCTGTATGAAAACCAAGCGTGCCATTTTTTAGATGTCACAATGTAATACGAATGTTTTGTTTTTCCTTATTTCCTTATTACATGGTATTAGATTAAAGATAATTGTTTTTTAAATTTAAATTAATCACAAAATGACTTACCGATGGAAGGAAACGTTTACTTTATTTTTTTACTTACGATTTTATATCGTAAGTTAGGCACGAAAATAAGCACGCGAAGTAGTTGCTCTTGCGTTACGAGTATCTAGGTCTATCTATATCTGTGGGTACGTCCCCTAGTCGCCTCTTACGACACCCACGGGAAGACAATTATGGGATATGGGGTTTTGTAAAATAAATGTAGGTTAATCCTTATAACATCAGCTATCTGTCATTGGAAGTCCCCCCCGTGCCGTACCCCGTCAGAGACTGTCCAGCCGTTTCAAAGATTAGCCGGTACAAAAAGACTGAGAGACAAAAAATTAAAGTTTTTTTTATTTATTAACGAAACGTGAGTATTGTTACACTTTATAGATTGAGAAAAACGGATTGCCTCACTGTGTTGTCGGGTTCGTCCGACTAGTTTCGATGGCATACGATCAAAAACGATTTTTGATATTTGTCCTGTTTAACATTATTATCATATTATTATTATGCATTTAGTAAAAAGCTGTTATTTTGAAATTAGTTTAGTTTAGTTTATTTATTTATAATTATTATAATTACATGTCAGGTTTAAAGAAATACAAAAGAAAATACTTGAGCACACAATAAACTAATCGAATAATAGAAACAACCAAATAATAATTACGTCAAATTACCTAAAACCATTCTTTTAGGTCATATAATGCCTGGTCAGTTAGCCAGCCTTTGAGTTTCGCTTTGAAGACATTGTCAGACTTTGCACTTAAAATATCATCCGGTAGCCGGTTGTATACCGATGGACCCATCACGTGAATTAACTTTCCGGATTTAGATAGGGTGTGTGGGTAACCAGATAATTTGTTCCTACCACGAGTACAGTACTCATGTCTATCTCCGCGTTTATTGTATTCGTTTAGATGTTGCCTAACGTACACCGCCGCATGTAATATCACCATAGCGGGAACAGTCAATTTTTTTAGTGACTTAAACATTGGTCTCGCGGTGGCATCCCATTGTGCCCGCGCAATGGCTCGCACGGCACGCTTCTGCATCCTAAAGGCTCGCTCCCAATCGGCAGCTCGGCCCCAGAACTCAACGCCATACTGAAGAACCGAGTGTACCAACGCGAAATAACATCTTCTCATCATTTTGCGTGGCAGCGTCTGCGCTAATCGTTCCAGCGCGAAGCATGCTCGTCCGAGTTTGCCGCACATCTTATCAATATGCGGCCCCCAAGTGAGTAAACTGTCCAGTTCGAAGCCGAGAAATGTGGTGACTTGAACATGTTCGATTACCCTGCCTCCTACCTGAAGTGATAGTGGTGTACACATTCGACCGGAAAGATTGACGTGCATGTAATAGGTCTTGGCTGCGTTGTTCTATTACAAATAGACTCTTCAATTTTATTTATTTGTATTTGTGTGTATCGATGAATGAAAATTATTATACTTAATCAAATACATATACGGTTTTGTTAGACATTTTTTAAGTTTATATGTTAACACATCTTTTAAAGTGATAATAAACTTCTGAAAGTAACAATGAATACATTCTCAGCTTATTTCTATGCCAGTGAGTGGTTATTGTTAGTTCGGCGGCCGTCGAGTGTCCACTTCAGCAAGGTACTCACAGTAAGACATGTAGCCATATAGTATGGCAATGGCAACAAATGGCGGCTTGTGGCGAGCCAGTTAAATGGCAATCTTGTGTTAGGCGAGTTAGTGGTAAATAAAAAAGTGCTAACTTGGACCGTTCGCCGCGTTTTAGCTCCCCGCTAAGTTCTATGCGGTGAGACAGCGGAGACCTATGTAGGTATCACTTACGGATAAAGTGCTTGCAGATTACACACGTATAAATAAAAAAAACCGGCCATGTGCGAGTTGAACTCGCGTGAAGTGGGTTCCGTACAATGCCAATTGATAGAATTATTATAGGTTTTCCTGTAATCTACAAGTAATGAACTATATTTTGTATTTTTTGTTCAAAATTTTAGGCTCAGTAGTTTCGGAGGTCAGGGGGGGCATGGTAAATTTTTGTTTTCTTCCGTGAATAAAACCAAAACTATTTATTTAAAAAAGAATATATTTGTGATCCTCATAACGAGTCCTTTCATTTGATATAAGACAGTTTGCAAATTTTTTTTTTAAATTTCCTAATTTCTCCCCCGAAAATCATGTATTATAAAAAAAAAAATTAATTACTTTGCACATCCTGTTTTTGAATCATAGGATCAAATTTCACCTGATTTGTTCCAGCAGATCCGAAGCAAATTGGTTGTGACAGACGGACGGACAGACAGACGCACGAGTGATCCTATAAGGGTTCCATTTTTTTTTTACCGGAACCCTAAAAATAAACATCGTGAAATCTGAAAATAGGCTATAATAATAATAGCAGCCTATAATTGTCCCACTGCTGGGCAAAGCCCTCTTCTCATACAGAGAAGGCACGAGCACTGATCACCACGTGCGCTCAAGGCGATTGGCGATTTCAGACTTATATTAACTTCAAGGCGTTCGAGGTGGGAGTACCGAATTGTTTCCTGCCCCTCGTCATGGAAGAAGACTTGGCCGCAGGACGTGGTGTTCCGTTACTTCTGCGGACAATTGCCACAGGACAGCACACAGACAACTTAGTGCAATTTAGTGAAGTGCTACTAACATAGTCTTAAGTCGTCCCTATTAACACAAGTTAGAACATATAAAATATGTATGTTTAGGTTAAGGTATTTATCTATAGGCCTATGCAGCCTGAAATAAATTAATTATTATCCTAGCCGGGTCGCCGGAAAGTACTGATAGCACGGGCCTAAGCCAAGTGATTATCAGCTGGGTTACGAGTTAAAGAGGTAGTACTAGGTACTGTAGCAATTTGTAGCACCTGAGCTACACTTGTACCAAGTACGAATTACCGAGGCATCTACGCTACTTTAAATAAAAGGTATCAGCGACTTTTAGGAGATTATATTAATATAATCGCGAGAGGTTAGATTTACATGACCGCAGCTCTGAGCCTAGCTGTCGGTCTCCCTGACATAACTTGTCATAGTATAAAAGCTATATTCTACATCATTAAAATATAATCGAAAGTATCAGAAAGTTCTAACCATAGACTAAATAGTTATGCCTTCATTACATAAAGCCTCTCTGCTTTACAAACTCTCTACAGTACAATACGGTTTTGCATTGTAGCTTGAGAGAGAGATTATTATTATTATTATAAGTCCAGGTCAAGTCAGGTCACGATGTTTTTCTTCACTGATGTTAATGCCGTCCAAGATAAACTTAGGAAGTACATAATATGAAATAGATAAAGTCATGAGAAGCGGGCGTTTAACCGAAATTAATCATTTGTGTTTGCCTTTATTCCTCATCATCATCTGCCTAGCCTTTTCCCAACTACATATGTTGGGTCGGTTTCCAGTCTAACTGGACGCAGCTGAATACCAGTGTTTTACATGGAGCAACTGCCTACCGGACCTCCACAACCAACCAACTGGGGATGGGTAATACGATACCCCATGGTAAGACTGGTTGTCAGACTTTCTGGCTTCTGACTACCCATAACGACCGCCAAAGATCTACAAATGACATCCGAGGCACGGAAGGAACTCGGTATGAATGAAAGGGATGGTTAGCATAGCTTAACCTCTGACCGATTGCAAGATCTGTACAGCTTTAACTTAGCCAAGAGCTCCTCCTTTGCCTTTGTAACTATGCACTTAAAATATAAAAAAATACCACATTTCCAGCAGCATTTTCCAAATGAAATCTAGGCTTTTATGTTTTTTATAACGTGGAGATGAAATATAAAAAAGATGCGAGCAATATTTTAGTGTGACGTAGGTTAGAGTGCTTCAGTACCTACTAGAACGTATATCAAACTGCGCAATAGATAATAAGTTTAATAACAGAAGGCTTTCAAAAAATAAGCATTAAAAAATCTCAAGGGGCTTTTAAACGATTTTTTCGACTAAATTTTGAAAGTTTTGGACGCAGACTGCGTCCGTTCTGCATCAGTTTCGCGTCCAAAACTCTCAAAGTTTAGTCGAAAAAATTAAATAAAAGTAGTATACTTTCAAAATAAAAAAAAAGCGTATACTAAAAGATAGATAATAAAATTGTCTGTAAGATGGTGTAAGTTTCGTTTAATTATACCTGGTAGATTTTGTGTGATTGTCAATGTTTTGTCCGCGTCAGACACAACTTCACGTATTAATTAAACTATACAATATGAATATAATTAAAAATATTCACTTACTAAGTGATTAAGAGAATGTTCTAGTTTAACATATATTTTTTTCAAATCATTTACACTGCACATTTTGACGTGATTGTCAGTTTAAAATCTGTTAAAGTCGTTTAATAGCCCCTTAAACTGTACAGTGTCTCTTTTACGTATTAGATTTGAATGAACGAATGATTTCAACTTTTTTACTTTTTTTTTTAATCGTTGACCCACACGCCCGTGTGCGTGTTGCCCCGTTGCGTTGCATTTTGGATGGGAATATTTTTGTTTAGTATCTATGAATGGTGTAGTATTAAAAGCAAACCGTTAATTAACATACTGTATACATTACCTAGATAGGTGCGAAGTACATAACAGCAGTAATCACGGACACATTACGAGTGAACTGTGTCAGTGGTATCGGACGGATGCGCCGGACGTCCGGCCGCAGATATCACGCGCACAGGTTGCTATTGCTTTATATGGAATGTATGTTAACTTTAGAACAGTTTTTAGGTAGGTAGGTGTAATGGGGTTACAATTGACTAGCTTTTGCCTGCGACTTCGTTTGCATGGCCTGTTTCGAAAATCAAAATATTTCGTCGGTCACTACAAATAAAAAATTGCATTTTACTAGGTGTAGTAGACTAGAATCATTTAATTCAAGTCCAAGTTACCAGTTCCAGTTCCAAACTACAAAACGAAGAGTCATACATTGCAGCAACGGTTCACAAACGCGCAGACTAGCCTGCTACGAACCAAGGACTCGCACCGCTTCCGAATGACCGCGTAGAAGCAGTCCACGTGAGCTTCGGCTTCGTGTTTGCCGAAGCTCACGTGGACTGCTTCTGCGCTTCAGTAGCGTGGCACACCATCAGCACCCTGAACATGTTATTGTACTGGACACAACAGCAAAACCAGCAAGAGTAGCTATTTTTTTTTAATTGACTTTTAATATTAACGCTCCTTACAGATCCATGATTAAAGTAATTTCAATGAGTACAAATCCGCAGTATGCTCATAGCGCGCCTCTTAACTATCGTCCTTAGTCGCCAGTTAGCGCAAGTTTATCGCGACTCGGTTAAGTTCTGCTAAGTAGAGGACAGCACTGCCCCCGGCGCCTCTCGTGTAACTCCACGTACGACTAGAGAAGCATTCCAGTATCTACATGACTTTTATTTTAAAGAACCTATTAGTGAGACACATTCATAGGTTTATTTTGTCCGTGTGTGTGTAAAGTTGTTGATTGAATAGTTAAAATTAATAGAGCACCCAGTCTTTAATATGTAAATTATGATTACTAACTTTTGTCTCCGTCTTCCTATAAAATATTTAATATTTATAACATATATACTCTTACTATAATGTTATTATTATTTTGTTGCCGTGCCTTAACCGGGTTTCATGTTGGAACTTACCTACTCATATTATAACAGGTAAATGTACACATGAATGCAATACGCATAGAGATTTGAATTTGAATTCCCTTCGCGTGAATTTTCTTAAAGACCAGTATTTTTTTTTGATAATGAAATAATGCATTGTATTATAACGTAGCGTTCTGTTTTTTGTTAGTCTATTCTATCCCACTCTTGGGAATAGGCCATTCATGGCATCTTACGCGATAGCTGCCCTGTTAAATAAATATAAATTTGTAAGATTTAACATAGATGTCTTTGTAAACGTTTTGTTGAATAGTGCCTTCATAAATGTTTCTTTTCTGTCACTTGTATGGCGCTGATTTATTCTCTTTTGTTTTGCAAAATGCTATGTCGTTTGTGCTCAATAAAAATATCGTGTTCATCAGAAATCTATCTTGATTTTTATTGAAATATTGCCGAAACTCCAATAGGTTATGGGCCCAGGCACATATTCTGTATATTTCAATAAAGAAAAGTCGAGTTAAGAGCAAGATTACAACCGGTGTAAAATTAACCTACGCAATGGAGGTTACGAACGCGATGAAAATTGAGAAGTTTGATGGCAGAAATTTCAAACAATGGAAATTCCAAGTGAAATGTGCATTAAGAGCAAAGGGATTGAACATAGAAAAAGCGAGACCCGTGGAAACCAGTTCGCAAGTGCAGTGGGATAAAGATGACGGCATGGCCATGTTCATTTTAACGTCATCCATGGACTTGAACCAAATATCTCTTATAGAAAACTGCGAGACTGCTAAACAAGTCATGACAAAATTAGAAGCAATCTATGAACAGAAATCAGAATATAACAAAATGTTAATTCATGAGAAGTTCTACCAATATTCATATAGTACCAGTGATACGATGGCACAGCATGTGTCCAAGGTGGAAGGCTTAGCAAAGCAGCTACGGGAGACTGGTGAGAAGATCAGTGACACAGCAATAATGACAAAGATTCTAAGCACATTACCATCAACATACCGTTCGCTTAGACAAGCATGGTTGTCACTCAATGAAGATAGCCAAACAATTCAAAACCTCACTTCTCGCTTAGTAGATGAAGAAGCCAGCCTTGCCAATGATACAAGTAGTAGTGAGACAGCGTTAGTGACGTCAAAAGGAAATTCCAAATTGAGAGATGGAAATAAACAGAATACTTCAAATGATCAAAGAAATACAAGTCATAGATTTATGTGCTACAATTGCAATAAAAGAGGCCATTTTGCTAGAGATTGCAAGATGCCAAAGAAAAAGTACAATGATAAGCAACCTAACAATATGTTGGCATTCAGTGCTGAAGGTTACTTATCAGAACATGATGAAGAGGCATGGATACTAGATAGTGGAGCCTCAATGCACATGACCTTCAAGCGTGAATACTTCTGTGAGTATAACGAGTCTCAATACAACAATTCTGTTAAATTAGGTAACAAACAGAGTATCAAAGTATATGGTGAAGGAACTATACTGATAGATAAACAAGTTAATGGTACATGGGAAAGATGTACACTTGAGCATGTATTGTATGTGCCTGATTTACGAAGAAATCTGTTTTCTGAAGGCGCTGCCACTAGAAGAGGATATGTAATAGTCAAAAATTATGAAAAAGCAATGATAATGAAGAATAATATTGTTGTTATGTGTGCACCATCAACAAAGAATAATTTATATGAATTGAATGTTAAAACAATCAAACAAGAAAGTTGTAATATTGTGCAAACAGACATAAAACTGTGGCATGAGAGATTAGGACATTTGAATGTCAAAGAACTACAAAATATGTGTAAGAATGGTGTGATTCCAGTAACATTGAGTGGAAATGCAAATTTTGTGTGTGAAGCGTGCCAATATGGGAAGCAAGCAAGACGCCCGTTTTTGAAATCTACCCGAGGTCCAACACAACCTGGTGAAATTGTGTATAGTGATGTGTGTGGTCCTATAGAAGAACCTTCTGTGTCAGGTATGAAGTACTTTGTTTTGTTCAAAGATGGAGCTACAAGCTATCGCCATGTTTACTTCATGAAACATAAGAGTGAAGTATTTCAATGTTTTCTGAAGTACAATGCAATTGTAAAGAATAGATTTCAAAGTGATTTGCACATACTACATACAGATAATGGTGGTGAATATGTGAATCAAGAATTTACATCATTTCTGGAGACTAGGGGAATAACGCATGAACGTACTGCCCCATATACCCCACAACAGAACGGGAGAGCAGAAAGAGAGATGCGTTCTATCATGGAAACTGCAAGAACAATGTTATATGCTAAGGACATCCCCTTAAATATGTGGGCAGAAGCTGTCAACTGTGCCATATATTTGTTGAATAGAAAAACATCAAGCCAGACAGGAGATGTTACACCATTTGAATTATGGCATGGAGTAAAACCTAACTTACAACATATCAGAATATTTGGATCCATTGGTTATGTACATGTACCAAAAGAAAAGCGAAAGAAGCTTGCCAAGAAAAGCGTAAAGATGTTGTTAGTTGGATATGACTATGATAATTACAGAATGTATGATCAAAATACCAAGAAGATTACAGTATCACGAGACGTGAAGTTTGATGAATGTAGTAAACCAGAAGAAAAACAAAGTTTCGTAGAAATGAGAGTTGAACAAGAAGAAAAAGAACATTGTACAATGTCTACCCCACGGAGTGAGTTCCAACATCAACGTGGTGTACCTGAAGAAATCTCTTCAGATGATAGTATGAAGAGTTTAGAAGATATAGATGAAAGTTATATCCCTCCAAAAGGTATATGTCGCCGCGAAGATTATTCGGCCGTTAAATAAGTTAATTATTGTTACCTATATTGATTTACTATAAACTAATTATCTTAATTCTTATTACAAATGTTTAATCATTACCAATATTTAGAGAAGTTTTATGTTTTAAATAAATAACGTCTGATTTAGTTGGTAGTGAGTTTGACAAGAACATGACTAATTAAATCTGATAATGCTACTAAAATTGATTACTGATTACTTTAAAATAACTTGTAATTTTGGAACATTGTTTTGTAAATAGCAATACCTAAAACTTATTAAAAAGTAGTGTTTAAACGTCACCGGTCATTTTTGTGGTAAAGTTTGCCTGTGGCAACATTGTGATTGTCGTTTGCCTTTGGAGGGGTAAACGACTTAATAAAAGGCGCGACTTGAGCGCGGAGCTCACTTTTGCTGCCGATTTTTGGAAAGGAAACATTGTGAGTAAAATCTGTGTCTGTTTGATTAAAAATTATTGATTTAAATGATTTCCTTGTTTCTCTTTATTTACTGAATTTCATATGTTTGCCTTGTAGTTTAAATGTAAAATCCGTTGTACCTATAGCAGAACTGCTGACCAGAATAGGGTCGGCGGCTCTGCGTATTTTTAAAAAATAATCGCCTGTCTCATCTTCGACATCAGAAGTGGGATGCTTACCTACTCTTTCTGTCCGTTTTATTTTTATTTTTAGACTGCCTACCCACATTTAACAACTTTATACCCTGCGTGATATGATGGATAGACCAGAGCAGAACGGATCAACGACACCGAACGTACCAACGTGCACCGTGTTCGGACCAGATACCGGCGATGGCGGAGCGACTGCATCTACCAACGCGACGCCGCTACAACAACAGGGGGGTAACGTACCTCCTGAATTTTATCAACATATGATAACAATGATGCAAAATGTGAGTGAAAAGTTGTCGAAACAACGCGATAGAGTTAAAATTACTGATGTGTTTTTGCCTTCATATGACCCGGATGGTAACGTCGGGGTCCGCGAATGGTGTAACCATATTTCTTTGGCTATGACTAATTATGAGCTCAGTGATTACGATATCCGCATGAAAGTGACAAGTTTAATGAAAGGTCGAGCTAAGATGTGGGCTGATAACTGGCTTGTCACAACGTCCACGTGGGAGGAACTGCGTCAAAATATAATCACTACATTTGAACCCGAAAATCGCTATTCGAGGGATGTGTTAAGGTTTAAGGAACACAATTACGATCCTACCAAAGATATTGCCGAGTTTCTATCACGATCGTGGATTTTGTGGAGACGGGTTACTAAAGATAAACTTGATGATAATGATGCGGTGGAAGCGGTGATAGGAACAATTAGTGACGAACGCCTTCGGATTGAACTCATGAATGCCAGAGCTACCTCAGTGCCCGAGTTAATTTCTGTTGCCTCATGTATTCGTGTCAAGCGCCCCAATTATCAAAATGCCAACCAACCACCATCCAAACGTTTAAAATACGCAATTGATAATCGGAACGTTCCTTACTGTAGCTTTTGTAAGAAGCCGGGGCATGCTTCTCGCGATTGTCGTTATAAAGATACACCAGTAGTTGTCGAGAAACAAACGGAGAAGACTTCTAGTGCCTCAGCAACACCGTTAAATAAACAGAGTGACTCTAGGTTCTGTTCGTTTTGCTCGAAACCTGGTCATACATTTGATACGTGTTTCCGTCGGGAGAAACAGATAACCTCAAATGTAAATTCATTTATAAAGAATAATCAAAGTTTGAATACTATGCGTATGCGGGTCGGTGATATAATTATAGATTCGGTATTCGATAGTGGCGCAGAGTGCTCGGTAATGTGCGAATCTATTGCAAATAAGCTACCCGGGAAACGACGACAAGTAGTTAATTATTTACGAGGAATAGGTCCCTTTCCTGTAGTTTCTACGAGTATATTAACAACAGTATGTGTTATTGACAATATTAACGTAGAGATTGAATTTCATATCTTGTCCGACTACGAAATGACGTCAGATGTGTTGATAGGTGCGAATCTTTTAAGCGAAACTGGATTAACTGTAATCGTAACTCAAAATAGCGCGACTTTGTACTCCCAACCTCGTGTCATGCACATGCGATCGACAGCCGGTTTATTTGATGATATAAACCATGATTTGAGCAATCCATCCGAGGTTGACCAACTACTAACTCTTCTCAATAAATACTCTGTCATTTTCACTCGGGGTTTTTCACAAACTCGTGTCAATACAGGTCAATTAGAGATTCGTTTAAAGAACCCGAGCAAGTTTGTAGAACGAAGACCTTATAGGTTAAGCCCAGTCGAACGTGAAAAGGTTAAAGAAATTGTGAAAGAACTATTAGATAATGACATTGTGCAAGAAAGCAGGTCCCCGTATTCGAGCCCAATTATTTTAGTTAAAAAGAAAAACGGTGACGACCGCATGTGCGTAGACTACCGGGAATTAAATTCGAACACTGTCCGTGATCATTACCCCCTTCCTTTAATCGCAGACCAAATTGATCAGTTGGCTGGTGGTAAGTACTACACAACCCTAGATATGGCATCTGGTTTCCACCAAATCCCTGTTGCTGCTGATTCGATAGAGAAAACGGCTTTTGTCACTCCAGATGGTCTTTTTGAGTACAAAACCATGCCATTCGGGTTGTGTAACGCACCATCAGTGTATCAGAGGTGCATTAATCGTGCCTTAGGTCCTCTTTTGAATCCAGGTAGCGCAAACAAAGCCCATAACGATAGCGTAGCTCAGGTTTACATAGATGACGTCATCAGTAAATGTCGGGATTTTTCATCCGGTCTCGGTTATTTGGAAAAAGTATTTTTAGCATTACGTGAATCAGGATTTTCGGTTAACATTGATAAGTGTCTGTTCTTCAAACAGTCCATAGAATATCTTGGTAACGTAATAGAAAACGGCCAGGTTCGTCCCAGTCCTAAAAAGGTAGAAGCTTTACTGAAGGCCCCCGTACCAACTAATGTCAAACAGGTTCGACAATTTAACGGTCTTGCAGGATATTTTCGTCGCTTTATTCCCGATTTTGCTCGTACTATGGCTCCCCTTTACGAATTGACTAAACAGGGCGCTGGGTGGCAATGGACTCATGTTCATGAAGAGGCACGTCAAAAGATAATTCACCACCTAACTTCTACACCCGTTCTAACAATATTTCAAGAAGGGGAACCTATTGAACTATTTACCGACGCTAGTAGCCTTGGTTTTGGAGCGATACTCGTTCAGATTATTAACGGACGGCAGCATGTGATAGCGTACTTCAGTATGCGTACGACAGATATAGAAAGTAGGTACCACTCCTATGAACTTGAGACACTGGCCGTAGTTCGAGCGATCAAGCATTTCCGGCACTTCCTTTATGGACGCCAGTTCAAGGTAATTACCGACTGCAATGCACTCAAAGCTTCAAAACACAAAAAGGACTTGCTACCCCGCATTCATAGGTGGTGGGCCTACCTCCAAAATTTTGAATTTGAAATAGAATATAGGAAGGGCGAGCGGATGCAACATGCTGATTACCTAAGCAGAAATCCGGATCCTTTGACGGTCAACGTCTTGACCAATAATCTCGATTGGGTAAATATCGAACAAAGACGTGATAGCCACTTGCGGCCCATCATAGATGCTCTGCATAATGGTGAAGATGTCACTGGATACCTCCTCGAAGGCAATGTTCTCAAATTTAGGAGGCTAGATGCTATCTTAGGTTTACAAAAACTCATTGTTGTACCAAAATCTTTCCAGTGGAGCCTAATCAATACTTTCCATAGCGCTCTCAAACACCCAGGTTGGGAGAAGACCCTGCATAAAATAAGGGAAACCTATTATTTTGACAAAATGAGCACCACCGTTCGTGACTTTGTTGACAACTGTGTTGTATGCAGAACTTCTAAGCAAACATCTGGAGCTACTCAAGTACAATTGCATCCTATTGCGAAGCCAGTAGTTCCATTTGAAGTAATACACATGGACATCACGGGTAAATTGGGAACTCCTAATGAGCAAGAGTACGTCGTGGTTACGATAGACGCCTTTACTAAATATGTGCTACTGCGCTACACTAATGACAAGAGTCAACACAGCACTCTGGCGGCTCTGAAGCAAGTCATCCACCTTTTTGGAGCTCCGAGGCAAATAATCGTCGACGGCGGTCGCGAGTTTCTAGGAGAATACAAAAACTATTGCGACAGGTTCAACATAGAAATACACTCCATCGCTCCAGGCGTTAGCAGAGCTTATGGGCAAGTGGAGCGGGTGATGGCGACACTAAAAAATGGTCTCGTAATGATAAAAAACTATGAGACTCCAGACTGGCACACAGCACTGGACAGCCTTCAACTTGCCCTCAACTGCACTGTCCATAGAACTACAGGTATAGCTCCACTCGCACTACTCACTCGACGCCAAAACTGTGTCCCACCAGAGTTACTAAGCTTAGTTAACCTGGACAAGGAATTAATCAACATTGAAGCCCTTGAACGTCATGTTCAACAAAAAATGACGCAGGCAGCTAATAATGATAAAGCTCGGTTTGACAAAGGCCGAGCCAAAATTCACCGGTTTCAAAGAGGGGACTTTGTTTTGATAAAAAACAACCCCAGAAACCAAACATCTCTTGATTTAAAGTTTAGTGTTCCTTACGAAGTTTACAGAGTTCTTGAAAATGACCGCTACCTCGTAAAGAAGGTAGTGGGACACCATGGGCGACCTCGCAAGGTCGCACATGATCAACTACGGCGCGCCCCACTACCTGAAGGAACCACCCAGGCGGCCGTGTCGCCCCCAGATGATAAAGCCGGGCCTTCCAACGTCGGGGCAGCCTCGCAACTGATAGCCACGTCAGATGCGCCGCCACCCGCAGACGAACAATGATGAAAAATAACAATGGTGAGAGCCTTCCATATTAATTTCTAATAACTACTCTGATTGTCGTCTGTTCTACTACATTTATTTATACCAAAAAGATGCTATTGGCGTGTGGAGTCGTCCAATAAAAAAAAAAAAAAAATAAAAAAAAAAAAAAAAAAAAAGCATAAAAGATGCTATTGGCGTGTGGAGCCGTCCAATAAGCCATTAATAAGCCTATCCTGAAAGAATTAAAAGTCCCCTGTGTACCACGGCGTACGAGACCGCCCAGAGCACAGCATCGACCTATCCCATCATCCTTAGAGCCTCTGTTATATACAGCATCGACCATTCATCCACCCATCCTTTCCTATACAAATATATGGAATTCTGTTACTGTTGTCATGTGGAATGAGCAGAAACTTAAAAATGCTAAATCTATTGCTATCATGTGAACTGTCCTAATGCTAACAATAACTATAGAGAGCTATGCTTACTGTTTTCATGTGAGATGAGCAGTAAAGCAATAAGTGCCTATTATGTTTCATCACTTGATCTGTAGTCACGTGGAGTGAACAGTAAATACGAATGCATTCTCGCTGTAACCCTCACAAATAGGCTAGTGTGTACTGTGGAAGTGCCTAGCCTCACAATATTTATTTCTCTATTACAGAAGAGCCCATGAGCGACGCAGAGCACGCGTCGCGCATCAGTATGGCCGTGTCGCCGCGAAGATTATTCGGCCGTTAAATAAGTTAATTATTGTTACCTATATTGATTTACTATAAACTAATTATCTTAATTCTTATTACAAATGTTTAATCATTACCAATATTTAGAGAAGTTTTATGTTTTAAATAAATAACGTCTGATTTAGTTGGTAGTGAGTTTGACAAGAACATGACTAATTAAATCTGATAATGCTACTAAAATTGATTACTGATTACTTTAAAATAACTTGTAATTTTGGAACATTGTTTTGTAAATAGCAATACCTAAAACTTATTAAAAAGTAGTGTTTAAACGTCACCGGTCATTTTTGTGGTAAAGTTTGCCTGTGGCAACATTGTGATTGTCGTTTGCCTTTGGAGGGGTAAACGACTTAATAAAAGGCGCGACTTGAGCGCGGAGCTCACTTTTGCTGCCGATTTTTGGAAAGGAAACATTGTGAGTAAAATCTGTGTCTGTTTGATTAAAAATTATTGATTTAAATGATTTCCTTGTTTCTCTTTATTTACTGAATTTCATATGTTTGCCTTGTAGTTTAAATGTAAAATCCGTTGTACCTATAGCAGAACTGCTGACCAGAATAGGGTCGGCGGCTCTGCGTATTTTTAAAAAATAATCGCCTGTCTCATCTTCGACATATACATTTGGAACAGGAAGAAAGGAGAAACATCACGTTACGTCCTCGCCGAGATAATAAGTTAGAAGCTAATTTCACAGAGTTGGAAATACCTAACACTTATGAAGAAGCGATGAATAGTCCAAATTCTCATCTTTGGAAGAGAGCTGTGGCTGAAGAGCTTCAGTCACATGAAGAAAATCAAACTTGGATACTGACTGATCGAACTGAGAAGAAGCCTGTTTCTTGTAAATGGGTGTTCACCATAAAAAAGAATAGAGATGGAGAAGTAGTACGATTCAAAGCACGACTGTGTGCACGAGGATTCACACAAGTCAAGGGCTTGGATTATAATGAGACATTTTCCCCCACTAGCAGGTACGATTCCATCAGGGTGCTGCTCAGCATCGCTGCGAGAGACGAACTTCAGATCGAGCAATTTGATGTGAAGACAGCCTTCTTGTATGGTGAGCTCCACGAGGACATATACATGGAGGTGCCAGAGGGATTAGAAAATCAGTCTTCAAAAGTATGTAAGTTGATTAAATCTATATACGGTCTTAAACAATCGTCAAGATGCTGGAATGAGAAATTTTGTTCTTTTCTAACTACTTATGGTTTCAAACCATGTCCATCTGAAAATTGTATATTTGTAGGATATTTTCAAGATGTAAAAGTAATATTAATTCTTTATGTTGATGATGGATTGCTATTGGCCAAAAGTAAACTTGTTTTGTCTGATATTTTAAATAATCTTAAACAAAAGTTTGATATTAAGATTGTAAACTGTAATTCATTTATTGGTATGGAAATAAATAGAGAAAAAGATTGTATAAGTATAAGCCAAAAACAGTATATTAAAACAATAATAAATAAATTTAATTTGTCAGATGCTAAAAGTAGTAGTACTCCGGCTGATGTAAATGTACATGTATCTAAGAATACAAGTAATGAGCCTATTTATTTCCCTTATAGAGAAGCAGTGAGAGCATTGCTATTCTTGTCATCTGTATCTAGACCTGACATAGCATATGCTGTGAATGTCGTTAGTAGATATGTCAATGACCCAGGTCCTTCACATGTTACAGCTGTGAAAAGAATTTTACGTTATTTAATTAATTCTAAAGATATGTCTATTGTTTATAAAGGTAATGTTGAATTAGTAGGCTACTCAGACTCTGACTTTGCAGGTGATTTGGATGCTAGGAAATCTAATACAGGTTATATATTTTTAATGAATGGAGGTCCTGTCACTTGGTCTAGCCGTAAACAAAATACTGTGGCATTATCCACAACTGAATCTGAGTACATGGCTGCTAGTGAAGCTACTAAAGAAATTTTATGGCTTAGGCAATTTCTATGTGACATTGGGGAGTCACAAGGCTCAATTACTCTAAATGTTGATAATCAGAGCGCAATTAAATTAATTAACAACCCTGTGTTTCATAGAAGAAGTAAGCACATAGATATAAGATATCGTTTTATCAGAGAGAATGTTGCAAAGAAAATTGTTGATATTAAATATGTTGAGAGTTCAAATCAGTTGGCTGATTTCTTGACTAAATCTTTGCCGGTAAATAAATTTAATTTAATTAGAGATAAGATGATGAGAAATGTTTAATGTTTGTAGATCAATTTCATGTTTAATTTCTGAAATTGTTGAAACAAAAAATGTAAGTTAAAAGTAAAAGAAATACATATGTAGTAAATTGTTATGTTTACCTTATAAATTTAAGTGGGAGTGTTAAATAAATATAAATTTGTAAGATTTAACATAGATGTCTTTGTAAACGTTTTGTTGAATAGTGCCTTCATAAATGTTTCTTTTCTGTCACTTGTATGGCGCTGATTTATTCTCTTTTGTTTTGCAAAATGCTATGTCGTTTGTGCTCAATAAAAATATCGTGTTCATCAGAAATCTATCTTGATTTTTATTGAAATATTGCCGAAACTCCAATATGCCCATGGTCCAGGGTCCAAAATGATCTATATATCTAAGTCTAAGCTACCACCTAAGCTCACATTGTGGAATGTAATGAAGTATTGAGCGAAAGGATTTCCAGAATGCGACTAGTAGTTCCGAAGATAGCGCATTAAACAATAAAACGAACAAACACATCAGTTTTAATTATTAATAGGTACTTATATATTGATCTCGAAGGGCTTAGAACTTTGGAACAAATGATTTATCTTTTGACAACACACATTGAAAACAACTGCACGTCAATGCTATAAGATTTTTCTAACTAGATTTATGAATGGCGTTCGGTAGAGCTATTCTGTTACAATCTCCCTCGGTGAATGCCTAGGTGAAGTGAGCTGTCATCAGTCCCATTGCTAGGGATTGACAAAGCAGACAGACGTATGACAGGTCACTTCACCTAGGTGTTCACCGAGGGAGATTGTTATAAAATAGATATACGGCTGCTATTTTTGTAAACTACTTAAACTAGTTAGGTGCGTTTTTCAAGAAAAAACAAACAACTGAACTATACTAACTGATAAAACTTACTTTAAAATAAGTAAATCGATTTTCTACAAAGTTTATAAAGAAACAAAATAATGTATTTATTTTCAAACAATATTTCGCAGTCATAATGTTTTTTCAGGCATCACTATATCAATTGTGTTCAACATCGGGGGTAATAAATTCGTTAGAGCCGCACAAGGGGTGAAAACTACCCGTCATTATGATGTACTCGGGGGTAAGAAGTTGCTTTTTATTGTAGGGTAGTTATTGTAGGAGGAATATTGTGAGAAAGGGAAATAGGGGCACGTTAGAGGATAAGTTTGCAAATGTTAGAACAGTCAATTAACTTGAATTATAAAATAGATATACGGCTGCTATTTTTGTAAACTACTTAAACTAGTTAGGTGCGTTTTTCAAGAAAAAACAAACAACTGAACTATACTAACTGATAAAACTTACTTTAAAATAAGTAAATCGATTTTCTACAAAGTTTATAAAGAAACAAAATAATGTATTTATTTTCAAACAATATTTCGCAGTCATAATGTTTTTTCAGGCATCACTATATCAATTGTGTTCAACATCGGGGGTAATAAATTCGTTAGAGCCGCACAAGGGGTGAAAACTACCCGTCATTATGATGTACTCGGGGGTAAGAAGTTGCTTTTTATTGTAGGGTAGTTATTGTAGGAGGAATATTGTGAGAAAGGGAAATAGGGGCACGTTAGAGGATAAGTTTGCAAATGTTAGAACAGTCAATTAACTTGAAACTATAGTCGGTAGATGCTAAAACACACAACGGCGAAAAAGTCACCAAAATATCAGTAGTGTTAATAGACTCGTACGATACAGTAGATTAAAGCTACATTAAATGATGCAGAACTATTAGAAGTCTATTTTAAGATAATATAATAGTTAGAGGTGAAATACAAGACCATGCCTTGACGGCTCGTGGTCTGACAGATTCTGTCATAGTATAAAAACTATTAGGTCTTTACATATGAAATTGCCGCTCGGTATCAAAAAATTAAAAATAACATTTTTAAAAGAAATTATATATTTAGTCAATCGAAGTATGTACCATTGTTATCGATACACTTTCGCCATTTTATCGGGAGCTCATTGATCCCTTTGGTAAAAAAATCCTGGGAGCGAGAATCGATGAACTGCTTGAAGGCTGTTTAAACTGCCTCATCAGAATTGATTTTTTTTCCTTGTAAAAAGTTGTCCAAATTTCGGAATAAATGGTAATCGTTTGGGGCAAGATCTGGAGAGTATGGTGGGTGACGCAGAGTTTCCAGTCGCAGCTCCTCTAACTTGGCGACCGTCTGATGTGCAGTATGTGGTCGAGCGTTATCCTGAAGGAGCAATGGGCTAGAGCAATTGACCAATCTCGGTTGTTTAATGGTGAGCTTTTCCATCATTGTTTGCAACTGTTGACAATACATGTCTGCAGTAATCGTTTGGCCTGATCTCATGAAGCTGTAGTGGATGACACCAGCACAGGACCACCAAACACTAACTAGAATCTTCTTTTTGGTCAGTTTTCGCTTGGGGCAAGGTATTGCCGGTTTTCCAGGGTTAAGCCATTGTGATGATCGCTTGCGATTATCGTACACGATCCACTTCTCATCACAAGTGACAATACGATTTAAAATTCCCTGATTATTGTGACGATTGAGCAAGGAAGCGCAGCAACCGACGCGTGTTTGTTGGTGTGTTTCAGTCAATTCGTACGGTACACACTTTTCGAGCTTTTTTACTTTTCCAATTTGACGCAAATGGATAGTGATTGTTTTGTCACTTACTCCAAAGGCTGCTGCTAATTCAGAAGTGGTTTGAGATGGATCCGCTTCAACTATCGCCTTTAATTCTTCATTATTCACTTGAGTATCCGGTCGTCCACGAGGCTCATTTTGTAAATCAAAATTTCCAGAACGGAAACGTTGAAACCAAAAACGCACCGTTCGTTCGTTAGCGGTGCTTAGCCCGTACACGTCGTTAATCCTTCGAGCCGTTTCTGCTGCACTGGTGCCACGGTAGAACTCATATTCGTAAATATCGCGAATTTTTAATTTCTCCATTGTTGTTGCAATAGCAATTTTCAAGCCCAAACAAATGACGATAAAACAAATGAAACACGAATTTTAAAACAATATTCTTTAGTCTTTATTTTGAAATAATTTTGAATTTGGAATTCCTAATCAAACACAAAATATTTGATTTCAAAGTTGCCAGTATTAAGTATCGGCAATTTCATATGTAAGGACCTAATATATTCTAAATCATTCAAATATATTCCAATGAGCTATCTTTCTAGAAGCATCCAGAATGTTCTAACTATAGACTAAATAGTTATGGTTTATTACATAAAACCTCTCTGACATACAACCTTTCTACAGTAGGTACTGTCTTAACCTGAGTCCTGGAAACCTGGACTTATAATTGATATTAGTCTGAAATCGCCAATCCAAGAGGCCTTTTCCCTGTATTGGGACAATAATTGACTAGTATTATTATTAGTACGAGTACTTGACAACACCTTATTTGACGACACGGTTAGTACAGTGGTTGAGAGATTGGCTGCTGCGCTGCGTGTCGTGGGTTCGATTCCCGCAAGAAACAAATATTTGTATGGCCTACAGATAGTTGTTCCGGGTCTGGCTGTTTGTGTATGTGAGTTTATATGTTTGTAAACGCACTCACGATACGGAAGAAATTCCTAAAGTAACGTAACTTTTTTATAAATGAAATTAATCCCCCGTCCCCCTCTTCTCCCTCTTTCTTTTCTCACATACTATTGTCTACGTTTCTTTTTCATTTCTCCTCTTTTGCAAGTCTGCTGACAGAAATTTCCTAAGAAATAAGCAGTATTATGTACTCATATTTTAAAATGTTTATTCCTGTGTTGTCCACTGTGTTTACAGTCACGAGCAAAAACATGTAAACAGCAGGTCTCATTCTAAATTGATTTTTTCCTAAACTGTTGATTGAAATGATAAGGGGTTACGAATAGGTAATTTTTGATCCCAAACGACTATAAAATAGGTTTTATTTATGAATTGAAATAGTTATTTCACGATAAAATTGCTTTTGAATTTTGCAATCTGTATACATATTTATGCTTGTGACTATACATAAATAGTAAAATAAATAAAAAATGAATAAAAGTCTTAAATTATCGCTGATAGCTCGAAAAAGCCACAGTACGACGAGAAATCACCAAAAACGATTCAAGATCTCCACATTCTACCTAAACCTTCAAAACAATCTTAACCCAAAACAAAACAGTTACGACGACTTCGACATAGCTATAGGCTACCCCAATAGATACACCTTAGAAGTGGAAACTTAACAAGCTCGCTCAAATAGTTATAATGATACGCTAATGTTGCATGGGGCGGATGTACACCCCCTGGGGTGGGACGGGGTGTGCGGTATCCTGCGTGTGCCGGAAACGTACGGAACTGTGCCCAAGTGGGTCTCCTCGGACCTCGCTAACGTCTTACAGTAGACTGAGGCATTGATAGAGGGAGCATGCTTCATGTATCGCCGCCTTACAGTGAAAACCTCGTAAGAAAATAAAGAATTAAAGAGTCAACTTTACAGGAGGTCGAAAAATCTGCGCCCTGAAAATTTTATTATCGCATGTTTTTTATTTACTATTCCGATATTTTTATAGATTTATAAGATGCATTTTTTCAGATTCTTTTAAAAATTGTATTAAAGTAAAATTGTAAAAATTTGCACTCCAGTAGAGCTATTCGGTTACAATCTCCCTCGGTGAACACCTAGGTAAAATGAGCTGTCATCTGTCCCGATGCTAAGGATTGACAAGGCAGATGGACGGATGTCAGCTCACTTCACCTAGGTGTTCACCGAGGGAGATTGTAACAGAATGGACACACCGAGCTTTTCACTCTAAGACGACGGTATGTAGACTAAGTGAACATATGTAGACTGAATGAAACTGAGTGAATTAATAATAGATAGAAAATCTTTATATAGTACTAGCTGACCCGACAGACGTTGTCCTGTCCCGATCTACCTACTTACCTGCCTATTTACCTACACCTACCCTACACCTACCCTACACCTACCCTACACCTACCCTACACCTACCCTACACCTACCCTACACCTACCCTACACCTACCCTACACCTACCCTACACCTACCCTACACCTACCCTACACCTACCCTACACCTACCCTACACCTACCCTACACCTACCCTACACCTACCCTACACCTACCCTACACCTACCCTACACCTACCCTACACCTACCCTACACCTACCCTACACCTACCCTACACCTACCCTACACCTACCCTACACCTACCCTACACCTACCCTACACCTACCCTACACCTACCCTACACCTACCCTACACCTACCCTACACCTACCCTACACCTACCCTACACCTACCCTACACCTACCCTACACCTACCCTACACCTACCCTACACCTACCCTACACCTACCCTACACCTACCCTACACCTACCCTACACCTACCCTACACCTACCCTACACCTACCCTACACCTACCCTACACCTACCCTACACCTACCCTACACCTACCCTACACCTACCCTACACCTACCCTACACCTACCCTACACCTACCCTACACCTACCCTACACCTACCCTACACCTACCCTACACCTACCCTACACCTACCCTACACCTACCCTACACCTACCCTACATCTACCCTACCCTAACCCTTAACATTTGGATGGGGGATGAAAAAGGGGTGAAAAAAGGGGATGAAAAATAGATGTTGGCCTATTCTCAGACCTACCCAATATGCACAAAAAATTTCATCAGAATCGGTCAAGCCGTTTCGGAGGAGTACGGGAACGAAAACTGTGACACGAGAATTTTATATATTAGATAGATAGAAGATAGATAAAACAAAGTCGCTTTTACCGTTTGTACGCTTATATCTTTTAAACTTCGCAACGGATTTGAATGCGGTTTTCATCAATAGATAGAGTGATTCAATAGGAAGGTTTATACGTATAGGTATAACTATATTGCACCAGTGTGAAGCCGGGGCGGGATAAGAAATTGAAAACAGGGGTGTGATTCTGTAAGACCTCAGTCTAAACTTCGAATCTGAATTCGCTGTGAGTTTCTTGATTGGCATTCTAGAAACTCGGTGGATAATTCGAATTTACGCTAGCGCCACCCTTGCGAGCGTGTCAGCGAGTTGAACTAAATTGACAGGGAGATTTTGACAGATAAAGTATGAGTTGACGTAAGAAGTGGCATTCTATAAGATAATTTCCCCGTCACTTCGACGCTCACTTCGCACTCGAACTTGATTCAAAGTGTCAAATATATCAAGGTCATTTAGAACCTTATGCGAAGTGAGAGTGAATAGCGATGTGAGATGCGAGTTATTTTTCGAATTTTATAGAATCGACTGGTCAGTAAGAAAAGAAAAACTTTATTTAAAATCTCAATATGTCCAGCTCTACACGTCCCTATTATTACCTATAATTTAAGTAGGTAATCCATCATACTAATATTATAAATTCAAAAGTGAGTTTGTTTGTTTGTTACTTACGCTTTTACGGCTAAACTACTGTACCGATTTTGATGAAATTTGTTACCTACAGACTAATATTATACCTCAAGAAAGTTATAGGCAGGCTAAATATTAATTCGCGATACTTAACCGACATTCATGCAAACGTTGGCAAAAGTTATATTTGTTTCAATAAAACAGTAAAAACTCATAATAAATGAACATCTTGGTATTAGATTACCTACAAACGACATCCTCTCAAATGTCGGAAAATCTGAATGTAATTCAGTTTCCATACGCAACGTTTCATTTCTCGTGTAAACCGTTTCGTATTCACAAAATAATGTCTATCTGTATCTATTTGTAAGCCGAAACTAGTTGCGAAGTTATTCGGGCTCACCTACACTCGCTATAAATATCACTTAACTTGGATACTCTCACCGTCGTAACCAGTCGATCGCAACTTGTGGTGCCATCCGACAACTCACTACAGAAGATTCAATTGGCTTGTAAGTTTTACCGCATTTATGTACATACTTTCAGGTGTTTGTATAAAACGCCTGAAAAAATATATAAAACACTTGTGCTACTGACCCTAGTTGTTAGAGGTTCGCTTTGCATAGGTCGTCTTGGCGCTCTACTATCTATAAAAATATAAAATCAACTAAAAAGATATAAAATATAACATCCAGGGTTTAAGATCTTTATACCCAATTTCATCGTTCGTCATCATCATTTCAGCCGAATGACTTCCACTGCTGGACATAGGCCTCCCCAAAGGGCCCGTCGTCCCATATCTTCCAGTGGGTCACCATCCCATATCTTTCAGTGGGTGTCGTAAGGGGCGACTAAGGGACCCACCAGAGAATGGGCAGCAGCGTTCTCTGTGCCTTTGTAACAACCATACTGCGATCGCCAACCCGCCTGCCAAGCGTGGCGATTATGGCAACCCCCCCCCCCGTTTACGACACCCACTGGAAGATATGGGATGGTGCTATTCTTTACGTCTGACACCACACAGGACAACAGACAGAGTTACTTTCACATTAAAAATAATCTACAGTATGGATTAGTATGGATTAGAACAAAAGCGACTCGATACACTGAACAAAACATGCTAAATACGGAAATACCTAAACCCTCCTACACCTATACTTTTAACTCTGCTGGCCAACTTTACTGTATTACTTGTGACCATAGACATCCAAAACAAATTAGGTCTAGCAAGTCATGTTAGGCATTTGTTTTTTAAAGGGTCGCCGTTGTTGAAATCGAAAAGGAAGACTATACAACATAGAGCGAAGGTGTTAGAAAAACGTAAATAATCTGCTTAAGTACGCTAGCTGAAAGCAAAAATGGATTCCGCACAATCATTAATTGTCGCCATTCTAGACATTATTATCTGAGTTTTAGTTAATTAAGAATTCTAGACCAACTGTTACTGCTATTGGTGGTAATGGACCTTCTTTACTCGCGACGAGGTGTTAATGCCTCAGGAAACGGCACAACTTAGACAATAACCGTTGAGATTAGACGGGTCTCAGCCCGAGGTGGGCTGTAAACATTACAATACATGCAAATTGAATATTAAGAAATAGTGAGGATGTCATATATGAGTGTTTGTTATTGTACATGTCAGGTTCATCATTACAAGTCATTCAATATAATTCAATACTGTTAGTTACCTACATGTAGATGCTACCAGCTAATCTTTAGAAATCGTCATGAATCTCCAAGATACATAGATTTTGAGAAGAGTTTAGTGCATGTACTTAAGTGCTTTGAATAGAGAATATAGTTTCAACAGACTTCATAAAAGAAGGAGGGTCTTAATTCGACTGTATCTTTCTTTTTGTATACTCGTTAGGCGATTTCTCCGGCAAATTTAAATCGATGTTGATTTTTTTTAGGGTATGGATCAGGGTTGGTGCCATATACATTTTACCGGAATAGATTCTACACTTTTTGAAAAAATCAACAGAAACCCAAAAAAAATACACATAGATGACGTTTTAGTTTCTCTATTTCTTATGATAAGGAGGTGCTAAAAAACGGAAAATTAAAAGCTTTTTTTACAAAAAAGACAACCGCCTTCCAAAACTAAAAAGTGATATATATCTTAAGCACAGAGCCCACATGACTTTAGTTTCGGAAGTCGGTGGCAATATAAAACAACAAACAAACAAAAAATCACCGAATTCCGAAACTAAAGTTATTTATCGCTTTTTAGTTTTTGAAGGCGGTTGTCTTTTTTGTAAATAAGATTTTAGATATCAGAGAAAGTAGGAAAACATAATTACACTCATAAAAAACACAGCCGATACGCTACTCATCTTGTGACAAAAATTACAATCTTAATACCTCACGCTCTTCACTGCCATCTCAAGAAAAATGTACAATTTTATCGCGTCTTTTATTTGTTTACGAGCATCAATTTTTCACCACTAATCCTTTGGTTGGCCAAAAGATTAGAACAACAGGGGTTGTGTTTTTGAAGAAACAATATCGGCGACAATGCCTCGACATTCAACCAACAACCAACAATAAAAGAATAAGCAATTAGGATGTTTTGTTTGTCAGCACTTGAGACGCGATCCGCGATCCGCCAACATTTTTCATTTTTAATCTGTTGTATTGTAATTGTTTTCTTGATGACGCCATTGTCGTTTAACGAGAGTTGTTCACGGATGACGGACACTGAATGTAGTTTTTGTAAGTATTGAGACAATGGAGGGTCTCCTTGTGCGGCTCGGTGGACAGGGAGACGGCAGTGGCTTGGTGGACGCCTACCACAGCGTCGCGTTATATCATCATATTGTCATTATGCCTTTACGTTTAGTGCGCCCATGAATAATCCAGTCCTTGTTAAGAATGTGGGAGCTCGAACGGTATATATACAGTGATTAGATCTCTCAGGTACGGTCAGCAACAAATGACGATTAACTCTTCGGATTTTTAAATCATAATTATTGAGAAGAATATTAAATGAAATAAAATAAACTTTTGGCTATGACCTGAAATACTGAAAAGTATTAAAATAATATGATGTACGTACATCATATTATTTTGTGTTATTTAGATGATAACGTAAATGTAGCAGGGTTAATCGACTTTTGTGACTGACCGTACCTGGACTCGGCGAACATTCGAGGTAATTTGAATTAATCTTTCATTATCTTACGTTATTTGTATATCAGCTGTCTGACACCCATAGTACAGGGTCTCCCTAGTTTGGGGTCAGATGGCCATGTGTGAAAATGTCCCCACATATTATTATTATTATATTATTAGTATTATTACTACATTAATTATAAGTATAGATGTTTTATGCAGGATCCAAACAAAAGTTCCGTTGGAATTAAAAATAATGAAAAGGTTTTTTTTTTTAATACTCGTGTTTCAATATTCACATTGCTCAAAGGCATAGAAAAAGTTTCAAAGGAGTATAAACCACCTTCTGGAACGAAGCCGCGTTACTAAGCTAGTATTTTAATAAGTTAGGTGCACATGATTTATTAAAATACCTCTTGAAAATAAAAGTAGAGTCTGTCATGAATAATATTCCGATGATAAAACATATTAACATATAGAGGCTGAATACAAATCGGCTCATTTGCTCTACACTCACTGTAATGTACTCCTTTAAAATTCTGAATATTTAGTACTTACTTTTCGATGCCTTGAACCTAAGTTTTATGAGACATTTTATGTTCCTAAAAAATTAGATGAGAAACTGTTTGTATGATAAATGTTTGGAAGGGTTGAAGTTGAAGTTAGTTGAATTAAAGTATGGAAATGTGAAAAAATAAATCTGAGGTTTAGTTTTGCATTCTGTGGATTATATACCCATCTACTGTTTAGCAAAAAAAAACGGTAGCTTTAATTGGAACTGATTAGTTAACGCGAAATTCAGAATACCAACAGATGCAAAGACTTCGGTAAAAAATAAGCCAATTACAGCTAAATCTATTTATAAACTAACTAGCGACCTGACCTAGCTTCGCATGGGCCTATAGCCTTCCTCGATAAATGGACTATCCAACACAAAAAGAATTTTACAATTCGAACCAGTAGATCCTGAGATTAGCGCGTTCAACCAAACAAACAAACTCTTCAGCTTTATAATATTATTATAGTATAGAAGTATAGATTACCTATCAACACCACATTTCCAAAAGTATTCAGTTGTAATAGAAGCAATAACTTCTGCATTTCACATGACTCTGTTTCTCGCAGTATATTCTAGTGCACACTGGCAGGTAACAATTGAATAGCTAGCGCCGCCGTGACTTTACTACCGCTTTATATTGCACAAATGTTTCAAGGAGTTTATTTTAGCAAGTCTTACTTTGTTGCTATGGATAGAAATGTTTTAGAACAGAGCTATGGAGGGGCACATCAAGGTTCATTTATAGAAAGATTTTCAAAAACTGTAGATATTCTTAAGTAAGTCGTTAAAAAATGAATTTGTTTATGCAACTTATATGAAATGGAGGAAATGTTATTGTAATGTGTGTAAGAATATGTGCCAACAATTTATGTTGCTTGGGTAGTTAGGAATGATGTAAAAGAAGATCCTTATGTCTTCTGTCCTATGTTCTGGATTTCCTCTCTAAATAAATGTTTCAGCAACAAACGACGGGCTAACAACGGTCTCACATATTGTGAGCACAAATGCGATGTTGAAAGTCAACACATTATAGCTCTTCGTGCCTGTGAATAAGGAGAACACACGTTTCTGTTCACACCTTAAATCTCCACGTATCGTTTAAATAAACACACGCATTACGGCAAGGTACGAGCATCACAAAGTAGAACACAACATACAACAATAAATCCTTTTATAATCACTGCATTGTATTTTAGTAAATCGTACTAAAGTATTTTGTATTTCGGATCGTTTAAATTACCCCATAAATACACGTAAACGATTCGCAACAAAGAGATGTCGCTGGAGTGCCCGCCGGATCCGAACAATAAATCTGCTGCAGCACAAACAAGAAATAACTTTCACGGCTGAAAATATCAAATGTAAAATGTAAATTTAACTACCTAATACGGGCTTAAGCCGTACGAAACTGCGCTTTAAAGCGCTGTTTATTTGATATTTGAGTGTTGTTTTTATGTTAGTGTCGTTGGTTCGGCAAATAAAAACGTCTGGTGTAGAGGATGCAGCGTCGGTTATGAATGGCCTATGAGCTCCAACGCGCCGCGCATAGATCACACATGTGTTATTAGCGCAGACCAGTCGCTGACTTCACTGCTACAAAGTGACATTTTGTGAAACTGACAGCAAAACTCTTAAAGATGTTTTAATACGTGCTTCAAATTCGCCTGAATCGAAATTGATTATTTTTTATTCCGAAGCAAGAGATAAATACTTCATTGATAGTATTTTGTTAAATTGTAAAACAAACATGACTCACTCACACGGTTGACGCTCAACCGCCGTGTTTCAGGAGAGCAGTGTAAATCAAGCACATTTGTTTTTTTTTAACGCCACTGAGGCTTCAAAGATACAATGTCTTGACGAGTTTCTTAATGCCTCGGTTAACGTGAAATAAATTGGCACTAAACCATGTCCGTTCAAATTAGCGACTGTCCCATCATTGAGTTGTCGCGTCTCCAACCGCTGGTCTGTGTGAAGCGTCTCTTAGGTGGCGTTGCATCGCAGGCAGTTTGCTTGATATAAGGCACGTCGCCGACCGTTATTGCTCCAACCTACTTATTTATAATTGTCGTTCCATCCACCATCTTAACCTGACCTCCCGACCTCTTCCCACTTGGAACTAATCTACCTCATTCGGGGTAGTTGTATGAGTTATGGGAGTCCAAGCTATGGTGGTCCAGATATGGCCAAGGGTAAGCTTTCAAGAGTAGCCAGGGAGGTCGGTGCGGGCTATTTAGTTCTCTTTCACAGTGACTATTAGTGCGACCTTTATTGCGTTAGCCTGTGCGGATGACGCATCGTTATGATCTTATGTTTATTTATGTGTTTAATGTTATTTGTATTGTTTGTCTTCATGCAGACTACGAGAGAGGAATAAAGAGAGTGCTTTTGTGTATTGCCCTGCATCATGCGTGAGGTTTGAAATATCAAGACTTGCAACTTGTTTAGAGAGAAATTCGTAAGAACATTGGTTGCTAAGAAATTCTTTTACACTCAAAGTTTGTTATGTTTTATGCAGAGATAAAAACTGCAGTAGAACCCTGACTCGGTAAGAGGAAGAGAAATAAGAGCCATGACAGTAAAGAATTACTGTCATGGCTCTTCTCATGCAATGGCAGATTTTAAATGAGTACATAATTATTACTAGTAGGTAATTGGCGACACAGGTAGGCAAGTACGTTACTTAGATGTTACTACGATTTACCTCACACCCATCTCTCGGCAAAGCTTCAAGAAATTATACCCAATTAACAATTTTAAAGTAAATCTTTTGACAATTTCTCCTTTCTCACAAACTCGATTATAAAGCCAAAGACAGTAACTAGTGACGTAACGCGTCGAGTTACGAGACTCTATAAATTTCAGTAGCACAGCGCAAAGAATTAAGTAGCACAGCCATAAGAATGGCACAGTTAAGTAGGCTTGGCAGTGGAACATCGGCGTGGGGCGACTTACATATAGGCTGTGACGACTCCCGCAGAGATAGGTTTTAAAGTTTATAATTTTGTTGTACAATCCATACTTCCATACTTTATTTATCCATACTTTTAATTATTATAAATGTGAAAGTAACTCTGTGTGTAACGCTTTCACGATGAAATGGCTTAACCGATTTTGATGAAATTTGGTATGAAGATAGCTTGAACCCCAAGGAAGGACATAGGCTACTATTTAATCCGCTTCTTCGTCAGCACCCTCGATGACCGACATTAGCGCAGCCGAAGTCGCGGGCAAAAGCTAGTACTGTATAAAGATGCGGTCCTATTGACAGCGTTTACTCCATCTACTGTAGGGCTAAAAGTATTTAAGGTTAAAACTAAACGACTTATGAACCGACGCCGCGACGGTATCATCGACACTAAAGAGGACTTGTAAAATTATTATATTGCCATTTCTGTCTGATCTTATGGATCAAATTGCAGTTTAACTCTTCTTGAGCTACACAATAACTCCTAGCTACTAGTTATAGCTGTCAATGGAAACGCGCCCAAACTGTATATCCACCTATAATATAGTTAACTGTTTTTCTTCATGTCATAAAGGTAAGATATTCTTCTGTTTGGCGTATCGATGGCATATATAGATCATACATATTTGACCCAGAACACAGTCAGGGTAATGCATATGCTGGCGCATGTATTATTACATTACATTTTTGTTTTATTTACATGTCTTTTCGAATTTACTATAAGTTAGGTACATATTCATATTTGTTTTATCGTTTGCACTTTATTTTTATTTATTTTATTTTTTTATTATCCGTATCAGACCGTGGCATCACTTTGGGCCCTATCAGAATATCAGTGCTGTGACGTTTTTTTAATGTTACAGTACCATGCTGAGATAGGAGCCTTTTGGCCTCGTACAGGACCAATTTTCGTTTTTTTTTTCTTTCTTTTTTAATGTTTTTTTGTCCTGGGGGGCGAATAAATACTTTTTCTTTCTTTCTTTCTATTAGGTTTTCACGTATGCAGGTGACAGGGCATGTGACACAAAATAGAAGGTGGACCATGGTCTGCGGGGTGACGCTGCATAGGCACTGAAGATCGGTGTTATCTGAGATCCTCCACCTGTGGAGATACTCTTTGCTGCGGTTGTCATAGGTACGAGGTCTGTTCAATGTTACCTAATTAATATTGTAATATTGTACGTTTATGGTCATTGAAGAAAAATTAAGAAGAGAAAGTTTAGTATTCATACCGTTATAGAACAGACAGGTAAGCAGTTTAAAATTACTCTTATAAGAAAAAAATATGTACTCTATCTTTTTCTTATAAGAGTAATTTTAAACTGCTTACCCGTATATCTTGGTATAGTCTCTTATTTCGTCATACAAAAAGTTGTTGACGAACGGTAAACAATACTTTTTTCAGGAAAAGCTTCTTTTTTAAATTAATTACATGCTTCAGTTAATAATGATTACGGTTATAAAAGGCAAAGCAAAGTTAAAAAATACACACCATGCAAAAGCTTCTGACACTTACAAGATTAACGCACTTGAGCAGTGTCGCAGTTAAGTCCTGCAGACTGTAGTGAGGAGATCTCAGCAGGAGCCAGGTCGTAAGTGTTGCTGTAACAAGAGGCGGTCTCGCCAAGACAGAAAGCTGCGCAGAAAGTCTACTCCATACTAAGTGTAACGCTAAAGCAAAAGAAAAAAGAAAAAAATACTTATGACGCGCGAAATGTACCAATGGTTTACATACACCTTGCAGGTAGTTTTAATTTACAATGATTTACAATTATGAAGGGATCGTCAAATATAGTTCAAGTTTACTTAGACATCGATTGATGTTTTTGAATAAAATAAATATAATAGAGAATAAACATTTCAATAATTTAATTAAATGTCATTAGAAAACATCCATCGGTTTCTAAGTAAACTTCAACCATTTCCAATGACCTGTATACCTATCTCTTTTGCTGACTGTACATAAAGCATAGGTAACTACTTATTACATAAGGCTATGTATAGACGGATGGGTGACCATTCATGTCATACCGAATCGACCCTCTGTGTCTCGGAAAGCATGTAAAGCCCTTGGCCCAGGTTGTCATTCGTAGATCTTTGACAGTTGTTATGGGTAGTCATAAGACAGAAAGTATGACAACCAATATTACCAAGGCGTATCGTGTTACTCGGTAACTGGGTTGTATATTGTCCGATAGGCAGTCGTTCCATGTAAAACAACTGCATCCAGTTAGAGTGGAAGCCGACCCCAATATAGTTGGGAAAAGGCTAGGCAGATGGAGACTGTGATCTGTACCTACCTAACCTTCTGTATATATATTGTGTTATATTTAGGTCCGTTGTGTAAATTTTAAATCACTGTTATGTGAGTAAAATAAAAATAAACCTCGCTATGGTTATAGTATGTGAGTTATAGTTCAATATCTCATTGAGATGCAGCAGAATGTAAATATAAATCATTTACTTTCTATCTTGTGATGCTTTTACGAATAGACTGCGTTAGGTATGTGCCCGATGGCGCGCGCCTACGTTCGATCACGTTGAAACTTTTAAAACTTCAATAATTTTCCACAAAAGCACGTTTTTACTTTCAAACCTAATAAAGTCTTATCGTAATTGCTTTTCCAACTTCAATCTTTTTATTTACTCAATAAACTCCACAAAGCTTATGTACTAAAGCAAAATGTTCATCGTTTCGCCCGCTTTTGTTTCTAAGGGGGAACCGATTAATTTTATTGGCCCGGCTAATTCTATCAAAGACTCCGCGCCGGTTTAATAGCGCACAACAAAATAAGACCCTTAAAAACTAATGTTCAGCCTTAAGTCCGCCGCAAATACCTCTTTGTGACTCCGAACGATACCCACGCTGCCGTCTTGCCGAGACCTGGGTACACGAAATTTTCTTCAGGATTCACGAGACAGATCGAACTGGACTTTATGAACTGAGTACTAGAGTTGAATTTTCAATGAAAACAGGGTATTACTTAAGGCGAAGTAAGACGCGACCAAGATTAAAAAGTTCAAGTCGGTCGCGCGATGTCATTGTAAGTGGAAAATGAGTTAAATAAGGCAATACATTTTAATTAGGAGGAAGGGATCCCTTTATTCCTTACGCGATAACTCGCCGCGTTCTCTATTAATTGAATTTCATGTTTAATTAAGTCGGAGGCGGCACAGATAATCCGCACTGATCTTGCCGTTTGTTCGGCAAGCTCATTTAACTTGCTTTTGGCGATCGCTTGGAGTTTTTTGAGCGACCGATATTGCGACCGCGGCCGTATATCTGCTGTAATTTAGTAGGTAAAGGGTTGAGGATTGTTCTTAAGAATTATTGTGTTCTGAGTCAATTGTATGGAGATTGTAATCCAGATTCATTTTAATTAGAAAGATAGATGCTGTCTAAGTTCTTGTGTTATTATTACGGAAAAACAAACTATAAATGTATGTGCCTAGTTCAGAAACGCGACAGATTATCACGAACTTGGATTTTGCTTAAGAACTGGATGCAGTTCTTTACTCTCAATAAAAAACAGACTACATTTGGCTTGAAACAAATAATATTTCAAGAACCACTTAATTTGTACTTCTAAACCATCATCCCTGAATCTTTTTTATACTCATAGATTGGACAGGCTTGCACACTATTTCATTGTTTATTGAAATATCAGGAGTAGTCGTCTAAAGTTTAAAACTTTGTAAATATATAAACACTATGTATGCTGTCTTTTCTTAACTTGTCATACTTTGAACATACTCAAATATAATGTTTTTTATGCAAGGGGTCATCGTGTTAACGTATAATTAAATGGTTTCTGTACTTGTACAAAATATGGTAAATAATATTTTCAAAGAGTAATTATGCAGTTTCTTGCCCATTCTTCTCCATACAAAACTACCTTCTAGAAAGGGCACCTAGATTCAATTTTCAAATGATATTCAAAAGAGCCTTTCAATAGTCTGATTGATATATTTGACTTTTACTTTGATTTTTATGCCTTCAAATCACCTCTCAAGCTTACCTCCGTCAAAAAAACTGAAGGTTACAATAAAATACCGGTGTTCAGTTAAATGTAGTGAGATAATCCGGCTCCTCGTGGTGGGGACGGGGGACTGCATTGCTTAAGAGATTAAAAACTTGGGGAGCACCGAACATTGGTTTACTGCATAGAAGTCGCGAGTGCGGGATAACTTGGTTTTATAATAGTTGCATAAACAATACAATATGTAGGTACTTTCTAGGTTGGGACATCATTGACATCGGTGACGGGAAAACATCGATAATTAATATAAGTCTGAAATCGCCAATCCACCTTGAGCGCTCGTGGTGATCAATGCTTGCGTCTTCTCTGTATGAGAAGAGGGCTTTGTATTGTAGTGGGACAATGATAGGCTGGTATTATTAAATAATAAAACTACATTAATTTTCCTAACAAAAAGCAGAAGACAGTTTGGTGAAAAAATTAACTTTACCATTGCGTTTCATCATTCCTTTAATATTTTGGGACTTACAAACTATGTCTGACAACATTCTATATGTGTACCGTCCGTGTATCTCCTGGGAGGCCACTCGTAAAAAGCATTCAAATATTTCTGAAATCTACGACGCACGGTCAGACAATTATCTCAAAGTACAAATATCTGTTCTCATCCGATTAGTTTCATTCTAACATCATTCTCGATGTAATTTCCTTAAATAGGTTCAATGATAGCCATATTCATGCCATTAAGGTTGGCTGTGTGTTATCGGTCAGTGCTCAAGGGGCTCAGATCTTAAGGGGCTAATTGCCTGCCCCTTAGAGCACCTCGTTAATATAAATTATATCGCGATTGTATCGTAACGGACTCAAGAATGGTCAGGAATCAGTTTAGTGTTGGCGAAGTGGTCCACGTCCAAACTGTAAAGAAGTGGGTAAATAACAAGTCATCATGGTCCAACTTTAGACAAGCCCACTGCTGGGCATAGGTCTCCCTCAAGGGGGGTTCAGCCTTAATTGCCATGCTTGTCTGATGCATGTTGGCGTTCGCAGAGGTGTTATGGTACCCAGATGGACGCTGCTGCCTATCTTCTGGTCACTATCCCTCTGTCGCCTTCTACGACACCCACGGGTAGAAATAGGCTATTCGCAACCGGTACCACACGGCAATAACAAGTGCTCTTAGGTAATAGATATGCATTTTATGTGTCTTTATATTCAGTAACCACCTGCTGTCAGTTATTAACGTGTGTTTAACAAGGATTGCCAGAATCGTACAAAAGCTTTGTGTCTTTTGAGTTCTGGCTCTCCTTGTTAAGTGTCTGTAATTTCACGGTTAAAGCTAAGAAATATTAGATGACCTCTTAATTAATATTTAGTCCAAATAATATTAGGTCTAGCTCTAAATTGTCAGAAGTAATACAACATTACAAAGTTATTAAAAGATTGTTTACACAATATGTTTCTGCAGCCGTCAAAATTCTCCATAAAATTCCGATCTATCATAAAACATTTTGACCAGTTTTTACACACTTGTTGAAAGAAAAAGTGCATGCTCCACTAAACGTCAGCCATTTTGTTAAAACAAGTTTACGAGCTCATCGGCGCGGAAGCAATTAAGTGTACTGTAAAAATTTAATACGTTGTGAGTGTAAATCAAACGGCTATCCGTTAGAGGAATCCTTGATGACGGGAGACAGTGCACAAAAAAGAGACGTCAAACATGTCTTGTCGACATCAAGGTTCTGCATATGAATAGTTCATTCAATAGGACTCTCTCATGTGGTGACGGCCAAAATCTCCTATTATCTTTTCTGATCTCAATCAGAGAAGATAATGGGAGTGACGCGGTTAACCTGTACTTTAACCTGTATATCCTTCAGGCATGACTTAGTTAATCAAGAGAGGTTTTACTAATTACATAGTGCTCTCCAGATTCAGTTAATAGAACGCCTTTCAGGGGTGTTTTTCTGTAAGACCTCATTCTAAACTTCGAATCTGAATCCGCTGTGAGTTTCTTGTTTGGCATTCTAAAAACTCGGTTGATAATTCGAATTTACACTAGCGCCACCCTAGCGAGCGTGCCAGCGAGTTGAACTAAATTGACAGGGAGATTTTGACAGATAAAGTATGAGATGACGTAAGAAGTGGCATTCTGTAAGGTAATTTCCCCGTCACTTCGGAGCTCACTTCGCACTCGAACCCGATTCAAAGTTTCAAATATATCAAGGTCATTTTGAACCTTATGCGAAGTGAGAGTGAATAGTGATGGGAGATGCGAGTTGTTGTTCGAATTTTACAGAATCGACCTACAGAGGTCGCAAAAGATTCCAATGGCACCTTGTGATTCCTCCCAGGCTTTATTATTTCATATGTACTTCTAAGTTTTTCTTGGACAACGATTCCTGCAACGATTTTTTTTCGGGATGGCATCCTCATCTGCCTCATCAGCCTCGGCTTAGGGCGTCGCTGGGTGAGGGCAGCATAAGGACAGGCTGGATCGGCTTTCGATTCTTTAGGGTCTAATTTAAAGCTACAGGCTGAGTGGCGCGGGCTGGTACGAGCAAGGGTCGGGGAGGGGACGTATGGGGCCGGCGCGGCAGGCCTAGGCAGCGGCAAGCACGGAATGACGGCAGTCTGTATTTGTGTTTGCTTAATGTGCTAGCAGCCCTATTGCTCTCCTGGAGGAGAGTTATAGCATCGTCAGTGAAGTGAGATAATTATATTAGAAATGTTTTATTGTTGGTCTCATATAAGAACTCGCGTTGCCACAAAAATCGACCACATTTGGTATGCTCATCGAATCGATAAAAGATGAACAGTAACATTGTTTTCTCGTTATGTAAAATCGATGTCGCTATGTAAATTCAATGTCACGTTATATTTTGTTCTTTACTTATAATACTGAAGGGTTCAAGTCAGTTCACGGTACCCAAGCAAAAGTGAAGACCATAAAATGTCCTGAAACATTAAAACTTGAGACTTTTCAATTTCGTGCGTTTGACCTGATTAACGACGACACAATCATTAGTTTACTTAGTACACAAAGGATGTAGACACTACACATTGGAAATTAAACCGTATAAGGTAAAGTTAAGGTTTATTTTTTAATATGAGTGTTATAGTTAAGAATGCACGCCATAGTTTTATAGTGCAATTAAATTTTTCAAGTCTATTGTATCGGGTGAGTGTGGGCGGTATATACGGCAGGCCTGTTTTGTGAGGTCGAGTTACCTTGTGTTGATTGACATTGGTTAAGTTGTACTTTTCTTAAACAATAACATTGTAGATATTCTAATTAAAGTAAACTGATTTATTTTAAGGATATTGACCATATCGATATAATATGGGTATGTATATATTTATTTCGGTGTATATATCTTCCAAACTATAATGATGTACGTGTAGTTTATATATATAGTTATACATTTTTTTTACTTTTTAAATAGGTATTACTTTTTGTAATGCACCTGCCATGTTATCTCTTCACCACCCTTGGTTGACTGGTAGAGAATTTGAATACCTAAGGCATTTGTACCTTTGTGCATGAAGTATAAATAAATAAATAGATGGGCAGCAGCGTCCTTCTGAGTACCATAACACCTACTGCGATCATCAACATGCATCGGCCAAGCATGGCGATTACGGCTGAAGCCCCCTTGGGGGAGACATGATATTGATGATGAATCAAATCAAATCAAAAATCATTTATTGTGAATCATAGGTTCATAGGATGTTGTGTATAGGTATAGACAGTTCAGCTATGTCCCGCCATTGAGGCATACAAAATTCATATTAAATGTAACAAACAGTTGTCATACACTAAAAAATTATGACTACTAATAGAAAATTATTATAATAAATGACGATTTAGGTTAAAAAATTGAAATTAAATTAGTACATGTCATATTAAATATTAGTCGATACAATATTCATTTACATTGCTTTTATTTTTTATGTAGAAAATTATTATAATAAATGATCGACAAAATTTTAAATTAAATTAAAATATGTCAAATAGCAAATTACTGAATTCAATATTCAATTACATTGTTTATATTGTTCAAATAGAAAATTATTAACCTAGTAGATTATACACAAAATGATGATGATTTATTTGAATAGCAAGCCGATTTATTAATATAATAATATTGCACGGTACATCGTAGTGCTTTCTAGATTGGTAAGATTGGTTGTTGGTTTTTCTGGTTTTCTGGTTCAAATGGTGTTACGTGCTTTCAGAGGCATCTCTGTTTGAAATGGATGATTACGTACCCATCTCTGGAACGACCGCAGCAAGTGTAGTTTAACCATAATTAATCGATCCGTATGGATTTTATTCAGCTACGAGCTCCCCATTATTCACAATTCTACACAATAATGTTACTTATTTTTGAGTTTAATTATTCAAAGTTTAATCTTATTACCTACTGTGCGATAACCTTAAATACTTAAATTTAGTTTTAATCAGTTATTGTTTGTGTAATTTGTGGGAGTAATAAACTTTTCAATGATTTAAAACCCGTGAATAATGAACGAATGCATTTTCTCGATTTAATGTGAAACTAAACTAAGGTAAAACTCTCGTATCTGCTTCGATACTTAGGTACGCTTTAGGCTAATTTCCAAAGAAAGGTCCCTTCAAAACTTAACCCGTAGCCCGCGGGCGTCGGTCGCTGCGACCCGGCCGCGGCGTGTTCGGACGTAGTTGCGATCCGATCGGCAAGATTTATACGTTATACTTACGAATAGCAATACGATCCGGCGACGATACACGATTGTTCTACATGCTTTTGTAATCAGCGCACAGAGGAAGAATTTGAGACGGTTTATATTTCATAATGGATAATTTTATTTGGTACAGAAATTTTGTTGAACGTTGTGTTAATGCAAAATATAATACATCATTTGCTACTTGTAGTTCCGCCGTCTGAGAACTCCAAGAACCGCTGCGGCAAGGCTCCCGTGGAGCCCAATACCATACGTGCCGCGATGCCGAACACGCCGGCCTCCACTACACCGCTACGGCGGAGGGCATCGTCGAGTACGTGCGCCGAAAGATCAACTACACGCCGAGAGTGCAGCTGTTGGACTCGCATCGCAACGTCAACATCAGGGCGTTTGTGGTGCGGTTACCAACGTGTTATCTGCAGCTCGTCATGGTGGAGGACTTTTGGCCGAAGGCTGTGGTGTTCCGTCGCTTCCGCGGACAAGTGCCACACGATCGCTCAGTGAAGTGAAGTAACTAACATAGGCATAAGATACTATACCTACTAACAAGTAATGTTATTTAGTTATGTATGTTAGTCTATAAGGTATATATTGTATGGGTCTTGTTATCTGAATTAAATGATTATTATTATTATTATCCAGATATGAACAGTATGGTTTACCCTACTAGCATTGTAATAATTGAATTAGCGCAACAATACAGAATTGACACTTTTGAAAGCTGACTAATGTGATTTACGCCATATGGTAATTTGACTACTTATGGACAAAACCACAATAAACTAAAACAACGTCTCCATAGCTTTATTAACCGGCATTGTCCAGCAAGAAAGTGTTCTCTGGGGAGCAATAGAGCGCCTCGAGCGAGGGTGACCACACTCCTTTATCAGTCATCCGATCCGATAGTGTGACCAGCCGTCCCAGTCTTGCCTCAAATTGTGTTATAAATCGTGCATCTATCGGACACTGTCTCTAATTAACCGTTAGCGGCTAAGTTTTATTGCCGGCCGGCAGTTTCGGGTTATCTCGATTTAAGTTTAAATTGTCCGCCATATGTGTAGTTTGGTGTCGTAAGAATTATCGTTTTGGGATCTCCACTTGTAATGGACTGCAGTTTATAATAATTTACGTGTTTATGAATAATAATGTGTCGCATTTAGTTTCGAGCTATATGAATAATATATTATTTAGAATCTTTAGGTACCTTCTTTATGTTTACATAAAATAATGACTAATATTATTACCGGATAAACCTACTGTATAGGTACAAAACCTTTTGTTCTAATTAATTGCTAATACTTAGGTAATTACAAAAAGGTATCTGTTGTAGTAAATAAATATTTAATTAATTTATTACATTGTTTTTTTGTGTAATTTGAACCACAACATTATTATAAGCTAGGTACATATTTATTGCTGTGGTTTCTATTAGAAACAATAATAATGGCCTACCATGCGTTGCGTTATATGTTTCAACTCACGTGACTCAAAATAAAACTTAATTGGAAGCTTTATCTGTGACATCACAAAGCAATTGTTGGACATTATTCAAATATTTGTGAGCTCCATTGAAGCGGAACAAAGTAAATTCATGCAAATCGACGTATTTGCAAAATGAAGTCCTTTAACACCAACAAAAAAGCTTTTAATAATAACAAAGAAGTAGAGAGGCCTTCGTATTTTCCCTGTAGGAGCGCTGAGGTATTTTCCCCTTAATTTAATCAAATCATGGACTGTGTAGTGTATTTTTCTGAGTCATTTATTTTTAATTTTGAGCGGCCATGTTGTTGTGCCGTGATAACGGTGGTGCTTATTGAAATTGTTTCAGTACGACGCTCTCGGAAACACTTTTGAAACTTCTTTAGAAAATAAGGGTGACTATATTTCTTGTCACCGAAATTTATATTTGTCATCAAGTTGTATTACCTAATAAATAGATCTATCGCCACGAAATATTTTCGTTCTCATATAAACAAAAAGTGTTCCCAGGTATGAATCGTCAAATTATTGTTAATATATGTGTAAAATATGAGATGGATTACCAATAACATTGTGTAGTGCATTAGGTCAACATAAACTTCGTTCTTATAATAATAGATTTATTACTTATTACTTAAATAATAGCTTTGTGCTCAGAATGGTAGATCTGTCACCAAATAAATCTCTAAACCCTTAAGTCCTCCGTCCCCCCTGGGGCGGATTCGACATGGTTAGGTTAGGTTAGAACTGTGACCCCCTACGCCAGAACCAAATCGCTTTTTACAGTCAAACTCATATACCTATTTCTACAATACTTTGGTTAAATGTTGGTGATCATTTACTATTTTTGGAGATCATTTACATTTATTTGGTACTAGACCCTATATCTCCATGATTTTAGGTGATTTACTGTGGAATTGATTTTATATTGTTTGGTGACTACATGTTGGTGACAAATCTACTGTTTTGCGGGCAAACCCTATTATTTAAGAAACACAACACTAATTAAATTGGTGATAGCTTAAATGATACCCGAAAATAAGTACAATTTTCCAACTTAAAAATTTTCAACGATTGAAATAAACGAAGGAATGATGAATGAATTATTATGTATATTTCGTAGTATGATAGATAAAGCCGTAATATAGTTATATTCCTAGGGATATAATTATATACCGTAATGTTTGAATCTCGGATGTGCAGGAAATAAACGACAATAAGCTTGGCGCAGTGGCTGAGCTGCTGTGCTGCGTGTCGCGGGT
This sequence comes from Charanyca ferruginea, assembly GCA_947361185.1. Classification (NCBI taxonomy): domain Eukaryota; kingdom Metazoa; phylum Arthropoda; class Insecta; order Lepidoptera; family Noctuidae; genus Charanyca; species Charanyca ferruginea. The sequence goes on along the minus strand of OX376067.1, from coordinate 26,992,335 downwards.
TCGATTCCCGCTCGAAACAAATACTTGTATGACATATAGGTAGTGATTTCGGTGTTGTAGTTGTTTGTGTATGTGACTTGACGTTTGTAAACACACCCGCGATTCAGGAGAATTTCATAGAGTGGGGTAATGACTTTTATTTAAGAAAAAATATACTATTCCTAATATTTTGCTCTCTCTTATCTGGAACCTAGAACAATTCGATTGGTAATGAGTTAACATTTTTTTTTTATTAGTCTGTTGTGTCCCAGTGCTGGGCAAAGACATCCCCCGAGTCTTTCCAGTTATTTTTTTCTTGCGTTGTCTCGACCCAGCCCTCGCAGTACGCGTCTAGGTCGTCTCGCCACCTCCTTCTGGTCCGGCCTCGGCGACGTCGACCATCTCCAGGCACCCATTGCGTGGATACCTTTGCCCAGCGGTCACTGTGCATGCGGCTGACGTGACCCGCCCAATCCCATTTGAGCCGGGCAGCCTTTTTGATCACGTCTAAGATCCCTATTTTGGAGCGTGGTGTTTCGTATTTTGTCTGTTCTTTTTATACCCAAAATACAGCTGAATTTTAAATTATGTGATCACATCCTTCTAACAGTGTTCTCACATTACCTCCTCATCAACGATAAACTACTTATAACATTAAAAATCAGTACATACCTGACATCCAAAATAACCTGTAACTAATCCCAAAGATAACTGGTAACATTATTATTTCAGCTCAAAAAGCATCGTTAGATACCCCACATACCTCGCGACAAGTTGACGGCAGTTGCAAATTGTTCGATAGTACAGGGTCGGTAGTTCTGTGACCTACACATCTTGGATGGGACAAGACGGAGGAAAGTGGAAAATTTTCAACGGTACTAGGAAAGTTCGTACCAAGCACATGATAAGTTAGCGATAGTTGGAAACTGCTCCAATATCATGGTATGAGGTTAGTCATATGACAATACTAGGGACCCTACCCGGTTTCGCACGGGTATTATCGTCATATATTATGTTAACCAATTTATACAAAATCTTAACAAATTATACACCTAAACCTCCTCATGAATGTCCTCCTCTGTCTATTGTTGAAAACCGCATGAAAATTCAGTAAATATTTTTTGAGTTATTCGCGAACAGACAGAGGTGGGGCGGGGACTTTGTATTATAATATACAGTGATCTTCGATCAACAATAAAAAACTAGTAGTAGATAGGGAAGTAATGGATATAAAAATAAATAAATAAATATCAGCTCAAAAATCATCATTATATACACCACACACCTCGCGACAAGTTAACGGTTGCAAAATTGTTCAATAGTACAGGGTCGGTACTTACACATCTTGGATGGGACAAGACGGGGTAAGTGGAAAATTTTCAGCGGTATTTCATTTCATTTTATGATAAAAAGTTCTGTGCAACCCACTGGTATGTTTTCTTTGCCTCGATGTACGTGGTATTGTAATTCGTGCATCCTATTAACAGTTTCCGTGGTGTAGCGGTTATCACATCTGCCTAACACGCAGAAGGCCCCCGGTTCGATCCCGGGCGGAAACATACTTTTTTAATTTTACTTTTGTTTCGAAGGATTATTTTTACGTATATATTATCTAATGTAGTCGTATGTTTATTTAGTTAAAACTTGGTGGGATAACTTTGGAATGTCTGCCTTTCAACAGTATAATTTACATAAATGACAACAATGAATGGTATTATAATTGAATGTAAGTGTGTCGAGGCATGTCGGGCGGGAAGTTGGGCTTGTTGCAGGTGGAGCTGGAGGTGATATATCAAAGTTTGCAAGTTAACGGAGTGCGAGGTGCGAGCCTATGAGTTATGCCGACCGCACGCCCCGCGGGTGACGGCGCCGGCCGCGAGCCACAGGCGGCGGCGGAATTCATTTAAAAAAGTCAAAATCGAAGTCAAATCATCTATTTCAATTGAAACAAGCACTCATCGACATTCAGGCATTCATTTTCTCTGGTGAGTATGAATTGTGGTCGCTAACTTATAAATGACTTTACTAATCTTAGCTTGACTACCGTCTTCCAAAGTGGTCAAATTTAATAACCAAGGATTGATATGAAGTATTTATTCCATTTCATTGATATGAAGGCCGTGTATTGCCGGCCTCACCACCCCATTTCTACCCGTGGGTGTCGTAGAAGGCGACAGAGGGATATTGACCAGAGGATGGGCAGCAAGCGTTCTTCTGAGTACCATAACACATACTGCGATCGCCAACGTGCATCGACCAAGCATGACAATTACGGCTGAACCCTACCCCCCCTTGGCTCCCCTAGGGCTTATGCCCAGCAGTGGGAGTCTAAAGGTTGACATGATGATGATTTATTCCATATCTAGTTGAATTAACTCTACAATACCGTACACAAGTTAGCGTAGTAGATAACTTCGTAACAACCCACATGATTTTGATCGAAAGTAAATACTATTTAGCCTGTACTGTCCCACTGTAGGGCACAGGTCTCCCTCCATTCCTTCCATCGGCTTTGACTTTGTGCTAATCCGTCTTGCTAATCCTTAAGGAAGTCCGGCTCGCTATCTCCTTCGTGGTCTACTGGGGCCCCGTTTCGCCATTTCAGGGTACCAATTTTAATATAATCAGCTGACATGATATAAAATGCTGATGAGGCACTAGGATGTCTTGGTGGTTCTTGCAACAATTTAGAAGACAAGATTTAGTCATCTTCAACGGACTGTCAAATTATGTAGAAGCTAGCGATTTGTCTTACGCTATTGGTTCAATGATTGCCCGCTACCGCTCGTCACTTACACATCAGCGGTAACCAAAACGCATATATATCGCGTCGACCTGTCCTCTGTAATTGAGTTACCGCGCTAAGAAACTGAAACGGCTCGCGGGAGAATACTAGTTCAGATAACTAACAGTTACTCGTCTTATTATACTTGTCTTACTATGTATATTGTGATATTTAAACCTTGTATAGGTATTAGGCTTTACAGTAAGTTAGGCTAGGTATACCAAACATTGTTAGTGAAATGGAAAAGTTTATTTATAGCTTTTCAAAATATTCTTCTCCATCCCCAAAGCACTTAAATGCATTCGGGTGAACCAGCTTACGTTCACCCGAATGCATTACGATACGTTTAAAAAATGTATCTTGCTTTGAAATGCTTCGACAGCATCGTCTGCAGTGTTAAACTTTCGCCCACGAAGCATTTTTTTTACCATGAGAAATTAAATTACCTCCCTCTACTTTCGTGTTGTTCGAGTTATGCTGAACCAGTAGGTGTCACAAAGAATGCGTTACAAAAATGTTCCTTTTAGGTAAACCAAGAAGGAAAACTTACAAGTCTGTTGTTTATCTTAGAAAAAAATATTTATGAATTGTTTTTCCGCTATAAATTCCTTCGTGAAATCCGTATGAGAGAGTAATCCCCTAATCCCCCGCCGTGCAACGGAACTGACACACAGACGGACAAACGACACGCGATAGTTATCAATACGGATTATCTGCACACCCTGTGTATCACACCTAGAGCAGGGCTGCCACTTGAGGCTAGGAAAAGGTGTTAAATGAACTAGAGTTTTATATTCATCAATTCATTAGTAACCTAACTTCCTAGGAAAACTTTTAATTAATTTGATTATTAAAAAACATTGAGTTTTTAATTTTTAGTCCCAATAACAAAAACTTTATTCTGTAACCTTTCTTAAAAAATACTTTAAAGAAGTGTAACGTAAATCCTGCACGTAGGTATTTGAACTGCAGTAGACCGTGCTGTCGACTGCGTATAAAGGGATTATTCTACGGACTAACAGGGATTAAAAGCACTTCGAAATAATCTGTCCTGTCCTAAGTAGCAACCCTGTCCAAGCTACAGGGGGCACAAAAAACTGTGCGGAACGTGACGCGGCATATTGATGGCCGATGTTTTCCTGACCAACGTAGGTGATAGCAGTCGGTATCACATCAAATTATATTTGTGGACATGAACACTCTCGGTAGGTTAAACTATACAATTATTTTGAGCGCTTTTACATGAATTGTTCCTGTAACTACAACCTGTTGTTTCGATATGGTTAGTCTGTTGTTGGTGCTGAGTTAGATGATAACTACAATGATTTTGTTTTAGTAGTTCATTCCTGTGACATTTTATACCACTGGCTCTAGGAAAGAAGCACGTTTTTTACCCGACTACGGCAAAGCCAAAGGAGGGTTATGATTTTGACAGACTATGTATGTATGCATGTATGTTCATCTGTTCGCTCATAGCTCCTAAACTACTTATCAGAACTGAACAAATGAGGTATCGTTAGAAGCGTCTTGATCGTCCGCTGGTTATAGGCTATATGACGTGTCACCGAATCCAATGTGGCGCCCTCTGGCGGACAAAAAAACCAAGATTAAAAAAAAAAAAAATGAAGGCAAGCATACCGTGTTTGGTATCATTGGAAAGGGGTTCACTAGTACCATCCAAATATGTAATATTTAGTTGTGACTTGTCACAAATTATTTAAAAAAAAGGAAAGATTACCAAATAAATTAAGATACGCATATCGTGTTTAGTATCATTAGAAAGGGGTTCACTAGTACCTTTTAAATATATAATACTTAGCTGTGACTCTAAAATGGTTTAAATAAAAAAAATAAGTTTAAAAACTAAAACCCGACTACAACAAAAAGTGATCTAAAAAAATATAAAGTTTAAAAACTAAAACCCGACCACAACAAAAAGTGATCTAAAAAGTACAAAACAAGAAAATATTTCACACAGAAATCAAGACATAGGTACAAAATAAGCCGTGGTTGCATGCCATATTTATGTTCATCACACAAATAGGGGTACAGTCATGCAACCACGGCTTACCTTGACTATTTTGTACCTATGTCTTGATTTCTGTGTGAAATATTTTCTTGTTTTGTACTTTTTAGATCACTTTTTGTTGTGGTCGGGTTTTAGTTTTTAAACTTTATATTTTTATTTAAACCATTTTGGAGTCACAGCTAAGTATTATATATTTAATAGGTACTAGTGAACCCCTTTCCAATGATACTAAACACGGTATGCGTATCTTACTTTATTTGGTAATCTTTCCTTTTTTTACAATAATTTGTGACAAATCACCACTAAATATTATATAAATTTGAAATGTACTAGTGAACCCCTTTCCAATGATACCAAACACGGTATGCTTGTCTTATTTTTTTTTTTTAATATTGGTTGTTTTGTCCGCCAGAGGGCGCCACATTGGATTCGGTGATACGTCATATAGCCTATAACCAGCGGACGATCAAGACGCTTCTAACGATACCTCATTTGTTCAGTTCTGATAAGTAGTTTAGGAGCTATGAGCGTACAGATGAACATACATACATACATACATACATACATACATACATACATACATACATAGCCTGTCAAACTCATAACCCTCCTTTGGCTTTGCCGTAGTCGGGTAAAAAGTACGAAACAAGAAAATATTTCACACAGAAATCAAGACATAGGTACAAAATGGTCAAGGTAAGCCGTGGTTGCATGCCATTATAATTCATGTTCATCGCACTCTCATGGGATACAGGCATGCAACCACGGCTTACCTTGACCATTTTGTACCTATGTCTTGATTTCTGTGTGAAATATTTTCTTGTTTCGTACTTTTTAGATCACTTTTTGTTGTAGTCGGGTTTTAGTTTTTAAACTAAATTTTTTTTTTTCGTTAGTCGATGCTGCCTAACTGTTTTTTAAAAGCCCCCTTCAAGTCCTTCTAGTGGTTCGTGTCTAGGTCATCTCACCGCCTCTTTCTAGGCTGGCCTCGGCGACGTCGTCCATCTTCAGGCACCCATTGTATGAAGACTTTTGCGCAGCTGTCACTGCTTACGGCTAACGTCGTGACCCGCCTAATTTTATCTAAGCCTGCTACGCTAGCTTGCCTACGTCAGTTATGCCTGTTTTGAAATGCAGCGTGGTTTGTCCTGTCTTATTCCATCCAGAATGCTGCGCTCCAAGCTCGTTGGCAAACTCCAAGAAGCACGTATGCTAAATAAATACTGTGATGTTTATTTCAGAATTGAGTGATCTATCAACTATAACCAAAACTATCGTTGATAGCCCATGTTAATCGCAAAATATTACTTACCTACAAAATATCACTAAACTTCCATGACGAGAAGTAAGGAAACACTAATAATATGAAAGTTGTCCTTACGAGCATGGAAGTTAATCGGTTCATTTACGACACTCCTGGCTGCCGGAGTACCAGGGCGGCATGATAAGGTGGAGGTAACGGCTCCCGACTGCTGATTGATTTGTTTTTATGATAGCGTTTATGGCAGTTCGCGAGTTGCTCGAGGGGCAGAGGTGGGCTTATGACTGTTTTTGTGCTAAATGTTCCATTTACGGCCTCCGGTTATGGTTGATTAGATTGGTGTCGTATCTGAAAAGTAACTGTTATGTCACACTCTGTTATTGGCTAGCAATCGTTATAACTAAGTATTTGAACTATCCTGAGTTCTAACTATCCTAAGGAAGGATATTTTAACTTAAGTTTTCAGTTACGTTTGGTCACATCTATTTGGGCTTTTATCTTCATTATTTTTTATTAAAAATTTTGTAATATCCACCACCTACATCGTTTTTATATAATATGTAGAATCTATAAGAATAATGTAACCAGAATTTTGTATAAGTTTATTAAAAAGAGTGTCCGTGGAGTTTCTTGCTAGTACTTCTTCATAGAGACCTACCCTACGTTCTGGAACGAGCAACTAGCTTCAACTTTCTGACTAACTAACTGACTCTATTCAAAAGTGCCTGTGAATAATTTAGTTGAAATAAATGCTTTGACTTTGACTTTGGCTGCTGCGAAACATAACAGTGACGAGGAGAACCGGTGTTATCATCAGCACTTTTTGTTGGCAGCTATTTGTATGTATTTCCTAAGGTAAGTTAACCCTACAGCAAATCTCAATAAGTACCTACAGGTACTACTGTTGACGTCCTCTGTACTGCCAAATGAAAAAATAAAAAAACGTATTACTTACTTAACTTGAAAAAATTTACAGTAACTTGGCTGACACTTAAGTTCAACAGTTTTTTCCTAGAACTAATTTCATGGAATTGAAGTGCCAGTCATTCACTAAGATTTTTCGGCGACCACAAACTATAAAATTTACGTATCAAAACGTATTCAGTGCACATGCCGAGGCCCCAAAGTATCAATTTGTTGAAGTGAGCTATATCAATAAAGAACTTTTTATTCCCGCCATATTGTTCCCTCCCTGACCCTCCAATATGATTACGTTAATGATCGTTATTTTACGAACTAATTAATCATTTATCTCTCTAGATGATGGCTTTCAATGTAATAGGATTGGTCTTAGATGGCTGTTCAAATCTTAATTTTATTTCCGGAAAAATTGGAAATATTTGTGGTTAGGTATCATTGTTATTTGTGGTAGATATTTATGACAGATAGAATAGTCAAGTCAAGTCATGCTAAAATTTTATTCCAATGAATCAATTTACAGGCACTTTTGAATTGTCAAGGAGTCGGTCAGTTAGTTAGAAAGTTGAAGCTTGTTGAAAGAACTATCACCTCTGGTAACTTTAAATGTTGGTTACGCTATTTCTCCGGCAATTGTAGATCGATCGATTATTTTTTTAATAGGTAGGGGATGGTTAGTGGTGGTTCAATAGAGTTACCTTGAAATACTTCTCCTTTAAGGATGAAAAATTAGGGGATGGCATAGTTTTTTTTCGTGTTACCGATTCATAATGGATTTGGATGTTAACAAATGGGATAGGTACTAAAAAGCGAAAATAAAAACTTTTTTTACAAAATATACAACCGCCTTTAAAAAGTCCAGGTCAAGACCAGTCATATGTCTAGCAATACGAAACAACAAACAGAACAAAAGCCGGCGACTTCCGCACCTAAAGTCATCATACTTATTATGTGTTCAAAGCTAAAGTTATTTATCTCTTTTTAGTTTTAGAAGGCGGTTGTCTTTTAACAGAAGTGGTCCGGTAACATATCACATTCATGTAAGCTTATCCGCACTTCCTGATAATTCATCAGCTTACACCTAAATGGTGAAAAGATGTTTCAACAAAGTGAAGTCCATGAAGTCATGCAACAGTTTCCAAGTCGTGTATCGCCTCACCTACACTAACGACGTGACAGCCAGTAGATACGTGTCAGAAAGCTCTCCACGACCGACATTAACTGTACAAATAGGTCGTGATTGCCTCACGTAAGCCACTTTCTCACGTCCGATCAATCGCGGCCTCTTCCTGCCCACTGCGCTGTCGCACTAATGACTAATTACGCTTGTACAATCCCTCCTTTACACTATACCACTTGTATTACCGGCTACATTTTTCCTGCAAGCCAATTCCAACCTTAGAACCAACTGATAATGTTTGTATTGAATTGCGGGCTTCCATATTAAGACGTTTCCTATTCACGGTGGCTGGTGTACGCTCATTAGGTACTTAGTGCTATTGTGGAATGATTAGTGGAGAAGTTTCAGTCTTATCCCTTTCTAGCAGGGTTGACAATCGTTTGAGGGTTCGTCCAGACTTAGGTCCTGAGTAAAGTCTAGGTGAAGCGCTTCCTGAGGAAAGATATCGGCACGTAATGAGTTGAGTGGCATTCAAAACATCGTTATCTTTGTTCACCGCAGGTCTTTGTGACGACCGAATAACTTGTGTTCACTGTTCAGGGAATACAAAAGTGGAATAGAAATAAGTTTATATTATTGTAATATGCGGTCTGTTTTGAGATACAAATGAAAGATAAAACTGGGATTCTTATACCTATAGATGAAGACCAGTAATACTTTTAGTAGAAGAAAAAGTTTTATGGAAGCGGCCTTTTACCTACGATGGAATAAAACGACGCTGTAAGATTAAATTTTAGTAAATGCTTTTTCCAACACCTAGGTCAGTTTTTTATTTTATTCGGAAAACTTACAGCTCGTGTAAAACAGTGCAACTGAAGACCTTTTTCATTGATAAATAAATTATTAAATCCATAATTATAAACCTGCTAACTTTTGCCTGCGACTTCGTCAGCGAGAATGTCGGTTATCGTGGATGCAGACAAAGTCGCGGATTAAAAACTAGCGTCTGACCTTCCCCAGGGTGTAAGCTATTTTCATACCAAATTTCATCAAAATCGGTTCAGCTATTTCATCGTAAAAGCGTAACAGACAGAGTTACTTTCGCATTTATAATATTAATAAAGTATGGAAGTATGGATTATCAAAACTAAGAGGGCTTTGATAAGTTCATAAAAAACTCATAAAGAGGTTTTACACGAGGAGGTCACATTTAACTCAGCAGACCCATAACTCTATTGTTTACAAGCATCACAGACACTAACAAGATTGGAATAACTTGGGCCAGCTAACAACGTTAGTCTAAGACCATGGCGATATCCACTCGATACATCGGTATAATCGATACCTAGCATCGATGCCGTGTGATCGAGTTAGTGAGTTTGAGGTTGAATTAGCTTTGATGGATTGATCATGGGGCTTATGTTATGGTGGTTATACCTTCTTGTACCTTCACATTGTGTAGCACTTTATAATGATTATCTTTAGAATTCTGAAATAAATTATTTCAGTTTGAGTTTACCTATTTTCGGCAGCGGAAACTGTCTTACCCTGAACTTAGGGTATAGTAAGTATAGGGCTCTAGATATAGGAATTGTTATTTTTGTATTCATCATTTCAGCCGAAGGACTTCACCTGCTGGAAATAGGCTTCCCTCGAGAAATGGGGGGTTTTGCCATAATCGCCACGCTTGGCAGGCGGGTTGGTGATCGCAGTATGGCTGTTACAAAGGCACAGAGAACGCTGCTGCCCATTCTCTGGGGAGTCCCTTAGTCGCCTCTTACGACACCCACGGGAAGATATGGGATGGTGCTATTCTTTAAGTCCGACACCATACGGACATATATTTTTGTATTACCTGTTACTTATTCTATAAAACTAATATTATTTTATTATGCCATGATGATTTGTTGTTGGACTGTCCAGCGAGCACTTAAAAATACACCTAAATCGTGAAAATAAAACACGAATTCGTTCTCCTCTCTTATTTGAAATCAGATCAAAACGTAATTCAATATCGCAGTTGCCATCTGCCATCATTCTAAGGTTTATTTCCAATTTTAGCATCATCAGAAGTCATTTAGCTCTTCTCCAAAAGTACTACCGTCATATCTTTTCTTGCCACTAAGCAGTTTCCGAGTTTCGGCTTGAAAAGTATGGACGTGCCAGATGTGACGGTGTACCACACACATGGGAAATTTATTGTTTATCATTCAATAACATTAAACGACTACCATTACATTAGGCCTGCCGTTTGCAGTCAACCTCACTCATACTTCAATCGTTTCTGATAAGGACACTTATATGTAATCATGCATTGTATACAACCAGTTTCAGTTACAGTCTACTTAATAACATCACACTATGTAATCCACTTGTCCTCAATGGAGGTCTAACTAACGTGCATTAATTGATACGCTCGGGTAATGATGGCGTAATCCGCAGTAAACATAATACGCAGCTAATACCGGCGCCGTGCGGTGTTATCTCTACGTACCTTGTTGGCGTCGATAGTTCATTATTAACACGATTACTGGATCATCTGTATGTACGTAGCACATACATGTGAGCACTATGTTCTTTAAAGCTACCATTTACGAGGTATACCTCTTATTGACTTGAATATGCCCTGGCGGTTGGGAGAGTCATGCTCACTTGAATGTCTCGCTGACGGTGACGCATGTGTTGGATCATTCGGTTCCCTTCAAAATGGTTGAGCTAAATGGTGCCGATCCATGCGTCATGTTCGTTAACGGACGCCGTTAGTTGGGGCAGGTCATCTCTTAGCTGCCTCATTTATTTTAAATTTTAGTTTGAATTGTTACTGTAACTATATTTTTCTCTAGACCTCTTGTTACATTGTTCTCACATTGTACCCTTAGATTCAACATTAATGATGTAACCTAAATTTGTAATATATTATTGATTTTAAAAGAGTGTTCATGGAGTTTCTTACTCGTTCTTCTTCGTAGAAACCTACTGTTAGGAACGAGCAACTAGCTTCATCTTTCTGACTGACTGACTCTGACAATTCAGAAGTACCTGTAAATGGTTTATTGAAATAAATGGTTTCGAGTTTGAGTACCTACTATGTTGTAACTTTATTATCTGCCTAGACTTTTCCCAACTACGCTGTAGCCGAGTATGCTTCCAGTCGAACAGGATGCAGCTGAATACCTGTGTACACTTGGCAATGCTTAGCTGATGCTAGCAGTTCGTTCTGTATGTTTGATTCTGCTGCATGTATTATTATATTTATTAAATTGTGAATCCGCAAATACTTGAGAAGTGGAGATAGTTGAAGAGCGATAACCAAGCCGCAATGACCACTTATGTAGGAAGGATACACACACGACAAGAAGACATGGAAATTTGATAGATTCTCGCTCGACACATAAATTTTATATCCCCCCGGAAATAGTCAGGACATAAAACATGCAAAATTATACAAAAAGCCAATCAAACACTTTAGTGACAGTTAATGATAGTGTCATCAAATGCCATGTGGGAATTGATTGTAATGGTGATGGAAATAAGCAAGAAATTGTAACAAACAGATAGATTATGTGGCAGAGTTCTGGGTGAGCATATAAAACTTTATTACAAAAGAATAAGGTTCATATTCACTTTAGTAAAATGGACATTTTGGTAAACCTTGATGTGCTGGCGTCTGTACGTTAAATCAAAGACATACCATGATAATTTATATAATGTATAATACGAAACATTATCGTTTTATTGGACTGTTTCCAACTATAAATATAAATAGGTACCTACATAGTACTGATTAGCATTAATTCAGGTGCTATAAAATAAACATGATAACATTGCGACCGCTTTGATCTAGACTTTATTTTAATAGATGCCGTATTTCAGCTCGAACTGTAAAGTTTCCGTGGTGTAGCGGTTATCACATCTGCCTAACACGCAGAAGGCCCCCGGTTCGATCCCGGGCGGAAACAAAGCTTTTTGTTTTGTCAATTTAATTAAAAATAATTTATGAACGGATAACGTCATCAGCAGGGTGGACCGTCTAGAAGGAACTAGCGAGCCGCCCCGGCTTCGCACGAGTATATATTATCGTCATATTTCAGTAAATTTACACGAAACTTTAATAAATTATACAACTGAACCTTCCTCATGAATCTATCTAAAACCGCATAAAAAGCCGTTCAGGAGTTTTTGAGTTTATCGCAAACATACAGGCAGACAGACGCGGCAGTGGACTTATGTGTGGGTTTTATAATATGTAGTGATTTTAACGTATGGGTGGACTCAGTTAATGTCGGTATCTATCTATCATGAAGGAGCTCGTGGCTAAGTTAAAGCCGTACAAAGGTTAAGCTACGCTAGCCGCGGTCGTTCTGTGGATGGGTGACCATCCCTTTCATACCGAGTTCATTCCGTGCCTCGGAAAGCACGTAAAGCCCGGCTGTCATTTGTAGACCTTTGGCAGTCGTTATGGGTAGTGAGAAGCCAGCAAGTCTGACAACCAATCTTACCAAGGGGTATCGTGTTACCCAGTAAGTGGGTTGTGGAGGTCCGATAGGCAGTCGCTCCATGTAAAACACTGGTATTCAGCTGCATCTGGTTAGACTGGAAGCCGACCCCAATATAGTTGGGAAAAGGCTAGGCAGATGATGATCTATCTATCATGGTGATGACTCTTTTTTACTAGTTTTCATGAAGGGTTCTAAGTATCATAACTTTTGTAGTCAGTCATGTCCAAAATAGCTTGATAACTTTCTTCTATCCCGAAATTTGGCCACAAAGCTAACCAATAAAGCTGCTTACACACTTCGCAACTGTAAAAAATTTACAGCCAACCATAACTTAGTCCATTACCGTAATGAATTATGTGTAGCATCGTTAATCTGGCCTTAGATATCACTCCTCATCTGCGCAGCAATTACACCTAATTGAATATTAAGGCCGTCAACGATTGCTTATAAAACTGCCAAATTGCCGAGTGTAAAGGCGGCTGAAATGGAGGGGTCAGCCGAAGTGTAAATATCTTAATTAAAGAAGTGTTTTAAGGTGTGGGGGACCAGAATCAAGTAATTTTGCTAACTTAATTATAGTTCGATAATATGTAGGCATGCATGGGTAAGCTGTGCTTGCCCCGGTAGGTCCGAGGAGTGGTGACCATCTATTTCATACCGGGACCGCTATGTGCCTCGGAAAGCACGTAAAGCCTTCGGTCCCCGCTGTTATTTGTAGATCTTTGGCAGTCGTTTCGGTAGTCAGAAGCAGGGAAGTCTTACCTAGGGGAATCGTGTTACCCAATAACAGTTATTTTGGATCATGATCACCTTTAGGCGCTCACTGCTGAGCATAGGTATCCACCTAAAGGTTGGGCGCCTTGGGGGAGGCCAAGGGGAGGCTCAGCCGTAATCGCCATGTTTGGTCGCTGCATGTTGGCGCTCGTAGTAGGTACTCAGAAGGACGCTGCTGCCCATTCTTTGGTCAATATCCCTTCTGCTAGCCAATAAAGCTGCTTACACACTATGCAACTGTCACTTCGAATCAGTGGTTGATTAGCATTAATTCAGGTGCAATCCATACTTCCATACTTCCTTACTTCCTATACTTCCTAATATTATAAATGCGAAAGTAACTCTGTTTGTTATGCTTTCACGATGAAACGGCTGAACCAATTTTGATGAAATTTGGTAGAAAGATAAACTAAACCCTGGGGAAGAACATAGGCTACTTTTTGCATCCACGAAAACCGACATTTACGCGGACGAAGCTGCGGGCAAAAGCTAGAAGATTTAAGTAAAGTGATAGCATTGGTGTAAAACACTGGTACCTATTCAGCCATATCAGAGACCTAGTACAGTGCCTCCGATCTTGGTCGAGGGAACGGCATTTAAAAGTTGTGCAGAAGGTTAAGGGCGCGTATTCGATTTAGCGCAACTCAAAATCTAAATGATTGCTAGAATGGCGTAGCAGCATTGACACACACTAGTACAACAAAATGGTCGGTTTGTGTGCATCAGAAAAAGAAATACGCACGAAATAAGCACGAATTATTGAAATTGATCGACAAACGACAGCGCGCGATGTTTTACAGGGCTTTTTAAAATAATTGTATAAAATAAACGAGCTCGTATAACGGACTGAAAAATATTCTGTATATTAAATATAACATTTACTTTCATAAAATAAATATATCATGTTATGTTTTTATTCAAATACTGGTGAAAAAAAATTGTCAAAGTGAACCGATTTTCTACTTTTTCAATATTGTTTTTTAATACATATTAGTAATATTTTTGTAATTTTGGCTCTGTAGCTGTCTTTATGACTGTATATACTGTTAGAAAAACGCATAAAACAAAATATTTTGGCATATTGTAATGGTTGTATTCGCCCTGAAAGCTAACTCTGACGTCTATTTTCGTAAAACGATATGAAAGAATTGTCTTCGCTTTAAAAAACCATAATTAAAAATTATACTTTTACTCTGTAGCTGTCTAAATCAAGACTTAATCTTTCCAAAACTGTAAATTGTCTTTAAATAATCTGCTCACATAATTACGATATTGCTCTGGGCAAACCGCAAAAACATGAAGTTTTCGTCACGAATCGAATACGCGCTCTTAAATATCTGGGTCATCTAGTCACGGAGGACTTAAAAAAATATTCAGATATAGAAAGAGAACGCAGGGCGTTGGCGGTAAGGAGCAATATGCTGGCCCGTAGGTTCGCTCGATGTACCAAGGAAGTTAAAATAACACTTTTCAGGGCGTATTGCCAATCTTTTTACTCGAGCGGCCTGTGGGTTCGGTATACGCAACGAGCCTACAACGTCCTGCGTATACAGTATAATAATGCTTTCAGAGTGTTGTTGGGGTTGCTGCGCTATTGTAGTACGTCACAAATGTTTACAAATGCGCGCGTTGACGGCTTCCACGCTGTAATGCGTAAGAAAGTGGCGTCATTATTCTAAAGACCGCGCGGTAGCATTCTGCAGATGATTGCATCCCGCCATGACTGTCCCATACAGGCACACTGGGTGGGAATAGTTACGGGACGATTGTAATTGCTTTATTTTCTGCTTTTTACATTATGTACCTACTAACATAGATTTAAGAAAATTGTTACTAAGACATATGGATTCTGTCCGAAATAAATTAATAATAATAATATATCCGGTAAGACTGGAAGCCGACCGCAACATTAGTTGGAAAGGCTAGGTAGATGATGAGTTTTAGTTGGTAAAAATGACGAAAAAAGCCGTTCATTTACAAAACGGTTTTTAACCTCGGCAAAGTCATAAATCTGTCACTATCTCCCAAATATTTTATTGCTAGTACCTAGAAGATAAACGTGTACACGGCTCTTATCAAAGGGTCGTAAAAGTTTTAACTATTTCATTGACAACGGCTACCATAAACAAGATAATAGCGATTAGGTTGAATTTGGAGTAAGCATGTAAGTACAGAACCACTGGACGCCCGATTAATAAGAGGATTAGTCACAAAAATGAAAATATACCTAAAGAATTAAAAAAATTTAAACGTCACAAGATTTTTTTCCTTTAACGTGGGTGCATTTTACAAACTAATAAATTCACATAATATACTTTCAGACCCGGAAAAACTACCTATAGGAGTACTATTAAGTATTCTGTGCTATAGGCCTTACAAATATTTGTTCCGTGCGAGAATTGAACCCGTGACATGTAGCGCAGAAGTCAATCGCCCAACCATTGCGCCCTTGTGTCATTAAAACCATAGTTTAATTTCCTAATCTGGGTCATGATTATCAATTAGCTATTGACAACTTACCGAGTTTGCGGAATAAAGCCGCTGATTGACACTATTTATTTTGGTTAATTCAATCATTACTTAGTTATCTTAGATGATAACACATCAAACTTTTATTGTCGAAACTGAAAAGCGGCGTAAGTAGAATGAACGAAAGATTTGGTTTTTTTTTCCGAGTAGTGAACTCCCAGAACATGAAATCCTAAGTTTTATGCAACGCAAGCAATGGTTTATATCCACGCAATGCTCACACACAGCGAATATAAACATGCGGACATTACCGTGCGGATATGTGCGGATATGTGCGGATATAACCGGCACGACGACGCATCGAGCGAGTTTACGCCATCATAAAAATACTATGAAATAAATTGAAAAATTATTATCCCAAGTTATGACGTCGTTGAAGGTGGACGATTTAGCGAATGAGTAGGTAAATTGTTGCACAGATTTACTGTCTTACTGCAATGGATTAAAGTTGTAAATTATTTTGCGAAGTGTGGTACACACTTGGTGAAATAATTTAGAACTTACTTCTATTTTTGTATTGGAATTATTATACTCAGAGCAGCTCAGATTATCAAACAAAAGGCAGATAGACCGTGTGGAACATTGCGAGTGAAGCCACAAAAGCAAATACGAATTAAAAATCGAATAACTATAAACTTGTGATTGTATTCGCTTTTGATTTTTTATTTGTATTAGTATTTACTGATTCGTGTCAGTACAGCGCGAAGCGAATTGTAGGTATTCGCTTTGAAATTTGTATTTGCTTTGGTGGCTTCACTCTCAGTGTTTCACACGGCTTTGGTTTCATAATCTGAGCTAAAAAGGATCTAGTATTATTGTGTCTTTATATAAGCACTAGCTTTCACCCGCGTTATTTTTTTTCGGGTCCCTAATTGTTTTATAGAAATATAAAAATTCAATATAACCTATGGGACTAAAGGGTAACGTAGCTCTCTATTAACCTTTCGAATGTCTATGTTACACAGTCCGACATAAGCAGCGGAGGTTTGACCTTCAACGCTTACGCCCGACAGTCGTTGAGATATCGAAAGAATTTACAGAACTGGTCTAGTAGTTCGGGAGATTAGCTCAATCGCATATTTGGGAAAAGACTAGGCAGATGATGATATTGTATGAAAGTAATGTTACGGGCGTTTTCAGTAAATTGTAACTGTATACTGGCAGTTTACGTTTTTCCCTATACGATCATCATTATCTGCCTGACCTTTTCCCAACTAAGTTGGGGTCAGCTTCCAGTCTAACCAGATGCAGCTGAATACCAGTGTTTGACATGGAGCGACTGCCTGTCGGATCTCCACAACCCAGTTACTGGGAAACACTGTACACTTTGGTAAGACTGGTTATCAAACTTTCCGGCTTCTGACTACCAGTAACGACAGTCAAAGATCTACGAATGACAGCCGGGACCAACGGCTTTACGTGCTTTCCGAGACATGGAAACGTTTTTCCCCATTCGATACCTACCTACGGAAATATGATTCAAATGAATACATTAAAATCTCAATAAAAACGTACGTATCATGGCGTAAAAGTGCGATCGTAAATAACATTCGACATCGGAACCGTTTGCCTGCCTCATAATGTATTCGTAGAGTATGCGCTGACGCTTAATAGCGCATTATTAAGACTATTAGCTATTCACGTTATATTTATTATTGCTAAAATGTTGCATATTTATTGCTTGTAATGTGACGGTGGTTGAGGTGTAACTGTATTTTATTTGAAGAATTGATTTACGATAATTTGGCGATTAGGGCGGTGAAATATACAATTGATATTATCATTTCGCCATTGAAACTTAACGCACGAAAGTCAAAATATTTATTTGCTTTTAAAATAAGTATAATACCTGCCTTTTCTCATACAGAGAAGGCACAAGGATTGAACATCGCGCTTGCTAAAGGCTGATTTGCGATTTCAGACTTATTTTAATTATAAGGCCAGATTCCCGCATTCTGTTTTCCTTCAGCGATGTCAGTGATGTCCAATATAAACTTAGAAAGTACATCGGTATCACAAAATATAGAGTACAGAAGGACCGCTCCCGCCATCTTCAAAAATAATTACCTAAACTTGCCAGACTCACTAGGGCTGCTACTGTATAGACGCTGTAGGTTTTATATATAACAACATTTTTTCTTGTTCGTCGTGAAATGTTAATGTCTCTCATTTATTCATTTAGACAACACGTGACAGTCGAGTCAGAAGTCTGCTTGAATGAATGAATGCCTATAAACGTAATGTCAATGTGTGCGTGGTAAAAATGGCGGTTTGTTCTAAGCGGTCTCTCTGCTCGGGCGCGACGAAGCCTTACATACTTTGTGTAGGTATCATGAAATTGAAAAAGTCACATTGATACTTGCTCGTCCTCTGTTGCGGACCCGGCTTAACCACTGGGCCATCACGACATATAATAATTCCGGAAGACGCAACATTGGTAGGCCTCCCACCAGATGGACCGACGATATCGTTAAGGTCGCGGGTAACCGGTGGATGCAAGCGGCAGGTTGTCGCTCGTTTGTGGCGTTCTATGGGGGATGCCTTGTTCAATAGTGGATGTCTTCCGGTTAATGATGATGATGAATTCCACGTGTGTTGTACCTTTCGTTTGATGATGATGATGTGGTACTTTCAGTTTTTATATATTTTTATACTAACTATTGCCCGCGACTTCTTTCGCGTGAATGTCGGTTATCGCTGATCCAGACGAAGAAGCGGTTTAAAAAGTAGCCTGTATCTTTTCTGTGGGTCAAGCGTAGTCAGTACCAAATTGTAATTGTAATTGTTCATTGAAATCGATTCAGTAATTTAACTGTGTAAGAAACAAACTCATTTTCACATTTTTATTATTAGTATGGATTACAGATGAAGTAGTGGCTAGTTCTCAAATGTTAGTAAAATTAGCTAAACAGCTTTTACTTTGTTTGTTAGTAATCTCGGAATTTATATAACTATTCCAGAAAATACAATTTCAATAAGATTTCAAGGTTTTATTACGATCTAAGACTAAGCGTCTTAATTTACATCCGAAAGTGGACTTTGCACTATTTCAAATGAAAAAAAAAATCTCCGCTATATGAAAACCTAAAAAAAAATAACCATTTACTCCCTAATCCAAGCAATCAGCGTCGCACAGAATCTCCAAATAGTTTGAAGACGCCATTTGTACAAACGTCTCCACCTAGCTTATCCGGCTGCGAATACTTTTAAATCACGTATCCGTTTATTTATTTACTCGCACGCGACAATTTACATATAAGAACCAATTCAATTCCGAGGCTCACGGTATTCGCAAAGATTAAGGCTGTATATCCACCTCCCGAACGACCTATCCCCCCTTGTCACCCACGACGACCATCCCCACATAATCCGTATAAATCCACTTTATATTCATCCACCTTAAAGGCCTCAATAAAAGTATCTGTGTACTTTTTCGTTGGAGTTAAGTGTGTTGACGATTCATTTCGAATTCGAATTTCGGAATGATAATAATGGCCTACCGTAATGCTATTGAAGAGAAAACTACGTACCTGAAGGTGTGGTCAACCTCATGAGAGCCGACAACCTCTATTGAAGAACACTCTTTATCAGAAATGATGAAAACAAGCCCCAGGTTGCCTTGGCCACTTCTAAAAACTGGCATTGCTTACTAGTTCAGTTCTAATCCGTTATTTTCAAAAGTTTAGTTGCATAAAGTCATGTAAGTATTTTTTAATTGTTATTGAGTTCTCTAAACTACCCTTCTCGTTACAGACATAATATCGTACTAAAAAAACATTTATTTACAATAAACGTAAGAGCGTCTCTTCTCACAACAATATTGTGGTAAAGTAGACAGGCAAAATGCTTATTGCAACTGAAGATAATAATATATCGGAATCGATACAATAAATCTTGGATTATGACGTATTTGTGAAGTGGTGCTCCGCACGTGAGGTAGCGGCCCGGTTACATTCAAATGTAGCTTTGAGGTGCATGCGGATACATAATATGTATTTACGATAAAGGTGTTGTGTAATATCTTCATTCAATTTAATTATAACAATTGAGAAATCACAATGTAGAACTTTCAAAACTCTTATGAAATATTTAGTAATTTGTACAGGACTGCAAATTATCAACTCACACTTAAACTCAAAACCATTTATTTCAAATAAACCATTGACAGGTACTTTCGAATTGTCAAAGAGTCAGTCAGTCAGAAAGCTCAAGCAAAGATAGTGCATATTTTAGTTACAGGCTGTAATTGACCCAAAATATTTGGTGTTTAAAACTCAAACGCCTTTCTTATTCAGATTTCAATCAACGAAATAGAAATCTCGTATTGTGGGATAAGTCGGGAGCCAGTATGTCCAGCAACCCTTAAAATATGTCCTTACATATTGTGCATATACAGGATGTGTACAAGCTATAAACAAAAAGCGCCGTCCGTCTGGCCAGGGTTATCGCTGGCCCGCCTATTAACTTATGAAAATAAGCTACAATAACACTTTGTTTATTTTGCGTTATTCCTTGCTGGGGAAATTTGTGATGGACCAAGGAGTTAGGGTTAGGATGTCAAAGTTTGGAGCTTGGTTTTTTTCATCGGTTTACTTTATGTGTCATGTATAATTTTGAAGTTGTTTGAATCTAAGTAGGTAAAAAAAAAAAAAAAAAATTGTTTAGATGTAATGTGCCATTACGAAACCGTTATTAATTTTAGTAAAGGAAGCAGGGGTTTAGAAACAAAAATATCGAGTCCAATAGATTTGATCAATGAATCTAGCAGAGATAGAGCCAGCCACATCCATAATAGTTCATAACTACGTTAATGATTCCACAAATGTAGGCAGGTGTCGTATAAGTATTATCGTACAACGACGTACTGTACCCTAGCGACGGTATTGTACTAAGTGTCGTGTTTCTGAAAGAGTGTCAGGTGCTTAACTCGATTTTAGTCTAAAAATAAAGTTGACATTTTTGGACCTTGCCATTTAATATTATTTTTTTCATTTTATTATTTAACCACGTTAAAAATGAAGAGGACCAACTTTGAGCATCCCATTCTAATAACATTTTGAAGGAATGGTTTGCTTGTGTGTGTCCCACGCTGGGCGCCA
Organism: Charanyca ferruginea; assembly: GCA_947361185.1. Classification (NCBI taxonomy): domain Eukaryota; kingdom Metazoa; phylum Arthropoda; class Insecta; order Lepidoptera; family Noctuidae; genus Charanyca; species Charanyca ferruginea. Next base: position 26,971,342 of record OX376067.1, on the reverse strand, counting down.
GTAGCGCTGTGTGTGTCCCACGTTGGGCGGCAGTAACCGGTCAGTCGGACACCGTCGTCTAATGGATGTTGTCAATGTAAACACGAGGAAAAAACACCATGTGATTACATAAAGTTGTCATAACTGTTTCAGGTTCGTAGGTAAACATCGGGATTGTCGTGCATTTTTTCTGTTTTCATTTCAAAGTGTCTTTCTGAACCTTTTTGTATGGGTAATGTTTGGCTATTTGCGTATTTTTCTTGAGCGAGAAATGATGATTTCTTTGTGTAAGCCTTTTAGGTTTTGCCTTCTATAATATTTGTTTTGAAATGTAGGACTGTTTGAATCTACAAAATATTTATTTTTCCAGCTATTTGGACAACTAGTTATTTCGTAATGCCCAAAAACCTTACTATTGTACTTGAAAAAACCTCCATTTTGCTATCTAAACACTATACGTTGCATCTAAATAACGAATCTAACCTGCTTCATTTGTAACAAACACTAGACATGAATTACACTCAATCGGACCACTTCCCCTCACAAATAAACGTGTATACAGAGCAAAGGGAACACTCAAAAATGCCCCTGACAAAAGGGCCGTGAAATCTTAGCCCACCTCATAAAACACGTGAAACAATATCTTGAACGCACAATGCAAAACCAACTTAACAACAACTCTTTACAAACCACTATTCCCAACCAATAGAGTTGAAAATTTGAAGGTTCATCGATAAATGTAAAGTGGCAAAGATTCGGCTTTTCCTGAACCATAAAAGTATATTGTGCGTTTGTAAACGCTCGGTTGTTTGTCACCATTTGCATATAGATGTTTGCGTACGAATCTAAAAGGATTTGAATAATCATAGATTGTAAGTGGGGATCAGCAGGTAGATAAATATTTGGAAGCGGTCCAACATTTGGTGAAGGAGAATTAAAAGAGTGGTGAGTTAAGTGACAGGTAGCACTTTTAAACTTTTATAAATTGAATTGCAATTTAACTTCAAGCATTTCCAGATTGGGGAACAAACCTGTGTTTTCCTGATAAATATTTATATGAACTTTGCAGATGTTGAAAGTTGTTCGGCATGTCGCCAAACTGACTGTAGAGTGAACTTTGTATTAGGTAGTAGAGTTCCTAGAAAAGCCGATTGATATAGCAAGGAGCCTAAAAAAATTTCAAAGTACGGTAAATGAAGGTCTGATAATTTGTTCTTAAGGTAGTATAGTATAGTATAGATACACCGGTTAGGGCCAGGAACATTGGATATTACAAAAAACACATCTCAGAAATAAGTTAACTCGTTACCAAATCGCACAGAGTTCCTTCAACCCTAGCTATTTTCATAATCGTGTCGCACTCTAGAGCACCAGAACTCTGCCGAGGCTCCACGGCGTCGCAGCATTGTCATCAGATCCGATGATATTCATTACGTTTATCCGCCGGAATGAATGGAATGAAATGAAAAAGCCGAGGTGCTGAGTGCAGGCACGTACTCGGCATTAACTTTCGGTGTAAAATCTGGAACTGTGGAAAAGGATGAAAAAGGTGTTTACGATATCTAAGTGAAATTGTATGAATTTTTGGAATATGTACCACATATTTTTGTAATGTACAATAATAATATGCCTGTCATTGAAAAAGTTGCCTCACTTATATTGTGAAATTACAGATTATTTTTACATGTCAAGTATGGTGGAAATTATAATAGATCTTATTTAAAGAAAGAACGACAAAGCTCTGTATCGTAAGAGGCAAAAAAGAAAAACGTTTCTTTAAATTCGGCCTACTCCCACCCAATTTTAATCAGCCAATACCATCCATATACAAGATTACCATACCAAAACAAACAGGCTAATAAATAAGCGTATTTTCTTATATTCAGTACAGTACAGTCCGTACCCCTAGTCCTTGACAGAAGTAAAGAGGTCCGTAGTAGGCCGCGCACGTTCCTCCGCACTCGCCGAGCCGGTGCCTCCTCCAAATTATATAAATACCCCATAAATACTCGCCACCATAACTGTGCAAGTGGTAATCACGTCGAGTGTCACCATCATACTCATCTGTACTTTGAATATATAACATGTATTTGTGCTAAACATTCGGATTTGGGCGGCTGTAATCAGAGAATGACCTTGTTGCGAATAGTTTCTTTTAGTTCTTGCAGGCTGATCAGTTTACATATATTCGTTCTATTCCATTAGCAAGTTTCTTAAACCAGAACTGTAATAGTAATTTCTTAAAATTTCCAGCCAACGGAAGTCGCTGTATTTATCACTTGAATTATTATTATGATTCTTTGTCAAGGAGATTCAGGGACTGGCAAACATTTTAAATTCCACCTTTACGAAAATCAAAATCAAAGACACAAAGCACAGGTTGATTATCCTTTGATCATTCAAAAGCTATATCTGTATTTCCATCTCTTCTTTCTCCCTTATTCCAAACAAAACCCTCCAACTCCACTCAAATTCCAATTTTCATTTCAAAATCGTCGTCCTGTTAAATAAAATGATTGCGGGACTCTGTAGCATTATCTCAATGGTTCGGAGCTACCTCAGATGTGAGAGTCTCTCTGAATAAAGTGGCAAATTAAGTAATTGTATGCAAGTGTCCCGAAGGGGAGCATGATTGGCCCCAACAGATGCTTGGAGAAACTCTTGTGGTGTATTTTTTTGCGTCTGTTGGTTTTAAGGTGACAGAAAGAAAGAATAGAATACATTTTAATAAAATGTAGCATGTTTATGGTTACACGAATGGCTTTTTAGAAAATATTATGTTATTGTTTTGAATATTACTTTAAAGTGACAAGTTGATTACCTACTCTAACATTTTTTTTCTTTCCTATATTCTCAGAACGCATTACTAAAATTAATTTTGCTCTTGTCTTTAAAACAATTTTACTTTCTGGTTATTTTTACCAGGTCAGCGTTGTGTTGAGATACTTTCTCTTGACAAGAAAGCAGATAGCCAACTTGGCACTGATTATGCTATCACACTAAACGTTTTAAATATAATTTTTACAATAATAAGTAACAATGGAGCAGGCACATAGTACAAGTTATACATTTGTATAACATTCGAATCTTAATCAAGTGTAGGAAGAATCATGTTTAGATGGTTGGGCTTCAGTTGTCGGGAGCAGTGCGACAGTTTCCAGTCGGAAAGTCGTGCACTGTCGTTGACACGAGCCGTGTCCGGTGCCGGTGGTCAGAGCCATGAGCTTGTAGACCCGGCGCAAGTTTGTTGAGTGTTTAACTGAACTTAGTTCAGTTAAGTTGCGATAGTATTCGTTGTGTGAACTGGAATTGGAATATTTAAAATATGCATGGTAGCCGCATTACGTTCATTGATCGACCATCGATAATGTTTTGATGTGAATAATGTGACAAAAATTCGCAGTCTTGTGAACCTTAAATTTAACGTCCTACTCTTAAGTATTAATAGGAACCTAGTAAAACTATTGTTTTATTTCGCAAAATTTTTGTCTTTAAAATTTTCGGTAACTTGAACATGTTACTGTATTAACCGATGCCAGAAATGTTGCCATGACAAAAATCTATCAGGCTTGTGAAAATCTCCGTCAGTAAAACGTGAAATGAGTTTGAGATGAGCTGTCAATACATTACATTCATTATCACCGCCTATCAGTGAGATGACAGCTCACCTGTAACTAACTTCACCTTTATTTACACAGGATGATTTTTACGGTATAAACCAGCAAATTATTGAATCTGTATGTGCCATGTCTATCATTATCATCAAGCTATGTCGATGATTAGACATAGGTCGAGCAGTGGTGTGTGAATCAGATGCGCGTGTCACCGCCATCGCTACTGCATGCACTTCACTTGTTCACTCACTGTGGAGGGCAGTACGAAATATCACTGGACTTGGACCTTTTGGAAGAAGAGGTAAATAGTGAAAGGTAACTAGACAGTGTTGTTGAACATCAGGCTGGACGACTGTAGTTGAAAATTTTGCTCGAGATATTATCTTAATCGATATACATCAAAGCAAGAAACCACTTAGTGATTGATCTCGAAAACTAGTTACTTGACCAATAGTAGTTTATATACTAGAGAAACTAAGAACAGATTGCCTCTTACTTTTCCACAGACGAAGTCACGGGCGACAGCTAGTAGAATACGATATACATAACTGCATTTCAAGAGAGTTCGTCAGGATACATTATACAAATGATTTTGTGAAGATCAATCACTTGGATCATCCAATATTTAGGTTTTATTTTCTGAACTGTACCTACTTATTCTTTTCAGCGTTTCGATGGGAAATATAACCATGTTAGATTTTATGTTTAGCCCAGTATTCTGCTACGGCAACGGCATCCGCAGACGCAGTCATTTGGTCCTCAAGTGTGCAGGTTATAGGGCAAGATAAATGGTGGACCATCGTCCGTTGAAAATAACCTAAAGCGTAACGATTGACGACAAAGTTGGTGTCCCCCTACCGGCTACCGGTTGTATCAATTAAAAGCGACACTCAGTGACTCGGAAACGACACGCGATTATGTCCGACGCATGCATCCACCTCCGCAGATCGATTGTGAATGCCTTGACAGCACGAATGAAATCTTGTAATAAGTATTTCGTTTAATGTTTCATCTTCTCCTCATGCATTTCTAGCAATTTTCTCACTCACTTCTTCAACTAACTGTCGAAATATTTTCCTACTACTTACCTAAGTTTCATTAAAATTAATCTGCTCATCTTTGCCTAACTTTTCTTTATATGTATATCTTCTTAAGTTTATCCTTGATGCTTCGACCTCTGATCAATTACTTAATTACCGCCTACTTATCATTATATTTAACTAAATTTCCTATTTTTATGACAACTGTCAGTCCGAAGGCTGCATTGCACGGCTGTCATATGAAACTACCCTCGTGTATCGTCCCCTACACGTAGCCATCAATTAAACAGAACAGTCGGTGAGTCGGAAACGACACGCGTCTCGCACCGTCCAACACACGCCACAGCTACCGGGCGCTGCGATGTTTTCTATTACGTGTTTTGATAGCAATTTGCTCATACAAAATATTTCATCACAGGTTTGCTTGACAAAAATGTATTCTAAAAGCAAGCGCTTCTTGAGTGTAGTAGAATTTCGTTGTTCTAAGAAATGGACGAAATGTAAATTATAGTTCTAGAAATAGCTTAGTAAAACCAAAAAAATAATAGATTTCGATACGCGTTGAGACGTGAAGTTGCAGACGCCAGCCCGTTATACCATACTAAACCAAGTATATCAAAACCTATTTTGTTTTTTAAATATTATTTGTGACTAGCTTTTGCCCGCGATATCGTTTGTGTGAAAGTTGGTTATCACGGATGCAGACAAAGTCACGAATTAAAAAGTAGTCTACTTATGTCCTTTTTAGGGGTTGAAACTTAGTATGTCATCAGTAGTTTAGCCATGAATGCTTTACAAACAAACTCATTTTTGCACTTATACTATTGGTATGAATTCTTTGAAATCCTATACGAACTATTTCAACCAGCAATAAAGAGATAGAAACAGAATTGTTATGCCTTAACACGTAATGCGCCCAATCCTTCACGCATTTCGCATCAAAAAGCGCATAGAAAACTATCCTTTTAATACTAAACAAGCCAACTTCATCTTTAATTACATCGAAATAAGGGTTACCCAACTTTTCCTGACTAATGATTAACACAATGCATTGTCATCGTCACATAAGAGATGAAATCACACGTGACTGTCGTGTGGGGAGCTAAAGTAATATTTGAGCTCACTGGCTCCATTTTGTTGTAAATGTCATCACAATCGGCCTAATCTAGTCCAGAAAAGCCATGTTTTTGAATGGGGACACTTCAATAATTGGTTGTTTTTTGGTTTCGTCTTAAAGACCTTACGACCATACGGATTGATTGATCATGGTTAAGCTACGCTTGCCGCGGTCAGTTCATGGATGGGTGACCATCCATTACATACCGAGTTTCTTTCGTACTTCGGAAAGCACGGAAGGTCGTTGGTCCCGGCTGTCATTCGTAGATCTATGGCAGGCGTTTTGGGTAGTCAGAAGCCAGAAAGTCTGACAAACAGTCTTACAATGGGTTATTGTGTTACCCAGTAACTGGGTTGTGGAGGTCAAATAGGCAGTCGCTCCATGTAATAAACTGGTATTCATTACTGCACCTAGTTAGACTGGAAGCTGACCCCAACATATTAGGGAAAAGGCTGGGCAGAAGTTGGTCCAGACCTTTCTAGACAGTACAGTGAGTACCACTTACCTATACATACTACGTACGATATGTTACCATTACCCATGGCAACAATTCGTAACACATATTTCAATTGCAGTATTTCATTTAAATATAGTATAATATATAATATAATGTGGGGACATTTTCACACACGGCCATCTGACCCCAAACTAGGGAGACCCTGTACTATGGGTGTCAGACAGCTGATATACATACACAAATACATTTTCTTTTTTGTAAATACATACATATATAGGTAAACAACACCCAGACACAAGGCAAACACAAGTGCTCATCACACAAATATTTACCCTGGGCGGGAATCGAACCCGCAATACGCTGCGCAGCCACTGCGCCAACCGTGTCGCAACCAAATGCAAAAACATTTCACGTAAATCTCTTCATACATGAAAAACAGCAGACAACAACACTGTCCGACACCTGCTGAGACATATACAGCCTTCTTCAAGATAAAAAAGTAATGCCTAGACAAGATTTAGCAAAAAACGCAGGCGTAGTCGCGTGCGCAGCGGGTAGCCGGAAGGAAACACGCATAAGTCACTGAGAGCGCGTACTTCCGGTGTGAGATGTGCGCCACGTGACCATGCCAATTAAACCCTGAGGGGTAAGGAGCAGCGAGGGATGGCTAATCGCTGAGAAGGTATGGGAATTGGTGGATGTTTTATAGGTAGCCACTTATTTAAGTAGAAAATATAAGTAATTATGAACCAATATATCTAAAATGGCCGTGTGGTGCCGCCCGCGAATAGCACCACCCCATTTCTATACGTGAGTGTCATAAAAGGCGACAGAGGGATATTGACCAGAGGATGGGCAGCAGCGTCCTTCTGAGTACCAAAAAAGCTTTTTCCAAAAAAAGAAAACCGCCTTCAAAAACTAAAAAGTAATAAATAACTTTAGCACAGAACACACATTACTTTACTTTCGGAAGTCGGTGGCGGTGGCTTTGTGTTTGTAATTTTGTATTGCCACCGACTTCCGAAAGTAAAGTAATGTGTGTTCTGTGCTAAAGTTATTTATCACTTTTTAGTTTTTGAAGGTGGTTTTCTTCTTTTTGAAAAAGCTTTTTATTTTTTGCTTTTTAGTATTGCCTTAACATCCAAATCCATTAAGAAACGGTGACACACTTAAAAGAGATTGAAAGTCCTCCAAATATTGAAGAAACTAAAACGTCGTCTAAGTATTTTTTTGTGATTCTAATATTGTGAGGGATAATATAACTCGGTTATCCTCATACTGCTATAATTATATATATCCTTTAACTACTTATAAGTATAGCATTTTTCATTGCCTTCGTCATGGAATTCCTAAGGATTTTACCTTTAGTCTAAGAAAAGGTAGAGTAGTATGTGGTTGGAAATTCAAAACCCAAACAGACAAATGACATGATGTGATTTTCCTATATTGTACTTATATTTACAACTTGAAACGTGGTTATTTCTGAAAGTTCCATTAGCACATATAATTAATCTGAGACACGTATAACAGTGACCTTGGCATATATTCGAACCAGGTCGTAGGGTTTGGTGTCTTGGCTAGAGGCTGAGCATTGCCATCCAACGCGGCAATGTCGCCAGTCACTTGACCACATGACCAGTTTTTAAACCTCAGAAACTACTCCTTGATCTATAGAGTCAACAAAAGAACAACATAAAAAGGTTCACATACTGGCTCTGAAGGCATAATTAAACTTTTTTCGATCCGATCGCTTAAACATGATAATTGTCCTCCGTGTGATGGATATATTGCCATTCACTTCATACATTAGACAATAGTTCAAGAGCGTAATGTGCTCGATGAGTGTTTGATGTCTCTAATGTTCCATTAAACAGTTTTGTTTCTTTAGCACTGGTGACTACTGAGTAGTATCGGACAGACAGACGACAGACGACAGACGGACTAGCTGTGACTATAGCTGAAACATGCAACCACTTTGTTGTTTCTAAGAAAACATTACCCTCTTTCTACCAGTGCGTCAACAAAGGTGAGTATAGACATATAGATTTTCTGTTGAGACGATCGGCAACAGATATCTTTGCAGTACTATACCGTTTCCGACTCGTAATAGTGATGACTTTAGGCTATCAACCATTCCATGAAGCTTTTAATGGGATGTCAAAGTTCGCTTAAGAAATGTCACTTTAATGAATGTCACCTTGTTTTTAAGCAAGTTACTTATGTTTTGATTTTTTGTGCCTCGAAAAGCACAAACGTTGGTCCTGGCTCTCATACGTAGATCTTTAATAGTCGTCATGGGTAGTCAAAAGTCAGAAAGTCTGACAACCAGTCTTACCGTGGGGCACCGTATTACCTAGTAACTGAATTATGGAGGTCAGGCCGACAGTCGGTCCATGTTAAATAATTTGCTGATTTTAAGTTGTATTGCTTTACTGTTGGATGTTCTTGTAGAGTTCCAAGTGATTATTTAATTCTCTTGAACGCATATTTTGTGTCATTAAATAAATCTTACTTTTGTGTACTTCCAAAATACGTTCATCATCGTCTGCACCTACATAATTTACAGTTGCATCTAGAATTAAAACTGCCATCTAATTGCCACGTACATATTTCTTAGTTCTCGTGCCGCCAGGAAGCGCTATGATTTATTCATCTTTCACCTCGGCGAGGCGCTAAGTGGCCGATTATTTGCTCTATCTATTATCATATATTATGTCCGTGACGTGCTATTAATATTTCAGTGTTGGCCAAAGGTTCGACGATCAGAATAACTGGGAATTTGTAGGTTTACACCTGCTTACGTTTGTTAGTATCAGTGATTGAATGGAAGAGAACGAAATGTTTGGACGCACGCATGCGGGACGATCATTTTACTTACGAAAAATATTTATTTATTTTCTTACCTCAATGTACAGCACCTTTGTAAAGGATATAGACGAAGGCAAGAGAGGCTGCCCGCTAACTTCCTGAACTAGAACCGTCTCCAAGGACATGACAAGTCAAGTCAGAATCAAGAATCAGGTGGGCCGACCCCAATAGGGAGTGCGCCAGGGGAATGATGATAATGAAGTTACAGTACGTTAATTGGTCTACACATATAATCTAGTAATTAATCTGTGGAATATTGATGCCAAAACTATTTTTTTTCCAAAACCTGTTACTCGACTCACTAGGCCTCCAAAATAAAAATTATACATTGAAATAATCTCTATATATTAAATATGTATTGTAAGTTACAGGACATGTGTGGAGACAATTTGTAGCAGCCGTCAGGAGATAAGGTGCTGCAAATTAATCTTAATCTTAATGCTTCATTTGAAATATCTTAGGTACCTGGCTGCCTGGCTATGTTACAGTCTGTAACATGATCACTCAGATATAAGAGTACTCCTACTTGGACTAAAACAGATGTATGGCTTACAAAACAAAAACCAACATAAACATAAAGGCATACCTGGTCTAGTTATGAATAGCACCTGATAGAATTCCTTCCCACCACACTGTGGCACACAGCACGAAGAAATATGGCGTCCATTCAGACGTGACTGGAGATTGACTACAGTACTAAACGTACAAATATTCTCTCACACTCGCTCATCGGTGCACATCCGTGATTAGCTCGTGGTTTCTGTAAACGGCGCGCACACAGCCGTAAATCAACCGTGTCCTCTCCGCGAATAGATCCTAGTTGTGTACCTTTGTTTTTAAGGGACCAGTTTTGACGCGTATGTTTGATGGGAGATTAATCAATTTCGGAGTGTATAGGAGTATGGACTATTTATTTATTTATCTTTTATTTCAGGCAACTAAAGCCTTATAAATCACAATACAAATATAAGTAAAGAATCAATAACTATAAACCAATACCTACAATTTTTTTCAATAGACTTAAAAACTACTGCACATGAAATGACGGAGGCGCATTAATACATACACACCATTTGGTCAAAACTTTTCTTTATGGAACGTCACCTAATGTTGAGTCGGAACGCGCACCACAAAGGACTTGGAATTGGTGTAATAGAGCGCCTCAAACATCTCCACCTTTAAGGCCCAGTTGGTCTTCACCCGTATGTTCTCTACGAATTCTCAAAATATAATCAATATTGATCGAAGCCTTAATTTGCTTTTAGCATAGAAAACTATTTGGAAAGGTGCAGATATTTTAGTTTCCTAATTAAAATGCCTTCCATGCTAAAGGGTATTTATTAATGAAGGTTTATACTCCAATCAGATTTGCTTTAAAAGCAGTCTACATCAAAGCTGGAGGATTTAGAAAAAACATGTAAATACACTTCGTCTTGTGATAAGTGTGACTTACAGGTAAGTATCGGTATTTTCTCTTTTATATATTATGCCGTCTGTCCTTCTGTGCGCTTAGATATTTGAAACTGCGGAACGGATTTTAATGCGGTTTTCGTCAATAGATAGAGTAATTCAAAATAAATTTTTATACGTGTAGTTTGATATTGGTGTGTGTTAATTTGTTGAAATATGACGATAATTGTTTAAGATAACGGAAGAAATCAAGTATTGCAACCGTATGAAGCCCGGGCAGGTCGCTAGTCTTCATTAGACCTAACTTTCCGAAACAATTAGGTACTTGACACCACAATTTATATATACTTTACTATACTTTTCATAAGGTGTCTAAACGAGTTTCGTCCATAGTTTCTGTACGGAAATTGTAAAATGTGACTTCACTTAATTGCCAACTCAATTGACTTAGGCATTTATTGATTTCAAAGCACAATAAATCGAATATTACTGTTAACTGAAAATTATTCAGGCTTTCAGGTTTAATATAAAGTAGTTTTTAGAGAAGTTGTGTCACTTCATCATCAGCCTTATAGCTTTTTCATAACTATGTTGGGTCGGCTTCCAGTCTAACCGGATGCAGGTGGATACCAGTGTTCTACATGGAGCGACTGCTTGTCTGACCTCCACAATCCAGTTACTGGGTAACACAATACCCCTTGGTAGGACTGGTTGACAGACTTTCTAGCTTCTGACTACCTATAAGGACTATCAAAGATCTACGAAATGACAGCCGAGACCTTTCAGCTTTACGCGTTTTCCGAGGCACGGAGAAAACTCGGTATAAAAATGGATGATCACCCATCCACAGACCGACCGCGGCAAGCGCTGCTTAACCTTGACCGATCGATTCGTACGGCTTTTACTAAGCCTTTAGCTCCTTCTCCAGAAGTTGTGTCACCTTGTGTCTTGAAAAACAATTTCAAGACACAAGGTGACACAACTTGCTTTTGCCCGCGACATCGCGTGAATGTCGGTTATCGTGGATGCAGATAAAGTTGCGGATTAAAAAGTACCATACGTATCATTATACCGATTTACATACATTTCTTCAAAGTCGGTTCAGCCGTTTCATCGTGAAAGCGTAACAGACAGAGTTACTTTCGCATTTATAAGTAAACCGATTTTGATGAAATTTGGTCAAAAAAAATCTAATCAAATCGTTTATTTGTGATACATGGGTTACATACAGGTGCTTATAACATAATGATATACTTAATAATGTTCATTCCATGAAAAAACAAACAAAAAAACTGAAATGAACTGGTAAAAAAAACTGGTACGAAAATAACTTGAATCCTGGGGAAGGACATAGGGTACTTTTTAATCAGCGACTTCGTCTGCATCCGCGATAACCGATTTTACACGGACGATGTCACGGGCTAAAGCTAGTATTAAATAATAAGTAATAAGTATAGATGGTGTCCAGTCCAGTACCCAATTGTTCAGAAGCAGCGATCCATCAAACAAAGAATATAATTCCTCTGTGTCACCGTCCATATCTCAGTACAGTCGCCAATGTTGGCTATCTGTTAACTGGATCAATTCGTTGGCGGCGCGACAAATCATTTAATTGCCCGGCTTGTTACCGGATTAGCTGGTGACGTGGACAATTGGAACTAGTCACTACAGAGGCTCTAGAATGTTGCTATTTTAGCGCCTATGTTTCTGAACATTATTGTTTTAAGTGGTTTAATGGTACCTTGTTATATGTAAAACGTTTCTTAGAGTTTTGAACCGACTTATCGTTATCAATTCGCATGTTTATATATATATTTTTTTTAATATATGTTCGGGCATAACTCTGTCATATATAGACGGATTCGTAAAATTCTAATTATTTCGAAATGGTCCCATATAAATTTTACCAAAATTGATCCAGCCCTTTTTGAGAAAATCAACAAATTCCCAAAAAAAATACTTGGACGACGTTTTAGTTTCTTCAATCTTTGAAGGATTTACAATCTCTTTTAAGTGTGTCGCCGTTTCTTAATGGATTTGGATGTAAGAGCAACACTAAAAAGCGAAAATAAAAAGTTTTTTCGAAAAAAGAAAACCGCCTTCAAAAAGTGATAAATAACAGAACACACATTACTTAAGTTTCGGAAGTTGGTGGCGGTGCCTTTGAGTTTGTTGTTTTGTATTGCCACCGACTTCCGAAACTTAAGTAATGTGTGTTCTGTGCTAAAGTTATTTAGCACCTTTTGTAGGCGGTTTTATTTTTTTCGAAAAAACTTTTCTAAGATAATTTCTATAAAACAGGCATAAATTCTCGCGAAATAGGTGAGTTTTCTTCATCATCATATTGTCAGCCTATTGCTGTCCACTGCTGAACGTAGGCCTCCCCCAGAGATCGCCAACCAACCCGGTCTTGGGCAGCCCACATCCATTCGCTGCCAGCCACCTTCTTTAAATCGTCGGTCCATTGTGCCACAGGGCGTCCCACACTACGCTTGCCCAAACGCGGTCTCCACTCTAGAGTGGGTCTGCTTCATCTACCGTCTGTCCGTCTGCAGACGTGGCCGGCCCACTTCCACTTCAGCTTCCTTTTTAACGAAGTCAAAGTCATTTAGCAATGTCGGTGACTTAATTTTTTTAGTTAATAGGTAAGTACAGTCGAACAACGTAATTAGTTTACACATTGCACGCACACGCGGTATGAAGAGTTACATACACAAACGTTAAATAAAACAAACGAGTTCTGCTTTTTATTAGTGTGCGTATGTCGCGTCACTAAGCAGTAACTATAATATCAATGTATGTATCGACATCAGTAATCTGTATAATTGAATAAGTTATAATATTTCGCACCCAATCATTGTAACAGGTTTGGCGCAATGGCTAACGTATCTGGTTAGTTATTAAGAAGTCTTAAGATCAAATCTCGGTTGCAATTCATTCTTTTTGTTTTGTAAACATAATTTTCGTAAAACTTTCATTACCTGGTTGAATTGCTAACAATTCAATTCCGTTCACAGATGAGTAAAATAACGTTTGAGAAGTGCGCACGGAACTCTCAGTCAATTTATTTTGACCGTTTAGGATATAACTACCCACAATTTTTGTTTATTTTTTTATACTTCCACCTTAGTTTATAAAAAATGAGCATTCTTCGTTGTCAGTCTACGAATATAAATTGCAATCCTAAGTATATAGATGAACACTCATATTTCTGTGCGTTCTTTGTTTGTGATGCAATTGTGCTTGAACTTCTTCCAACCATGCAACAAGACGCAATTCATTGTTTTGCATGAGCAAAACGTTTTCATTAGTGAAATTGCAAGGTGATTATTAATATCGGTGAGTAACAAAGCTACTCGTGACAATGTTTTCATTACGTTAGTAATATTCCAACTCAAATTCTTAACTTATCTCACCTTTGACCTATGACTAAATTAATGTAAAATAATATTTAAATATATCAGAATTTGATTCTGATAAAATTTACTTATGCCAGTCTGTTTTTGTCTAACATAAAACAATTAGTCAAAATAAAGAAAAACTTTTAAATTATGTAATTAAAATAGTCATGAAACACGTTTATTATTTATCTAGTAAATAAATAACGGTATTAAGTTTTATTACAATGAGGCAATATAAGACAGTCAGTTAATTTATCTATGATTAATTATCCACCAATTCACCATTGTTTATCTGCATTATTTTAAATATTATTTTGTTTTTATTCATTAAGGAGAACCGTGCAGTTATGTGTCCATCGGAGTCCGTATTCTGAAGAAATAGACCATCATCGACGTGGGCCAAAACCGAAGGCGAATTCTTCGGCTCGTTACCACGACATCGTGGCAAGGCTGTTTACGGGACTAATCCGTTTTTATCCACCCGCATAACTGCATCAACACATAATGACATGTGTGCTTACAAACAGTGCGATATCACCTGCTGACCGGCATGAAGCTGGTTTAAGTTGCAGTAAGCCACCACGGAAGATTTTTCTGTCCAACGCTCACCGGCAAAAACAAATTCTATTCGCTAGGTCATATTATTATATTCATTTTAATTGGGAGAACAATGTGTTTATTTTAGTGATGAGAAATGTTTAAAGTCGTTTATGGACGGCGTTAAAATACTGTAAACGAAGCCGAATTACTATTAATATACTTAGGTTTAAAAGCTACTTCATGTTGCCGTGATTCTCTTATAAACACCTAAGTTACGTAAGTTATTATTATGTATAGTCCGTAGTTGACAGTTATTTGCAGTATATATTTTGAAGTGTAAGTGATGTTATTGTTATTCAGTTAGAAGTTAAATTAATTTCTTACTATCTAACATGTTGATTCACTTCACTTTCAATTCCACTTTGTTTAAATTTGTATACATTGAAAAAACAATTACGTCCATTCATATTCAATAAAAAGAAAACTTTGTCTTGTCTTATAAACTCTTAATGAAGTTGCTAATAGTGTTCTAATCATAAAAAAGTTAGGTATCAATAGCGATATAATAATATTTTTACAATAGTTTGCGTTATATAAATAATTGTATTGGCTACACGTAGTTTTTTATTTGCTAATATTATAACCCATGCCAAATTGAACCCTAAGCCAACTCTTGTAAGAAACATAATAGTCGAAACGAGCTGGCTCATTAACTAATGACCCAATAGCGATAAGGAACAATAGGATTCCGCATTCCATCTTTTATTAGTGATCGATGATTCCAACGCCTAGGTTATTTAATAAAATATTTTGATTTATTTTATTGGTTTTACTTAATTACCTTTTTATTTTTTTGTTTAAGTAATTTTATTTGACACAAAATATTAATGTTTTATAGGACAAAGGAAAAATAAAAACCCAAAACCATAACACCTGCCGGGGTTTGATCTTACGACACGAGGCTTATCTATGCCAAGAGCTTCCACCAACCGGCTACCTGGTCCTTATTTATAAGGTTGAAATATTGGACTTCATTCAATTAAAATTGGTATACGTGGGTATATCATACGCACACAAACAGTTTAACTTCATAACCGACCAACCGACAAGTTCATTTACACACACAGTGACAATATCCCGTATGTGTGGCCTGTAAATCAATTACGTTGGCCGAGTGTACCTGAATAGAATAAAAAACGAAATAGTAAAACTGTTTCAAAATTCATTTTGGACCATTTAGTTACAATTTTATATGTATTGTTCGAAATCTGTTTAAAGCAGATAAAAAGGTGCTGAAAGCTGAACTTAACGCATTGTTCAAAAATATCAATTAAGCCTTCGGTTTATCTACACATGATTCACACCCCACCTCATAATCGCTGCGGAAACGGATAGACCGCCATACTGTATGCGAAATCAGCCGTTTGTCGAGCCTTCCACACTGTTGCACCTGTCAGTGTCCACTTATTGCATACTCATACAAAAGTAAACCTTAAACGAGACCGGTTAGGGTTTCATTTCACTTGGCCGTAGGTCTTAGCTTTCAATCACCACTTCACAATCGTATATCAAAGCAAAACCGAACATAAACATATCGAGTTAAGCTTGTATTTCGAATGTATACCAATCGCAGGTGACAAGAATTGCTATTCCATTTTCAAAACGGTTGAGAGATCATCCCGTTGCCCAGTGATTGTGCTACAAACTGATTTTAACTTTATCACTTACATGTTTAAGTTGATTAAAAAATTTAAAAAACCCCCAACGCAAAACATAAAAGCAATTATTTAAAAAGTAAAAAATAATATCTTTTGTTGAGCCATCAAATGTTTGTTCGTAATGGCGCTATAATGTCGCGGCGGGGTACCGCGTAAGTCAAATCTCATTGCAAATCCATGAGTTCACTATTTTACCTATTTAGCTATTGCTGACTTAGCGGTACCCCGCCGCGACATTATAGCGCCATTTCAACGAACAAACATTTGATGGCTCAACAAAAGATATTATTTTTTACTTTTTAAATAATTGCTTTTATGTTTTGCGTTGGGGGTTTTTTAAATTTTTAATTTAATTTTTATTTGAAAGTTTTTAAATGTAATTTAGTCTGGTTTTGAGAAGTTGTAGATACGTCTAAAGTTGTATTTTGTCACATGGATCTTTTTTGATATTAAAGATATCACCCTGAGAATGCGTTTGGTATATATAATTCAATTTTGGAAAAAGTGTGGATTGGATTATTTTTGCGTAACTACGTCCAATTGGCACAACCGTACTCTGGCACAATCATACCCAGTCTACCCTATGTTTAAACAGCCGGCTGTTTAAACAGCAGGGAACCGGTGCTTTGGCCCTTAGAGTTTATAAAATTAATTTTCAAGTTTTTAGTTTTCATTTCGTTAGTTAATTAATATTCCTCATTCCCTTTCAATACAGTATGCATTATTCTACTAGTCAAGCACTTTCATTTGATATCCATATTGAGGGAGTCGTGAAAAAAAAAAATGTAATTCGCCATTTTGTGGTGCCGGTCATCTTGGCTTTGAAATTTATCATAGTGTAAAGTATTCTACTAGTGAAGCCCTATCATTTGATACCCATATTGATGGAGGTGTGAAAAAATATGTGATTAGCTATTTTGTAGCGGCGGCCATCTTGGACCGATTTTCATCAAACATAGCAAAGAACATTCCCGACTAATTCACCTTTGAAATAAAAAAAACAAAATCAAAATCGGTTCATCCGTTCGGGAGCTACGATGCCACAGACAGACACACACACACACACACACACACACACACACACAGACACGTCAAACTTATAACACCCCGTCGTTTTTACGTCGGGGGTTAATAAAATGAATTGCAGTAAATGCGATCAAGTTTCGAACTCAATGGGATTTCAGCTTTATTAATTTGATGTTAGAGTGGATTTTGTAGTGTTTACATGTTACTAGAGGTGTACATCCGCGTGTAAAATCCGTTGGTGAGACCGCGGACAGGTTTCCGCTGTCCGCATTGTTTTCGCGTCGGAATATGAATTAATGCGGATTTTCAGGTAAAGCGTCCGCCAGATTGTAGCCGCCGCGGATGTGCGGATGCGGATATTCCGCCATTGTTTCGCACGTTATTGTCCGCGTTGTAAATTGTTCAGTGAAACATCGATTCATATAGGTAATGTATTGTGCTGATATTGAGATTCCGTTTTGAGTGTTTCTTTATGAGATAATAATAATAATAATATGTGGGGGACATTTCACACACGGCCATCTGACCCCAAACTAGGGAGACCCTGTACTTGGGTGTCAGACAGCTGGTATACATACACAAATACATTTTAAATACATACATTGAAAGATAGACAACACCCAGACTCAAGGCAAACACAAGTGCTCATCACACAAATGTTTACCCTGAGCGGGAATCGAACGCGCAACAAGCTGTGCAGCAGTCGGATCGCTCAGCCACTGCACCAACCGTGTCGTCAAATATAACTCATTAAGTTCATTGCCTAATAACATGGAAAGCGTATTGTAACAATAACAGATCGATAACTGTAAAAAAATATCAACATCACATGTCTTGAAAGAAATGTAAAATATAAGATGCAAAGTTATTTAAAGAAATAATATACCTATGATATTTTAGAAATAAACGTTTCAATCTGCAAAGTTATCAACTCTTTTAAAAATACGGATTGTTTTTTGAATTTAGACACCGAGTTCTATTTTCAAATTCATATACATGGCTCCTACTGAAAATTTGGACACAATATAATTATATTCGGACACAAATTGATATTTATTTCACTGATGATTCGGACACCAATAAAAAAACAGTTGTTTACAGTTAGATAAAAAACTTTCAATGATCGAAATCCGTCTTTGGCACAGCCTATGCCTATACTTGTAAAAAAGCAGTTTTTAACCGGATTTTATCGTTGGAAGTTATTTGACTGTACAAAACAGCTTTTTTATCAGTGCCCGATTCATCAGTAAAAAAAATATCAATTCGGTCACTGTGTCCGAATATATTGTGTCCAAAAGCTTCAGTGAGCTATATACTTAGCTCTGGCAGAAGACATAGAAGAAGACATGACATCTAACTTCATCTATACACCCCCCAGCAACAAAACTTTCACTTCACTGCGTAATCGTGTGACGCCAGCGCTGATAAAAAAACCTGCCTCGTCACCTCCAGAGAGCAGTTCCAGTCATTGTGCACCTGCCAGGGTGACGTCATTAATTATCACCCCCCTTCGTCCTGGGTCACCCCCTGTCACCCTCTGCTCCTGTTGTCTGGAGTAACCGTGTTGTGTCAAGGTGAATCTATTGTTTCAGATGGTCTGGTGGCACTGTGTTAACGGCAGGTTAGATTATTGCATAAAGGTTTTTGGGCAAAGTCAAAGTTAAATTATTTACTTCAATTGCACGAAACCAACATTAGTTTAACGGAGACTTTAAATTCATGTCATGCCTTACATTTTGTATCATATATATGTATAATAGAAAGTGACAGCATCAACTCAACGTTAGACCATTAAAATACCTTCGAACGTCATTTTCATGGAAAATTTAATCATTTTCCCCCTTCCAAAAGGTATAGTGCGTGCCACGAAAGATGAGACTTGACACAGACTTGATTTGACTTGCGCAGTACTCGATTTAAAGGTAAGCGCAAGTCAAATCAAGTCTGTGTCAAGTCTCATCTTTCGTGGCACGCACTATTCATAGATTATTATACTCGTAGAGAAGAATGGGCAAGAAACTCCATTGGTAAAATATTTTTCACAATATATTGTATAAGTAGTTATAGGAATCATATTTACATATAATTATGCGTGCGTGAATACGATGTCCCTTGGCCATAGTCAGTTGTGACGATTTGAATGTGGTCTAGATTAGATTTAAATTATTTTCACTTGGATGATTGTACCTGTACCCGATTGTGATGAAATTTTCGTAGGTTGTTCTGCTAAGCACGCAATGTTTACTAGCCCAATAAAACAGCACCCGGAATGAACTCGCGAACTGCAGCTAGTAAAATAATAGACAATTCTAATACCACAGATTGTGTTCATAAAAAAGACAGACCATGGTCTTTGATGAAATGGTAATGACCTTAGTAACCTTCCTCCTGATCTCTTAAACATTACTTTAACTCACTTACTTCAATTTAGTTCTTAACTAGCGCTTAATCTGTAAACCAAACAACAATTAAGCCCAGTTCCGCTGTGCTGCCCGCCTGGTGAGGTGAGTTGTCGTTGATTAACGATCTGGCGGACGTGTTTATTGTGTCACCCGGCGCTTGCCGCGTCACTGTGACGTCAGGACAAGTCGCCAGCGAAGATATCATTAACTTTTAGAAGTCGTTCTTTTAGCTTTGTGTAAGGGATTAGTATTTTAATATCATTAACATCTAACTGCGAGGCTCAGATTATGAAACAAAAGGCAGATAGACCGTGCGAAACACTGAGAGTGAAGCCATAAAAGCAAATACAAATTCAAAAAACGAATACCTACAATTCAGTACTGCACGAAGCGAAGCATTGTTAAAAAAACAAATACTAATACAAATAAAATTTCAAAAGCAAATACATATCTTATATATAAAAATCTTCTGTGCGTGTGTATGAAAGTGAACTCCTCATAAACGGCTAGACCGATTTGGATGATGTTTTTCGTTTGTGTTCCAGTGGATTCGAGAATGGTTTAGATTCACAATCGGACCGAACCGAACTGAACCCGACTGCAGTCGAGTTATAGAACTTCTTAGATGTATGTCACCCGCCAGGGTGACCAGGGCGCTCCTAGTACCAACTAGGAGCGCATAACTTATGCGCTAACTCGAGAACGGCAATGTGGCTCTTCGCAGTGAAGAGGTATTTCAAATAATTGGTAGTTATATATAATATTCGTATTACATATAAATATAATATTCGTTATTTAATTTGTATTTGCTTTTGTGGTTTCACTCGCAGTATTCCGCACGGTCGGTATGTGGAACTGTGAAAGATGTCATGCATTTGTTGAAAAAATGTGTGTAGTTTCAAGCTGATAGAGAAATGTTAATATATGATCTACAGTTAACTAAAAATAATGTAGGATTGTTTCCCGAAATTTTGTCTAAGCCAATCTCAGATGCTGCTAAAAGATTGATTAGATTTGTTTACGTTTTATGTCTACTTAGTTTATTATTTAAATTAGTTACTTTTAGTTAGTTTATTTATTCCTGTTGTAGTCTCGTGAAAAGGTACGATGGGACGATGAAAAGATGCCATGATTGTGTTGAATAAATACAAAAGTCCCTAAATCAAAAAAAAATATTTAAAAAATATCATTAACATCTAAGTTGACCATTGCGTTTTAGTTGGGAGTTCTCCGGTCCGGTCATGGTTAAGCTGCGCTTGCTGCGGTTTGTCTGTGGACGGGTGACCACCCATTAAATATCGAGACCCCTCCGTGCCTCGGAAAGCACGTAAAACCGTTGGTCCTGGCTGTCATTCGTAGATCTTTGACAGTCGGTAAATGTAGTCAGAAGCCAGAAAGTCTTGACAACCAGTCTTACCAAGTGGAATCGTGAATTGGGTCGTAGAGGTCAAACAAGCAGTCGCTTCATGTAAAACTCTCAAAGCGCAATGTACAGCTGAAAGTGATTAGACTGGAAACCGACCCCAACACAGTTGGGAAAAAGCTAGGCAGATAATGATGATATTATTATCTTAACTAATCATTGCATTTAGCTGGGAGTTCCTGTATATACTCATTTTTAACCGACTTCAAAAAGGAGGAGGTTTTCAATTCGGTTGTTTTTTTTTTAATGTATGTACATCGATTACTCTTAGATTTATGATCCGATTTACGTGATTCTTCTTTAGTTTGATGCGGAATAGTTGCCATTTGGTCCCATAAAAATTTAGCATTGTTTGGCCCAGTAGTTTTAATTTTATGAACTTTTTTTTATTTTTTATATATTTATTTTTATGTTTGACCACGTATAACTTTTTTAAATGTAGTCCAATTTCGATGATTCTTTTTTTAATTGATAGTCAAATTTGGTCCCATATAAATTTCAAGAAAATATTCCACCCCTAAGGGTTGAAAATTAAGCGATGACAGATTTTTTTTGGTGTCGCCGTTTCGAAATTAATTTCTATGATGAGAAGTACTTACGCACTAAAAAGCGAAAAAAAAAATTTACAAAAATGACAACCGCCTTCAAAAAGTTAAAAATAACTTCCAATTCGCAAGTCGGTGGCAATACAAAACAACAAGCAAAACCAAAGCTGCCGACTTGCTAATTGGAAGTTATTTTTTACTTTTTGAAGGCGGTTGTCTTTTTTAATAAATAAAATATTTTTATCTTTTTATCTGTCGCTAAAGAAACCTACATAGTAACTTTTTGTACGATGGCGATGGGATAACCTTTCAAGTATATTGCCGCTTGAAGTACATACCTTCATAAAAAACTTCTTTGAAAAAAGAGAACCGCCTTAAAAAAAAACTGACTAATAACTTTGGCACAGAACACACATACATGACTTTAGTTTCGGTTTATCACTTTTTAGTTTATTGTTTGAAGGCGGTTCTCTTTTTTCAAAAAAGTTTTTATTTTTCACTTTTTAGTGCCTCCTTATCACCCAAATCCATTACGGAACGGCAACACAGCTAAAACAGAGATTGAAAGTCTTCCAAAGATGGAAAGATGGAAGAAACGAAAACGTCTTCTCGGTTTTTGTTGATTTTTTTAAAACGAGCTGAATAATTTTCTGTTTGTTGTATACTAAAACTTTCTCCAGAATGTAAAAAACACTTTTCTGAAAACTGCGTCAAAATCAGTTCAGGCAAACGGGAGATAATCGCGGACAAACATACATACATCCATACAAACATACGGGTCGAACTGAGAACCTCCCTTTTTTTTGAAGTCGGTTAAAAAGAAGAAAATTTTGCCGTAATCGGTTTTTGTATTACGTAGTCGAGACAGTAAACCCTCCCACATCTCGTATCATCTAATTAATAAACCAAAACACACACGGCATTAGAAACTTCGAACCGTTCTAAAATGGTTCAAAAGCAGCGACTATCAATCGCGTCATACCTCAAACATGCGGCACGCGGCGGAGATTGAAAACGAAGTTACTTTAATGAGGTAGCTCCGTGTTGCGGTGGCGACACGCGACAGGGACGCGGCGGGTACGCAGCGGGGACGCGGCGGCACGTCGGCGCCACCTTCCGAGGTAGGCAGACGCGCCGGTAATTAATGAGGAGAAGGTACAACTTGGGGAGGTTGTGATAAAGTTATGGTTTTGATAGTAGAGCAGATTTAAAGAAGCACTTAAATATTTGGAATAAGGATAATCGAGATCCCTATATATAATATAATATAATATGTGGGGACATTTTCACACACGGCCATCTGACCCCGAACTAGGGAGACCCTGTACTATGGGTGTCAGACAGCTGATATACATACACAAATACATTTTTACATAAACATACCAGTCCATTATTATAAGATGACTTTTCATTATGAAGCGCGTGATTGTCGGTAATCGTTGGCTCAAAGTTCCCGTATATGTAATAAAATAAATAAAATTGTTCCGCTGTACAGACATACTAAAATTAAAAATAATTTTAGAAAATGGCTTATAACTTTAACTTATAATGAAACAGAACATGTATTGACTATTGCAACATAACCATAAAAAGAAAGCTCACACACACTCACACTACACAAACACACACTGCTACACACACTACACTCATATATTCATTCCTAGATACACAATCACAATCATTTGCTGTATTAACAACTACTAGAAATGTCACGGTTGTATTATATTTAAATAGAAGTCGCAAAACTCCTAAAATACAGGTCTGTGTACCTAGTTTAGGAGCCCGGAGAGCTGACATTAGTTTTAGACTTGGTTGTACACACGGCTACACATCAAGCTATACGTTTCCAGTATAAGCTGACCTCGCATTGTACGAAAATCCTATACAATGTCAGCAATAACTGGAAATGTACAGCTTGATGTGTAGCCGTGTGTACAACCCTGATTTCATAAACTAAATTCAAATTCAAATTCTTTATTGCATTCCATATGTATTAAATAGGTGGTTTATCAAGGAGTTGACCAATATGGACCCTGTCGGGCACAGCAAGATTAGGAGAGAGAAAGAGGGCTAAGATAAGGCTTAAATTATTTGATGAGTTTAATTGGGTGTTTGTTTTATATTATTAGATTTGTGTATAGGTATAGTATATTAGTTATTTTAATTTTATGTATTGTATTAGAATAATGTAGGTAATTATTACAAAATTAATTAATATTACAATATAGGTAAGGAATTTTCATTATTATTAAATTATGTTATTATTTATGAATTAATATTTATTTATGAATTAATATTTATTTTTGAATTTCTGTATTCCGTATTTTACTAAATATATATTTTAAAATGTTTGGTTTAAATGAGAGAGAATAATTTTATTTTGCAATCGATTTGTCATCTAAAAACTCCTTTACTGAGTAGTATGACTTGGATTCCAGAAAATGTTTCAATTTATTAATAAATATATTTGATGTGCTTACTTCTCGAATTTTATTTGGCAGTTTATTATACATTTTGATGGACATAACTAATGGGCTGGTTGAGTGCATTTTAAGTCGGGATTGAGGTATGTTTAATTTGTTTTTGTTGTGTCTCGAAGTGTATCTTGTTTGAGTTTCTTCGCAAGTGGTGTAAAATTCTGGGTGTTTTCTGACAAATTTACATAATTCTAAGATATATAAACAGGGAAGTGTGAGTATTTTGAGTTTTTGGAAGTGTGGTTTGCAGCTATCCGTTTGTTCTATGTTGGTTATTATTCGAATTAACTTCTTTTGTAAAATAAATATGGTTTGTGAATCTGTACTGTTACCCCACAGCATGACCCCATAGCTGAGCCATGCCTGAGCATACGCATAATAAGTGGCTAGTGCAGTTTGCAGGTTGGTAGTTTTTTTAATTTCGCGTAAGGCATATGAACATTTTGATAGTTTTGCTCTTATTTTTTGTATATGGGATTTCCAATTTACGTGGGTATCTATAGATAAACCGAGGAGAGTAAATTCATTTACTTGTTCCAGTTTTGCATTATTAAAAGTTATATTTAGTGTTAATGGGGGTTTTTGATGGGGATGAAAAGTGATTAATTTGGTTTTGGCGAAGTTAATTTCCAGATTATGGTTTTCCATCCAGTTTACAGCAGTCGAAAGAAGGGAGTTTATTTTAGCGTTTATATTTTCATCGTTCTGGCATGAGGTGAGCAGAGAGATGTCGTCCGCAAATAGAACACATGGTCCGTTTATAATTCTATGTACTGTGTTGTTGTTTATTTTTTGTGTACAAATAAACTAGGTATTATTATTATGATCGTGGGTGCAGACGAAGTCCCGGATTAAAAATACAGTAGCCTATGTCCTTTCCCAGGATCCAAGCTATCTTCATACCAAATTCCATCAGTATCGGTTCAGCCGTTTTATCGTGAAAGCGTAACAGACAGAGTTACTTTTGCATTTATAGTATTAATAATAAATAATAATATTAAGTATGGACTAGCTTATGTCCGCGACTTCGTTTGCGTGTCGGTTATCGCAGATGCAGACGAAGTCGCGGATTTTAAAGTAGCCTATGTCCTTCCTTGGGGCTTAAGCTATCTTCAAACAAAAGAACAATGGCAGCCACCCATACATTGTTTTAGTTGAGATTAAATTCCTACGTCTTCAAATGAAAAATATCTTATTTAATTCAGCATCACCTTCTGAATTAGTTTGTGCAAGATTTTTTGTTCAAGAAGGCCGAGAATAATAGATATTCAGTCATGATCTTTTGTAGGTTATGTCTATGGTAACTTTTATATTCCAAATTGAGGAAGTAAAAAGGCAATATCGCATTAGTATTTTCTTTACCTAGTTAATTCAGAATGAAATGTCTTGTAAAAATATTGTTTAAGGTTGGTAAGCCCAGTGGTTATAAATACTCTTTGGCCTTACCTTATAATAATAATAATAATAACGACACATTATCTCTGGGTGCTCTCGTCTGGCTAACGGAGACTACTTGCATAGACACAACCTTGTAGCTAGGATTATCCACCAGCAACTTGCTCTAAAGTACAGGCTTGTGGAATCGGAAGTACCGTACTACAGGTATGTGCCCGACCCAGTTCTCGAAAATGGCAACATCACATTGTATTGGGATCGATCTATCATCACCGACAGGACTATTGTTGCCAACAAGCCTGACATAGTGGTGATAGATCGATTAGAGCGTCGCGCAATGATTGTTGATATAGCGGTTCCGCATGACGAGAACCTCGTGAAAACCGAGAAAGATAAATAAATTAAGTATCTTGACTTGGCTCGCGAGGTTGTCGACATGTGGGATGTGAATACAGCAGTCATTGTGCCGATAGTCGTTACGGCCAATGGACTCATTTCCAAGAGCCTCGACCAACACCTAAGGAGGCTCTCGTTGGGCAGCTGGATCAAGGGCTTGATACAGAAAGCGGTACTCCTGGACACGGCGCGTATAGTTAGGAGATTCCTCTCTCAGGAGCCCTGACCACCGGTAGCTTGGACCCTATTCCCGATACCGGTGGGCTACTATTTTTTATATTTTTAAATGTTTTTTTTTTTTTTTTTTACTAATATTTAAAAATATAATACAATATGTAAATAAAATAAATAAATGAGAATAATAATAATAATATAATAATATGTGGGGACATTTTCACACACGGCCATCTGACCCCAAACTAGGGAGACCCTGTACTATGGGTGTCAGACAGCTGATATACATACACAGATACATTTTTTTTTGTAAATACATACATATATAGATAAACAACACCCAGACACAAGGCAAACACAAGTGCTCATCACAAAAATGTTTACCCTGGGCGGGAATCGAACCCGGAACACGCTGCGCAGCAGTCGATCGCTCAGCCACTGCGCCAACCGTGTCGTGTGTCGTGTGTCGTATGTATACAATAGGTATCTACTACATGTATACATCGATCATATCGTTTTTACTCTGTGCACAGATCTGTCTTATGACTCTGTGTCAATCATGAAGATATAGATATAAATGGAGCCAACACTTAGAACAAAAACTTGAAACCAACTGTGGGCTGATGCTCTCTTTCTGAATGCATACATAAGAACAAGACAGTGATATGTTTTTTCATTAAACGAAACGTGAGTATTGTTACTCATTATAGATTAAGAACAACGGATTAACTCACTGTGTTGTCGGGTTCGTCCGACTAGTTTCGATGGCATACGGCCACCTTTTTCAAGGAGTTCCACAGGATGACACACCGCCCGTCGCGTTCCTGCGGACACTGCGCGCGGCCGCGCGTTGCGCTTGAAAAAGGTGGCCGTAACAACTCCTTGAAAAAGGTGGCCGTATGCCATCGAAACTAGTCGGACGAACCCGACAACACAGTGAGTTAATCCGTTGTTCTTAATCTATAAACAGTGATATGTGTTTTCTTTATCTTATGTATGCATTCAGAAAGAGAGCGTCTGCCCACAGTTGGCTTCACTTAGGTATTTAGAGTGTTGCCTCCACTTTTATCTATAAGCTTCTTGGTGTCAATTACCAAGCAATTATTTTTAGATTTGGGTTACTAGTCTTTTTGCTAGTCATTAATCGAAACTAATTAATTTATTTTTATACCACAGTATTTTTACATACCTGCAAGAAGCCTACACTTGGAAATAAACTGTATTCATTTACTTACTCCGTTTAATTGTAATAACAAACTAAAACTGATCACAATACTTTAAATGCTTTAAGTACTTACTGTCACTTGGCAGAATAAACAAAATGGCGACACTAAACGTTAATGAAAAGTCAAATAAGTTTTCATTTAACATAATTTTTGTATCCGGCCCTAACTGGTTAATGTGATACTTTGAAAAATCGTAGAAAAATAATGTAATTTCTTTCGTATGTAAGTCACTTTTAGACGCTCAAATTTAAGTCAACTACGTTTTCGCCATTGTTTTTTCATCAAAATCGTTTCAGCCGTTTCATCGTGTAAACGTAACAGACAGAGTTACTTTCGCATTTATAACTTTAGTACGGAAGTATGGATATAAAATATGAATTTGTTTTTCTTGAAAGATAAGTATCTATTATTCCAAAACCAGATTGGCTGCTACAGAGTTGTTAGAAAACGGTATAATTCGAGAAACCTTGATTACCAAGACCTTCTTAAATAACTTGGGGCAGTAAACTTGTGTGGGACAGGAGAAGAAATAGGCCAAACGCGCGGGTGCCTCCGAGAATGTGAGCGTCGCACCTACAGCTCATAAATCGAGGCCGGACCTTGAGCGAACAATTAAACATTTTACAACTATGCGAAGACAAGTTTGGTAGCGTTTGGCCATGAAATGAACTGCTCCTGTTAGATAATTAAATAGGTGTACGATAAAAATTGGTGTTTATTTATAAAGGTACCCACAAAAGCGGCACCTCAAATGACATACAGTCTTCTTTAAATTGCTAAAATGTTCATTAGTACTTTATAGTTCAGTGGAGTTAAACAAACTTGAAAAAGAGTAAAAAAAAAAAAACTGAAAAAGGAAAGATCTGTCACAAATTAACAAAGTGCTGTGAATAAAAAGACATTGACAGGTAAGCTTTCTGTAATCAGCAAAACAATGTATAATTATATATCAGTAGTTACTTAATAGACAACCACTCAACCAAGGGGTATCGTGTTATCCAGTCATTGGGTTGTGGAGCTGCGGTAAGCAGTCGCTCCATGTGGTATCACTGGTATTCAGCTGCATCAAATCTCGGAAGCCAACCCCAACACAGTTGAGAAAAGGCTAGGCAGATGTTGAGCTGCTCATAGAACGTTCCTACATAAACAACTATTCGCCAATTTCCTGGCTCCACTTATAGGCCTCCATCCGATATTAAGTTTCGTCAAGGTATTCGCATAGCGCGGGAGGGTTCGACGCAATGGAACAAATAAAGACGCTTCTGTTACTACCTCTTGGATACTGCTGTATCCCTGGTACTATGCACAGAATTTTATCTAGTTTCTTTGTTAATTAATATTAGAATATTAGGTACCACCTTTCCTTGGTGTTCATGGATGGATTGGATTGACTTTAATACCTTCCAAAAACATAGTCTATTGGACGAAATAGCTTCGTGTGTGGAAAATATGAAAATACCTATTATTCACCCTTTCCCCTGTAGCTAAGAACAACACAATGTCCGCGGTCTCTAATAATAGGATATGACGTAGTAACGCGATTAGTGCGGCGGCGGTGAGTCGCACCGTTGTTTTCTATTATGGTGTGATTTTTCCCATCAATGCTGCTTCGCGTCAGATAATTGAATGCAGCGAAGGGCCCAACCCTTGCACGGACAAGCGGCTGTATTCTGACAGGATTTTTCTGCCATGGAATTGATGAAATGTAATGCTACATGCTGAATATCGTGAGGGGATACCGGGTAAGTACAAAAGTGATATTTATTCATGTTTTAATTCTAAATTTATCTTGGACATCACTGACTTCGGTGTAGGAAAACATCGTGAGAAAACCTGAACTTAAAATTAATTTAAAATAAATAATCCAACCTTCCAATCCACCTTGGGCAAGATTAAAGCTTCTCTGAGTGAGAAGTGAGCCCTACAGTGGGATATTAATAGGCTGGTATTAACAATACTACATGTGGTGGATATAACAACGACAATAAACATTGATAGCAAGAACATAGATATGAGCTGCTGCAACTCATAATGATGGGCAAAGTCGCAGAAAAAGGAAAGGAGGTTCCGACCTCCGGAAGAAAGTCTTGGTTGCGTAACATCAGGGAGTGGACTGGGATCACGAGTGCAGTCGAACTTTTCCGCCTCGCTGGAGACAAAGAAAAACTTGCGGAGCTGACTGCCAACCTTCACTAGTTGGAGAGGCACTATTAGAAAAAGAAGACGCAAGAACATGTCTCAGATGTATTGTTTAGCAATGTATAATGAACTTTCGAGATGATGGCTAATGAATAATATGTATCGTAGATAGGCATAATGCGCTGTATGATCAGATTCAACTCTCAATTGAACATTGGAGAAGTGAGTCTTATGCCCAGTTTCTGAGGTGATTTAACTGGACTATATCTATTCGATAGTGCTATTGGTTCGATATTGCGTATCCGAGCACTCATTAAAGGAAGAAAATCACTCAAATAGATAACTTTGTCGAATGAATTAGTGAGATTACAAAGTGAAACTTACAGTAGGTATAATAAAACTGCGTCCAGAATAGCGTCGCCGCCACTCCGCCGGTGTGACCGGAGACCAGCTCGCCTCCCCGCGGACTTCACTCAATCTGCAGGGTAGATAATAAGTGGCAGTTTAATAACTTAATATGTGCCTTATACACCACCACATACCTTTATATGTATGTACGAGTATGTAAGTTTGGTCAAAGATCAATATTGTTGCTGACAAAAATTGAGACAATCGTTCAAGTAAATGTGATCGGATGAATTAGTATTTTTTTATTATAATTTATATTATGTCAATATGCTGATCGATTTCTTAATAGGCTGGTATTATAACGAGGCTGGCTCAGGAAGGGGTGGCGAGATGACTTACACGCGTACTGTGAGGCCTGTTCGAGGTGAAGTAAGAAAAGAACACCTGGAAAAACACAGGGGAGGCCTTTGCCCAGCAGTGGGACACAACAAAACCAAAAAAAATAGTTACGAATAACAATGTTGATTTGTTCTTAAAAATAAAACAGTAAAAACAAAAAAAAAATGTAGTGAATCAATTAACATAATACTATCAGACGAGCATCTGTGTCTGAGTTGGGCTGAGCCTGTTATGTTGTTAAAAACGTTCAAAATCTAGTTGCAATATCATCTCAGAGACAAATTATTGTCTTTGTTTTTTAGCCGATAATACTAAATTCACTGCTGTTTTAGTTATATGTATCCTGTTTTGTCATCAACGACCAACAAATAAAAGATGAAAAGTTTTCCGAAATATTAATTCTGTTACAATTTTATGAAAGTTTATTGATTATAGAGTAGGTAGTTTAGGTACAGACAACAATGCTTGCCACCTGAATTAATAACATCGTTCGAGTGTTCGCAGCCGGCGCTAGTTGTGAGCCCGTGTGCCCTCGCCTCACGAACAATAACCAGGTTCTAGGGAACTGCGGAGCCCCCAGTAGTGTAGTACAGGAGCGTTTACAAAGGATAGATATTTTTAATTACATCAATATATGTACATGTTTATACATGACAGGTCGAACTTAACTTTAGCTGATAGTTTATAGTCTTATTAGTTATTATTTTTATTATTATTGAAGTAAAACTTCTTTACGCACGCTTGACTTGGGGAGTAAGCTGGTGAATGCGTGACGAAAGCGTTAGGAAAAGTGTGATCGGGCGAGGCGAACGGAAGTTGAGAGGGAGATAAGATAAGTTAGTGAAGATAGAAAGAGAGAGAGTTACGTTTTGTATATTACTGTAGGAGCAAGACAGAGAGGTGCGAGACTGCGAGCGCACATTTTCTTTCTCTCATAGCCAGTTGCGAACGGATACACATACATACATATAGATGGAGCTAAAGAAGTTTTACTTCAGTCGTGTGGTCTAAAGCACACTCGTATTTTTTTTTAGTTTTAGACTGTATTATCCCACTGCAGGACAAAGGCCTTCGTTTCTTCTTTAAAACCCTTCTTCCACATCGCCGTCATCTGGAAATGTACCCAAGAGACTGGCGGCATTGCCACGATGGATGTCAAAGCTTAACCACTGACTGAGGTAAAAACCAGCTCTTGGATTACGGAAAGTGTCAACCAACCTTTTGGATTTTTTTTTAACAGTAGATGAGCACTCGGACCCTCCGATCTGAACATTTCAAGCCCAAACGGCTAGAAAATAAAGTTAAAAAAAAATCACCAAGGACACTATACTTTCGACGTTTGAGGTTTCCTGCATTGGAAAAAATGCAGAAACGCGGGAGAAGACATCAAACACAGTTTTTTCAACCGACTTCAAAAAAGGAGCAGGTTATCAATTCGTCTGTATTAAAAAAAAAAAAAAAAAAAAAAAAAATACAACAGAACAAAGCCACTGAATTTCGAAACTAAAGTCAATGTGTGTTCTGTGCTAAAGTTATTTTTCACTTTTTGAAGGCGGTTGTCTTTTTTGTAAAAAGCTTTTTTTAATAAAGAGAGTACTCACGTGGCGACATCACAAATACATTCCGAAGAGGTAAACATAAGAAAGTAGACAATTCATAAGGGCATGCTCACACGTGTCGTTAGTTACACACGCAATAACAGCGAGCTTGTGCGTTAGCCCCCCACACGTATGTAATGAATAATTCTTTAGTACAACATGCTACTAACCTATCCCTGGAAGTATTACATTTTATTGTTATTATGTAGGTGAATATTTTTCCAAGATTTTACTGTAAGGAGTAGAAACAAACATTGGAGACTTGAATGTCTTACGGAGACATAAAAGCACTTTTAAAAAGCACGTTTTCCATGTGAATGAATAAATAAATAAAAGAGTTTTTTTAGGCTGTACCCAAAATATACCTAAGGACAGCATTTTAAAGGTGATAGTGAATAAGCCTGATTGCCCGTTCCTGAAGCACTAGACCCGTATGCACAACTGCAGGTTGAGTGCAGCGGGAAGCGGACATAGTTATAGGTTCCTAAATTATTTATTTTTGTTTAATTTTAATAACAAATGTTACTAACATAGTTCGATAAGTGTTACTAACAACAATATATGAATCTGGTGTTCGAATAAAATAAATAATAAAATAAAATATGATACTGTCATTTAACACGTAGTATCATTGTGAACACTATTTCGTCATTTATGTATGCAAATTGGAGCTTCTAAACTGAAACACAATTGAATGTTAGTCCTTTATTTTTCCTTAAAGACCGCATAATGTTCTGCAAAAAAAGTATACTTACTTCTTATCATTCAAATCTTTTGAGGAACTGTAAACAGTAACACCAAAATAAAATCATTGGCGAAGTAAATCGCGTAACAAACATACAAAAAATATCAAACAGTCAAATTGCGAACCTCCTCCTTTTTTAAAGTCGGTTAAAAATGTCCATCTGTTAATTTAAGTGAAGTCAGCTTGAGGTGAGTTGTCATTCTCTTGATGCTAACCTCGATAACTGACTTCACCAAAATTCACCGACACAGATTTTTACAGAATGCCACTGTTGAAGTCTTTTCTTAATTTTAGTTGTCAAGTACTTCAGACTGTTAAAGGTATCCTCGTTTTAGTACCTCAACGAAAACCACCACGTACCTAAAACATAACACCAGTCTTACAATCAGCAAACTATTTCCGAAAACATAATCATAGACAATATTCAATCAGAGTATCTAACACTACGAGTAAGTACACAAAATATGATCATACTGTAACATGTTTGCACAGGGTGGTGTATTAGTTTCACCTGGGGGTAAGACGCATTCACTTTGTTTGCGCACCAAACAATGGATTGAGATTGCCATGAACCCTCCCATCATGCTGTGTGTATAGGTACAGCTGTAATTAAAACCTTGTCTGTAATACGCAAAGGGTATAAAATATATTTATTTTTGAAGCTGATTTTAAAAGAAAACTAGACCTACAAAATTGATTATCCAAAATGTAATTAAAATTGTTCGAAAAGAATGACACAATAAACGTCTGGAACAGTCGATTATGATTACTTGGCTTACTAAAGATCCAGACACAATATATTTGGACACAGTGTCCGAAATGATATTTTTTTGACTGATGATGCGAACACTAATAAAGAAAGCTGTTTAGTACAGTCAGATAAAAAACTTTCAACGAACGAAATTCGTCTTCCGCCCAGCCTATAGTTGTAAAAGAAATCTTTTTAACCGAATTTTGTAGTTGAAAGTTTTATATACGACTGTACAAAACAGCTTATCCCATTTACAACGACCGATCGTTTTAAAGATCAAAAAACAGTCTGGCGAATACCCTCAATTTAAAAATAATAAAGAGCGATAATTCTTGCTTATTGTTTACCAATCGAAGCAGTGATCATTTGACAGTGTTTTGGTGCATAGATAATTATCTTATGATCATAATTTTGAAGTGTTTTTGTATTTTAATTCGTATTAGCGCAATTAACTTTCACCATGTCTTCAAAACGGTCAGTGTTTACAAATTAACTTGTGATTAAAATATATTTTATGTACGTTTTTTATAAATTCATATCCTGTCTAACAAAACTGTGAAATAAAATTTGATCTTGTCATATCTTTTACAAAAAACAAATGATATTATACTCGATGATCGTTTTAACGATCTGTAGTAATATG
Source organism: Charanyca ferruginea (assembly GCA_947361185.1). Lineage (NCBI taxonomy): Eukaryota > Metazoa > Arthropoda > Insecta > Lepidoptera > Noctuidae > Charanyca > Charanyca ferruginea. The sequence continues at coordinate 26,937,511 of OX376067.1, read as the reverse complement.
GGGATAATAGTAATATGTCATCCTTTCATATCCAGGAATACTAATAGACCATTGTCTCTCAATCAAATCATTGACGAATTGGACCAACAAGTTGATAATGGCCCATTTAAAAAAATATATCACCATTTTACCACTAGATAACGCGAATGCTGATATCACAGATGAAGATTCTGGTGATAAGAAGTTTGTAACTCTGAATAATCTTCCAGGTTTGATATATACAATTATATCTCATATAAATCAATGTTATTTTCTCATGTCAGTTGTAATATTATATTTTTCTATCTAGGTGCTCAGCTAAGAACCCCTGCTGAGGTAGAATAAAGTGACGAGGACAGTGACTTGTCTGCTTTAGCTAAAAGAATTCGAAGCACCGAAGAACCCCTAATTGTGGAAGGTCGTCCACCTGAGTAATCTACTGTAAAGAGCAAGGAAACACTTCATTTCACTCGTTGTCTTATTGCCCACTCTATTCTTTCAATCGCGAAAGTATTTGTATATTTGACCAATAATTCGATAACAGTGGTTGGTCGTGAGGATTATTGCGATTTCTCAGAGTATAATTCTGTTTCTTTGGTACAGTTGGATGATTCCACAGTCAGCCGTTCCTTTTGCTGATCCAACTTGAATCAGCAAAAGAAACGGCAGACGTAGGAACTGCTAATAACTGGAGCTGAATTAGATATAGATGGTTTAGGTTGACGACCTTCCACAATTAGAAGTTCTTCGGTGGTTCGACTTCTTTTTGCTAAAGCAGACAAGGGTACACTGTCCTTGTCACTTTCGGAACACATGTATTCTATCTCAGCAGGAGCTCTTAGCTGAGCACTTAGATATAAAAATATAAATACCTAAAATAATTTAAATAAGATCTATAATTATTTAACCTCGAAGATTGTTCAGAGTTACAAACTCCTCGTGACCAGAATTTTCATCTGTGATATCAACATCATTCGCGTTATCTGGTCGTAAAATGGTTATATTTCTTGGAAATGGATCATCATCGTCTAATTGTAACAATTCGTCAATGATTTGATTGGGAAAAAATATTTAGGTTTATTGTGCATTCCTGGGTCTGTAAGTCAAAAATACATCCCCAAATTACTACCGATCGTTAAAACGATCCGCATTTTCTGAGTTTTCCTGAAAACTCCGATTTTTTTTTGTATTTTTCCATGTTTACTATATGCATCAAGGTAACAAATACTAAAAAAAATACTGTAGACGAGATAAAAAAAAGTTTCAGTAACAACTGGGATATGGTGTCCGAATCATAAGTCAATAAAATATCGTTTCGGACACTGTGTTCGAATCTTCAGTTAACCATTTTAGCAATCATTACTAGCCTAACTTCCAAGAAAAATAGTCGAAATATTACTGTTAAATAAAAAAAAAGCAAAAGCACTTAAAGTCTAATTTAAATAATACAAAGCAGTAAAACTGTGTAGAAACGTTATTATAATATAACCTCTAAGAACTGTGCGGGCATTTTAATAATGCATTTCCTCTTAGCTATTACAAATTATGGAATTTGATATTAGATACTCTTTGTTTTTCCTCCGTCCACGTATTATCATAGGAAAGAATTTCCATATAGAATATTTAAATACATACCTTAAGAGGGAATTCTTTCCTTATTGTAATATTATCCCGGTAAAGGAAGTGGGCACATAAGTCGTGAAATAAAGTGACTATACAGTTGTTGTTTTAGTATATTTTCTCAGTACGTAGGTGCTTAGAAATAATAGTCCAAAAATGGCAAGTGTCTATTAAGCCGCAGATTTACGTGAATGTTTCTGGCACAAAAGTATACGTACAAGTAGCTTGCATGTCATAACAACTTCTGATTGGTGAATGTCACAATGGCATGTGAGGTACTTGTACACTTTCATGCAATTTACAGGCATGTGTGTTTACGGTTTTAAATTACCAATTGGTCAATGACAGGGAAATCATGTATGTACTCAGATTATCAATTGCTTTTTATTGCTTCAAATAGACTTAAATAAATAACATGTTAACTTAATAGCCTTCTATAAAGTTCACTCCTTGGCTTTTCACTTAGGGCGGGTTGCTTCAACAATAGAATTACTGACTGACGGGTAATAGTCAAAAATGGCGCTATCCTCAAATCAAAAAATGGGTTGTTTCACAAAATCGTACGTCAAAAAGTTACTATTACCATAACCGACCAGTCAACGTAATTTAAAAGAGATATATATTAAATATTATAATATATATCTCTTTTAGAATAACTTTAACTGACGGATTTTTATGTCATGAAACAACCCGTTACATTTAACGTACGTTAAACATCTCACGTCACATAGTAACTTTTTAACCCGTATGTAACGTTAAGCGACTGTTTGAAACAACCCGCCCTTAGTAAACCTTAAGTTAAGTTTCGATTTACTGATGTGACAGATAATTTAATAGAGGTTATACTTCGTTAAATTTATTCATAAAAAACATATTCTGTAAAATGTTACTTGGTGAGTTTAGGGTAAGTTAACTTGAGATGAGCTGCCTTGACAATTTAAATTACAATACCTACACAATATTTTTAATGCTTTTCCATAATAGTTTAAATATGCTTAAGTGGTAGGTGTTTAGTTAGGGTCATTAGGGAGCCTGACCGGCACAGCAATAGGGTGGAAGAGAGAAAGCTCTAATTTAGAAATTATTAAAATTAACGTAGGAGCTATGTTACTACGTTATAACTTAAAATTAATCAATTCATTCATTTATAGTTCTCAATTATATAATTTATATATTTATCATTCAAATATTCATTTATGATCTCGTAACATTTGTTAATTTATAATCTTTTTTGAAAATAAATCAATCTTTTTTCCTTCTTTATTGTTTTAGGTACTTGGTTATACAATTTATTGACATAACATATAGTTAGACTTGTCTTATTACAAAAGAAGGTTTTTCTTTTTTATATTAAAAACTTTATCAGAGTCAGAAAGGAGTGTAGTTTTAGTCTGGAGGATGGTAAATTAAAAAAAATATATACATATAGCACTTCAGAGTGGTGTCAATCTGGAACCTGTAAATCAGGCTTTAAACCTTGTTTCCCTACAACCTGATAAATAAATAAATATATAATTCCTCCCCCAAATTACCGTAACACACACTAAACAATCGAGTGTCGATGGCAAGTTATGAGAACGGGCTCCACAGGCCCACGGTAATTACTTAAGCGTAACCCTGCAATGTTTGCATGGGTCTCGAAGACCCAGCGATTAATAAATTTTGTCTGTTTGACTTGTACTGGGTCAACGGATTATGTTTGTGGATTATGGTTGTGAACGATAATTAAACGGTTTCAGTATGTTGGAGTATATTGTACCCGGAGGTGAGTGGAAATTGGTGGGGAATTTATTAAGTACTGTAGAACCAAATTGCATGCTTAAATATTTGGGAGATGTGATCTTGTAAATGATTTGTTTCATAGAAAATCACAAAAGCATTTTTGTTGATTGATTGATTGAAGTTTATGTTGTGTTGTGAAGTTTATGGGCATGTGAAGAGAAGAGACGAAACTCATGTGACCAAAAGAGCTATGAATATTAGTTTGGATGGATGGAGAGGGAGAGGAAGGCCAAAGAAAAGATGGGTGGATTGTGTGAAGAATGATATGAATGAAAAGGGAGTCAGTGAAAGCATGACGTTGGACAGGACGGAATGAAAGAAGAAAACATGTTGCGCCGACCCCAAGTAACATGGGATAAGGGCTGGAAAAAGAAGAAGAAAGATTGATTGAAGTTTTGAAGCAGATTACGCGTGTGATGTAATTGATTTTCTAACAAATACTTACGGTTATTCATTTGTTCGTTTTTAAGTACATAATCTGCAATTATTGTTCATCTAAGGTTACCAAAAAGCATTTTTATTTATTGATTGATTGAAGTTTTGAAGCGATTACGCGTGTGACGTAATTGACTGTCTAACAAATACTTACGTTCATTTGTTCCTATTAAATTACATAATCTGTAATAATAGTGTTCATCTAAGTTTACCAAGGGTGTTATTCTTTTAGGGAGATGTTTTTTTCCAGGACAGTTAAATTAGTACCGATCTAAAAATATTTTCCAGAATGAAGTAGGTATTTGTACATTGTTTACTATTTGGTGCCTATTTCTAGCCTGTATCTTGAATCTTGCTGACAGTTTCTCTAAATTATGATTGAATGTCCTAGACGAGGGAACGACTAACCCTGACGTAGTAGTAAACAAAATAAATTAATATTTTTTCGAGACGCAAAGGATTTATTATTTACTAGGACTTGCCCGCGACTTCGTCCGCATGATTGTTGGTTATCGCGGATGCAGACAAAGTCGCAGATTAAAAAGTAGCTTACGTTCTTCCCCAGGATTCTTGTCAAGCTATTTGTGTTTGTTTTGTTTTTTGTGTTTGATTTTTGCCACTTAAGATCACGTGAGTTGCGGCCAAACGCAAGCCTATAACAATATATCAAAAAACAAATTTCATCAAAATTGGTTCAGCCGTTTCATCGTGAAAGTGTAATAGACAGAGTTATTTTCACATTTATAATGTTATATAGTATAGACTAGCCTTTGCCCACGAATTGTATGGAAAATCAAAGCTTAAAAAAGCTTTTTACAAAAAAGACAACCGCCTTCAAAAAGTGAAAAATAACTTTAGCACAGAACACACATTGACTTTAGTTTCGAAATTCAGTGGCTTTGTTCTGTTTGTTGTTTTGTATTGCCACCGACTTCCGAAACTAAAGTCAATGTGTGTTCTGTGCTAAAGTTATTTTTCACTTTTTGAAGGCGGTTGTCTTTTTTGTAAAAAGCTTTTTATTTTCCGCTTTTTAGTACCTCCTTCTCATTCTAATCTATTAAGAAGAGATTGAAAGTTAACTACTACAAAGATTGATGAAACTAAAACGTCGTCTATGTAAAATTTTTGGGTATTTGTTGATTTTTCAAAAAGTGCTGAATCAATTTCGATAAAATTTATATGGGACCACCCCTGAAGCCTACCGTATCTATAAAAAAAAGAATTTTCAAAATCGGTTTACGTTTGCCTGAGAAATCGCGTAACAAATCGCGTACATACTTAATGCAAATTTAAGACTTATACGGTTTTCTCATGGATGCCATGGTCAGAACTGGACCAAATTAAAATGGGACCACACGGGAAGCACTAGCTTCCAAATAAAAAAAGAATCATCAAAATCGGTTCACCCAGTCCCGAGAAATCAAGTAACAAACATAAAAAAAAAAAAAAAAATACAGACGAATTGATAACCTCCTCCTTTTTTGAAGTCGGTTGAAAAATGAAAAAAGGTAACCACACAACATTAATTACATAGGTCTCCAGCAGGGGTGGGTGACCTATGCCTAGCAGTGAGCATCTAAAGGTTGACACGATGATACATTATTTTAATAAAATAAAAATAATAAAATCACTCGTTATTTTTTTACCAGGTGAATACAAAATAACCGTATACAACTCCACGCCTAAAGGACAAAAACCAGTTCCGACCCACGATAAATACAAAAAAAAACCAGCGCACTTTTAAATTTTCGTCCTATAACAACATCAGCATTTCAATTTCGAGTCATCTTTACCCCTATATTATTACAAGAGAGAGATTCGACCATCAGCGAGCTAGGGTTGAACACCTGGCGTGCTTTTGTTCAGTAACGAGTATCGAGTTACACCGCGATGAAGCGATCGATAGCAGCCCTGGCGGACACATTAATATGTTATTACGCTTTTGTAAGGGGTAAATTAAAGTTTGAGTATGTGCAGTCGGCTGTGAACCTAGGTAGGTAGAATGAAACTATTGTTTGGTACATTTTGGATGCTTTAGACTTAAGAGTATCATGAATGTAGATGAAGCACAAAGTTTTCTGTTGTTGTTATTTAAAGTGTAATTTTTATTACCTATTTTTTTAAGAGCCGTGTGGTACCGGTCGCGAGCCGTGTGGGATGCGAATAGCAGAGACAGAGGGATATTGACCAGAGGATGGGCAGCAGCGTCCTTTTGAGTACCATATCACCTAATATGCATCAGTCAAGCATATAGTGATAATGACTAAACCCTCCTATGGGGGAGACCTATGCCCAGCAGTGGGCGTCTATACGTTGACATGATGAAAGTGGAATTGATTAATACAAATCAGCTCATTAATTTTTAAGCACATGAAATTTTGCATTTCGTTATAGAATGGCAGAAAAATATTAAAGATACAAAACTATAACAATTAGCATAATTTACTTGACATACTTAGTAGCCTATTTATAATGAACACTCACATAGCATAAAGTATAGAACTTTTTCGTAAACATAATACAACATTCAGAAATCAATCTACCTAGCCTTACGCCAATTATGTTAGGGTCAGCTTCCAGTCTCACCAGATACACCAGAATACATGGAGCGATTGCCTGACTGAGCACCACCACACATTGCAGTTATTGGGAAACACGATACCCCTTGATAAGACTGACAATAATAATAATAACAACACCACATTAAAATACTTATAATGAGTTTCAACACCATTAGCATTTGTAATTGGTGTAGCATTAAGTACCCACCGTCTGGTCCCTCATCGGGCTCAATTGCCGGCGGTCTGCCCGAGATACCCGCTCCGATGCGGGCTCTCAGATCGAATGATAAGCTGATGATGACTGCTTTTAATTGCTTTGCAAATTATTGGTTTTTATTCGTCGCCGTCTTTATGATTTTAACCGCCAAGGTAGAGGGCAAATTAATTAGTGGGCCAGTCAAGGATATTTGTTGTAAATTAAAAATCACTCTAACTCACACGTGCCCAACATGCTGGTAGCATTTTCACATTGTGTGGCAATGCTGATTTATGACCCAAGAATAGACCAGCCTTCGGGTCACATGAGGAGTTCACCAGCCGTTTGCGATATCCCGAAAAACAAGATGGGCACTTGGACCCCATGGCTCTAACATGATTATCATCATTTCAGCCTAAAGACGTCGTTTTGCGATAATCGCCACGCTTGGTAGGCGGATTGGCGATCGCAGTATGGTTGTTACAAAGGCACAGAGAACGCTGCTGCCCATCCTCTGGTAAGTCCCTTAGTCGCCTCTTACGACACCCACGGGAAGATATGGGATGGTGCTATTCTTTACGTTCGACACCACACGGAAAGACACAAACATGAATAGGTCTGAAAAAAAATTAAATATTACACAGACCGATGAGTCAGATAGATATTGACTGTTGGAGACAGCCTCCTCCATCACATAGTTATTTTGAAAGCATTGGCTGTGTCACTGAAATCGGTGAAGGAAAACATCGTCAGGAAACCTGGACTTATATTAATTCATTATTCATCATTTCAGCCGAAAGACGTCCACTGCTGGACATAGGCCTCCCCAAGGGGGGGTTTTGCCATAATCGCCACGCTTGGCAGGCGAATTGGCGATCGCAGTATGGTTATTACAAAGACACAGAGAACGCTGCTGCCCATTCTCTGGTAAGTCCCTAAGTCGCCTCTAACGACACCCACGGGAAGATATGGGATGGTGCTATTCTTTACGTCCGACACCACACTATATTAATTATAAATTTGAAATCGCCAATCCCCCTTGCGCAAGCGGGTGATTAATGCTCGCGCGATCTTTGTAGGTACGAGAAGACACCTTTTCCCAGCAGTGAGTGGGACAATCATAGGCAGGTTTTTTTTTATTGACTGAACAAGACATATGAATGTTGTCACCGACGCGGAAAGATTGAGAATGTGCAACATTTGCTGATGGAGTGTGTCAGGAATGAGGTAGAGAGGGAGTCGGTCCTGAGGAAGTATGGTATTGCAAGGATGGACGTAGGGATCATACAGAGTGCTTTGAGTCAGGGTCATCAGAATTAGCACAAGTAAGTCGATTCTGTAAAATTCAAACAACAACTCGCATCTCACATCGCTATTCACTCTCACTTCGCAGAAGATTCAAAATGACCTTGATATAGGTATTTGACACTGAATCGGGTTCGAGTGCGAAGTGACCGGGAAATTACCTTACAGAATGCCACTTCTTACGTCATTTCATACTTTATCTGTCAAAATCTGCCTGTCAATTTGCTTAGCTGCTAGTGCTAGTGCTAGCTTGTGTAAATTCGAATCATCAACCGAGTTTTTAGAATGCCAATCAAGAAACTCACAGCGGATTCACATTCGAAGTTTAGAATGAGGTCTTACAGAATCACACCCAAGCACTATATTTGATAATACCGCCGACCTAGCATCGACCGCCTCAGCCTTAATTAAGATGAAAAGTAGAAGTAGACCCATAGTAATTAGGAACAATGGGTTTGATATGCTATTGTAAAAAACATAAAAAAAAAATGTCACCGGCAAGGTGGACCGACGACCTGATTTAGACCGCAGGAACATGCTGGATGCTAGTTGCTTCGAACCAGTAGTTTTGGTCATTTTTAGGGCTTATTTCCAGTAGTGGACGTCCTACGGCTGATAGGTAGGAAGAGCCCTGAGTTGCTTTAATATAAGAGTTTTCTGAACATGAGATAAGATGACTCAAATCTAGAGAAGCTTTAAGCTCTTGTACTAGTCTTCGTTGTCATCACAGTAGTTCATAGATATTTATTACAAAGTCATACATTTACATCTACGAAGCGCTATGAAATTGCCCACTTAACTAAACATACGACATAACGTGCTCAGATGATACAGATGATGACAGTCAATTGAGCGACATTTAAGGTGATCGCCCGCCAGGTGGCCGGTGACTCAAACAACAATTTAGTTAATAGGATACACGTGAGCACAGGGTATACCGTGGAGTTGACTTAACGTTGAATATTTTTTATTTATGGTACTGTTTAGTATGTATTTTCTAATATACAGAGTCTATGAGCAGTGTTTTAAGCTAGTGCATTTTATTTGCAGATTTTAGATTAGTAAGGACCTACAACGATGATGCTTGTAAAACTCAAATCTGTCATCTCCACGGTCAATATCTGTTTCAGTATAATTTGTGCAAATGCAAGAAAAATTATAGGTTACTAGCATTTGAGAATTTTTGTTCGCAGTTTGAGTATGTTCTTTGCATAATAAAAGCAAAACTGAATAAGTATAATCTAAAGGAGGAGGTTTTGCAAGAAATAATAACACAACGTTTCTCAAAACTGTCAAGTAAATCAGGTTTTACTAACAGTCGACTCTACCCCATGTCCTCTTCCACTGACCCACATGTAGACCAATTGAGACAGTTTAGGTGCTGTCAGGTACGGGCGACGGGCTTCGGGTGTAGGGTGCCATGCGCACGGGTACAATCAATCTAGAGGTTATTGTCTCAAGTACCTTGAACGAGTATGAACGCATTGTTTCTGGTTTGTACTGTACCGTTTTCAAGATTTTTTCATATCCTAATAGGCTTGCGTTTGACCACAACTCACCTGATCTTAAAGCGGATCCACATATGATAGGGTGATCGTATCGGGCAAATGATCATAATGTGGATTTACCTTTAAGTACCTAGGATGAACCGATTCACTTGTGTCTTGAAGATACCCAGATTATATTTATCAGGAAACAGAGAGGCGGGCAGTGAATTCCACATTCTGGCAGTTCGCACAATCAATGTGGAATCAAAGCGTATGGTTCGAGACTATGGAACTTCAACCGTATAGCGGCAGTTACAGATTCTACTATTAAATGCCCGTTACCGATCTTAATCATTAATTAATAACCAGTAATAGTTTTAGCTTCTTCTTCTTTGATATTTTATGTATAGATGGTTCAACTGAATCATTAGGTGTTATTGCTGGAACAAGCTTTCAGCTTGTTTAGGATACGTTGTGGAGTTTTAGGGTAACTTGAGAGAGGTTGCAGTAAACGCAGAGTAGGCAATTCATCTATTTTTGGGTAACAAATTAGTCTCCTAATACATGAATGTCTCACTCATCATTGGAGAATACATAGAATATTTTAACCATCCAAGATGACATTGGTTTTAAATTAACGATTACCTAATTACTTATAATCATATTAATTTTATTCATATTTGACGTATTATATCACATATCTTAAAATGTATTGTACTTAGTTATAAGAGTGACATTTGAATATTTGTACACCACATGTGGTGGTAGTAATAAAACTTGAAAAATATTTACACCACACTATGTAAAACTACATTCTTACAAATAAATAAATTCTGATTCTAATTCTCATTCGCTGGTACCAAACCAAACAATGAAGGTTTAAAAAGTATTAATTTAAAAATACATAGGGGCTCTATTTTCGCTGAACCAATTGACCCAAATTAAGCAATTGGTTAAGGTGGTCCAGGTGCGAGTAGGTGCCACCACTACTTGTAGTAAATCAGACGAGTTGATTGCAGTCACTGGCGGGACGAGGCCATCTCGTTGTTGGACTATTATTGTTTAAAGAGATTGACCAATTGTTTCAGTAATGCATGATTTGAGGACGTTCAGAGATTCCGGGTTCATAATGATAATGATTTCCGAATGCTTTCTGACTCATTGTGTATTTTTCCTTACGTGGTTTACGAGACAATACATTAATGGCCTATTGCTCGAATGAGTATAAAGTTTAAAAACTAAAACCCGACCACAACAAAAAGTGATCTAAAAAGTACAAAACAAGAAAATATTTCACACAGAAATCAAGACATAGGTACAAAATGGTCAAGGTAAGCCGTGGTTGCATGCCTGTATCCCATATGAGTGCGATGAACATGAATATAATGGCATGCAACCACGGGTTACCTTGACCATTTTGTACCTATGTCTTGATTTCTGTGTGAAATATTTTCTTGTTTTGTACTTTTTAGATCACTTTTTGTTGTGGTCGGGTTTTAGTTTTTAAACTTTATATTTTTATTTAAACCATTTTGGAGTCACAGCTAGGTATTATATATTTAATAGGTACTAGTGAACCCCTTTCCAATGATACCAAACACGGTATGCGTATCTTACTTTATTTGGTAATCTTTCCTTTTTTTACAATAATTTGTGACAAATTACCACTAAATATTATATAAATTTGAAATGTACTAGTGAACCCCTTACCAATGATACCAAACACGGTATGCTTGTTTTCATTTTTTTTTTAATATTGGTTTTTTTTGTCCGCCAGAGGGCGCCACATTGGATTCGGTGATACGTCATATAGCCTATAACCAGCGGACGATCAAGACGCTTCTAACGATACCTCATTTGTTCAGTTCTGATAAGCAGTTTAGGAGCTATGAGCGTACAGATGAACATACATACATACATACATAGCCTGTCAAACTCATAACCCTCCTTTGGCTTTGCCGTAGTCGGGTAAAAAGTAATGTCCCATTTAAATAATAAGATGCTATTCCTAAACACACCCCTACCTAGAACAGTTTTGCAAAAGTCTTAAAACCCTATAGCTACCTTAGACCATTAGCAACAATTACCACAGCTTTAAAATCCATTCTTCCACATGTTTTACATACGAGCAGCAACCCTAACTAAACTAGTTATCCCTTAAAATCCCTTTGTAGCATAAAATGTAGTGAGAAATTAAATAAAGGCCGCACTTTGTGAAGGTGTCGCCCGCACAGTCTCAGGGCGAGTCCGGCTAATAGAGCGCCCGCATACAGAACCCTCCGAGATAGTTTTAAGCGTTTTTAGTACACATCAAAAGGTAACAATTGAACCCTTATATTGTGAGTTTGAGGTGTTTTATTTTATGTGGCAGAGTTGAGGTGTAGGGTTTCAGAGGGAACATTTTGTTCAGTTTGTTTTATACTTTACTAGCTGATGCCCGCGACTTCGTTCGCGTGAATTTCACCAATTTTCATAGTTTGAATGACGATTTTCCATACAAACTTTCATCCCCTATCTCATCCCTTAGGCATTGAATTTCGGAAAATCCTTTCTTATGGGATGCCTACGTCATACAAAGAACACATTCTCCAAGTTTCAAGTCTCTACGATCGGCGGTTTAGGCTGTGCGTTGATCCGTCAGTCAGTCATTTAGGACAAAGCATTTTATATTATAGATTGTTTTTGAGAGGACGTTAAGAAAATGCTTCGAGAAACGTTATTGGTTTAATATTTGAGAGTTTACAAGTTTAGCAAATAAACGCACAATCCGAACCATGCATCCGCAACCTTTTAGCATTTGGTCAAAGCACCAACGTGATGAAAGAATCGAGAAACAAACAATATTTTCTTTTTTCTGCGACTTAATTTGCCCATATTTTCTCAACTCGTTTACCTCCATCAATACTGAATCCTTCTGAAACTTCCTCACAACCTCTGACCTCCCGAAACTCATCATTCATTGTCAAAGACATAACAGCTTACCATATCCCTTTATTAAAAAGGTATTCAAAGGTACGAGGGGACCTTTTTGTCCTCAATTGGTGTAGGTAACGTTAATAGGTCCAAATTAATAATTTCCTTACCCGCATGCTCTGATGGCGGCCACGATAGCCACCCTTAGCCCTTTTGTTTTCTAATTGAATGTTATTTCTTTGAACTGCAGGAATTTTTGATATTTAACGTGTAAATGGTGCAGTCCATTTTGGATATTTTAATTTGAATTGTCATGGAATTAACGGTTTTGTGATGGGACATGAATGAAAATTACAAAATATGGTGTGAATAAAAGACAGACAGTCGCTCCGTGTAGAACACTGGTATTCATCTGCATCTAGTTAGACTGGAAGCCGAACCCAACATATTTGAGGAATGGCTACTCAGATAATGATGGTATAAAATAAAAGAGTGTGCTTTTTCATCGCGTACTTTGTAATATTTGGGTTATATTTTAGAAGTGAACTGTCCTTCCCTTGCCGTCGTCTACATTCGCTGAACATGAACAATGTGTCTTAAACAAACTTCAAACGTAGATTTTACTGTGAGGTATGCTATTATTTCGAAGACGATAAGGTATCACTTCACTTCACGTCTCCCCATAGATAACGTAAGAGGCGATTTGGTGGATGGGTAACATCTATCACGCTGTCACGCGTCATCCCTCAGGCGTTGAGGCAACAGATGGCAGTTTCTTAGAGTGATGCAACGCGAAATCATAGATCAAGACAGGTTGCGGCGAAGTCAGTCATCGATGGTGCAAGCCTACATAGGTAGGTGGAGAAATCGTTATTACGTAATAAATTATTGATTGCACATTCACAAAACCTATAAGAAAAGCCGTCAAAAATAATCAAAATAAAAGAAAATCAATTACTCCAAATCAAAAACTAAACACAACAAAAATTTACGAAAAAAAATCTGTGCCACTTACGATGCAATTTCCGTGGGATTAGCGAGTAGGGTGTCCAAGCCGCGAGCGGTGCAGGGGACGAAACAATGGACTCTCACGACACACGGCGCGTGCCGTGCGGGGTGCGGGGGGCGAGGGTAATGCAATATTTGTTCGGTGACACACGGGTGACACGCGCGCGGTCTATTGTGCACCTATAGCCAGAAGTAACGCACTGATGTTCAGTTTTTTTAAAACCCCTTTAGTAAGTATGGCGTACATAGTAATAATAATAATGAAACTGGTTTTTATACAATTTGTTTAGGTATGGAAATGTTTCAAGTTACAAGTCAAAATCTATGCCTTTGAAAACTTAATTAATTCATGATTTAGGCAGGAAACACTTATTAATTAATTTTAATACAGAATAAATCATTGACCTTGTCGCTGGTAATGAAGAATGCGTACATTTAGTAGGTATAGAAAAATATTCACCAGAGTTCCAAACCTCTGTCCCACACGTTAATCCCTGCACATGGGGTGCAACGATAAAAAGATAATGCGGGTCGGAGTCGCGTGCGCATCAAAAACTGGCTTTAATGACGCACCTATACAGACGGGCTTATCGCGCCTGCGCGCCACAGCGTCCACTGAATAGAGCAAAAATAACAAATGAGCTTAATTATAATACCTTGGCAAGGGGTGCGCGAGTAGGGAGCGGTGTGACAAAATAAACATGCTGGCAGGAGGTCCCGACGTGTCCCGACGTGTTTTTATTGGCGATGCGTGCTGAGCAGTCAATGTCGCGAGAGTAATGACGAGAATGGATTTCGGAATCCCCTGCCATTTGACGGTAATGATGATTTCTTATCTGTTGAGGAAAAAAAATGTTCTTGTTTTCAATCGCGCCGTGCTTGTTTTTTATACCGTTTCGAATAACGGTGACGTAAATATCAATGTTTCTGTTTTCGAAGATATGCTTGAGAGTCGTATATCAGAATGTTTATGATTGAGAAAACGTAAATTACCATTCGCTAAGATTTATTTGTGTACATGTTATTAAGTTCTTTTATTGAACAACGTTGAGATGAAACTTTCTGAGTTAAGGTACTTGTTAGTTACCGACAAGAAGTAGGCTCGTGTAGTACGTACTTAAAGCTCAGCTATTGAGAATATTCTACCGTGGAAGAAATATGGCGTTATAAGCTTTGAAAGCTTAGAAACTTTATCCAGAATCCACTTCTATCAATATAATCATGACAGCATCGTGATTTTAGTGCCATTAGTAATGTTTAATAACGTTTTTGATCTTTTGAAGTTTAAACGACGTACATTTAGTTCCACATAAAACTTTAAAAATAAGTAGGTACCTAACAAGCAGCCCATAATTATGTTCAACAATAATGACTTTTCGTACATTGGAAACAACAAGCTTTTCAGTAACACCCCCAATGCTCACAGATTTATACCGTAACCGGTTAGTATTGTTCGCACGCATTATAAATCATGCGAATGTGTCGCACGGACTAAAAATCATTGGGAGAGTAATTTATTGTAGGTAAGGGGTGCAGGGCGCGGGAAGGTGAGGGCAACTTTTTGTGAACTATTGTGTGCCGGTCGGATTCCGGTTAAAATCGGTGGCTTTGTCACCCTTCGTCATTGCGCGTCATTCAATTGTTTCTTCTGCGCGTGACGCTCGCGTCGGCGTATGACGTTGTGATAGTATTAGATACTGAAATGTCGATTATTGTTGGCGATGATAATGAGAGATGTTTTGATCGACTGTATACTTTACCTACTGTGAAATTTGGATATCAATTTTCTAGTCTGTTTTGTTGTGATAATGTAACAATACACTATGTAACTGGTGATTGTTATAATGATTATGATTGTTGACTCGAACTTGTGGCTAAGTAAAAGCCGTACAGATCGATCGGTCACAGGTTAAGCTACGCTTACCGCGGTTAGTCTGTGGATGGGTGACCATCCATTTCATACCGAATTTCCTCCGTGCCTCGGAAAGCACGTAAAGTCCCGGCTGTCATTCGTAGATTTTTGGCAGTTGTTATGAGTAGTCAGAAGCTGGAAAGTTTGACAACCAGTCTTATCTAGGGGTATCGTGTTACACAGTAGCTGGGTTGTGGAGATGCGATAGGCAGTCGCTTCATATAAAACAGTGGTACTCAGCTGCATCCGGTTAGACTGGAAGCCGACCCCAACATCGTTGGGAAAAGGCTAGGCAGATGATGATGAATTGGGAATAATGAAAATTCTACATTGTTTACTTAACCTACATACTTTTCAGTATACCTCTTGAATTAATAAAATATACAATGACAATACATCCACTCATTCCAACGTTTGGCAACAAACTCATACGCGGATTCCGTTTTCCCATCGTCCGTTTCGTCTCATTCGCTGGCAGGTTGGGGCGACAATCTAATAAAGTGTCCCGCACCCCGCTGAGACCGTCCGATTACGTGCTCCAAATCTTGTTACCCTACTCTGATTAATATTATGGCCGTACTCATGACACTTGACGCCCAGTTTTATAAAATTGAAAATGTAATCGAGTTACTTGGCGATATGTGTTTGGGTATCATCATTGTCGCTACATACATGATCTGAGTGGTTTGGTGTAGTACATTAGAGCTTCAGTTGATTATGTGTTTTACAGTGCAGAACACAAGGTTAGGTTAGGTTAGTTAATTTAACATTATGAAGGCCAATTACAAGTTTTCACAGATATAAAAAGTATACAAAGATATAATTATATAGGTAGTAGACAGAATAAACTTGACTATTGAAACCGTTGACTATTTTAGGTTCTCAAAGAAATGATTGCAAAGAGTCTTTTTTAACTTGTTCACATTAGTGTGAAAAAGATCGATATTAACGTCCTGGCAAGTCGAATCGAACACACGACTCGCCCTAATCATGTACGAGTTTTGTCTGTAGTTCGTTCTTGTCACTGGTGCATACAACAGACGAGGTTTGCGCAAAGACGAATAAGAAGCTCGCAGTCCTATTTTACTCAACAAGTCGGGTACGTCGATGGAACTGTTTGCAATTTTAAACAGAAAAGCTAAATCGGAATTTTTTCTGCGTTCATACAAAGGAAGGATATGAAATTTTTTACACCGTTTAAGATAATCAGATATATATATTTTGGAGCGAAATTGAATGTACCTTAAGATGAACAGTTCAATCAATATTAAATTCTACTTATAGTAGTTCTGTTCTTGGACAGTAAAAAGTATCAAGCAATATTAAAATATAAACTTGTTTTCAATCGTTCAAAGATAAATAAAAAATTCATTGCAACAGCAGTAGACTATCGATAAAGCTCAATCGACAACGTTTACGAGGTGTAAAGACCCCGTACGACGATACCTCCCCGCGGCCTCGTATGGGACACCTCCCTATGGCCCCGTATGGGGACGTATTGACGACTGTAATAGTCGCATCCGTACTTGTATCAGTTCTCTGCATAGTAGCGTTATGGGATCTGTATTGGCTGCAGATTGGCCGAATTTAAGTAACCAAGATGGACACCACGAGACAGGTGCGACCTAGCGTGGAGTCCATAAAGCAAAATACTTCCCTTGCGTTTAATTTTTGTTTTATCTTTATGTAAACCTAGCTACAGACTATAAGGTAAAGCATTGTTTTTAGCAAATAAACATTATTTTATTTTGTCTTATGTTAGAATAATCAATTAAATCATCATCATCATTATGTCAACCATTACACGCCCACTGCTGGACATAGGTCTCCCCAAGGGGGGTTCAGCCGTAATCGCCATGCTTGGTTGATGCATGTTGGCGATTGCAGGTTGAAGGACGCTGCTGCCCATCCTCTGGTCAATATCTCTCTGTCGCTTTTTACGACACCTTTTTCAATTAAATGATAAATAGTATTGACCAACGATTCACAATTTGTTGTAATACAATTCGCATTCAATAATAATTGTCAGTCTCAAACTGTCTCCATTTATTTAAATTTTTGACAAGATATTGACATTGAATGTCGCTGAGTTGAGATTTCGATAAGATGTAATCAGTTTAACCGTTTTTAATTAGTAGAATACTGGCCTTTAGATTAGTGTTAAAAATATGACACGGGTTGTTACACACGAATCATAGTGTAGTACAGTGATTGTCACATAATTTACTGGCCATGCGTCAGTGAGTGAAGCGACTGCATTACCGGGGAGGAGGATTTTACGACAGCTTACACTGTAGTCGATCGCTTAAACTGTAGCAAATGATCGCCGTAGTGTGTAGGTGAAGACAGTAGGACCATAGAATCATAAAATAAAAATTCATTCAGCCTATTTAAAAAAATTCCATTGTTGATGAATGTTAGGTTTCACTTTGGTTTAAGATATACAGACTTTTACAACTTTCAATGTTTTCAAATGCTTTTATTAAATTAGATTAACTTGTTAGTTGTCAGACTTACTTAATATTCACTGTAAAGTCCAAACTTGACAGTTGATTTTTTAATTTTGTTATTTAGTACTTATGATGTTATACTGGTTTGCACTGCTCTGTGGTTGAACGAATTATACGCAATGCTATTTACCTACTACGCCTAAACTACTCATTTGAATATTCACAGTGATGTGAAATTGTCATAATTTATCGATATTGCTTTTGCAGTCACACAATTTTTCACTCTGCTTTGTCTTGATTTTAATTCTGTACAATAACGTCAGAGATGTGAAAATTGGTATTTCTTTTGTCATGCTTACAATTTTTTTATGTGGTTCGATGAAACTCTTCAAACTATTACATTTTGGACGCTTAAAAATTTGTAATTTGTACACCAAGATTAATACCAAGAACCAATGCAAACGTTAGTAAATCTTCCAATCCTATATTGAACTCACACCTTTTATTTATTAACTGGTTGCTAGAAAAGTCCTACTCACTTGGTACGTCAATAATTCAAAATGTGTATTTTCAATACTTATATTTGATTTTGTAATCAAAGAGTTTCCAATTACTTATTCGATTATTGTGCAATTGACCAGAACGCGGTTTTCATTTGATTGCGCGATAATTTCCTTCATTTACATTCGTAGATCCTTTTCACGCACAATGTTATGATATAGACATGTATGTTACTTTTGTATGTTTAATCGTCATCCAGTATGTGTGTTGGTTTGAAGTTAATGCGGTAAGACTCATAATACATTGATCAATATCTTATCCGATTCTAGTACTTAATTGAACTAATAATGTATTAAGATCTATTATGTTGTCATATAATAATGTCTGTCATATTTAACACAGGATTTTTTTTTCAGGTTTATAACAAGGATATTACTTGCATCATCGATGAAGTAAGACATTATCTGCATTTATATTACTTAATTAGTAGCAACTAGTGTGGAAATCCGAAAACCAGATTGTGTCGATTTGTCAACCTTTAAACTATGTAATAGTAATTTTTATCTAGTGAATCAACATTGTTCAACGAATTCCACATAAACAGTGTTGCTAACTTGCTAGCATATCAAGTACCTACCTACATAGTAGTAAAAAATAAAATATTACATAAATATATTTCAGGGCAAGGATCCAGTGTGCAAAGTTTCCTCAAAAGTAAGACGTAGAAGCTCTTCCAACATTGGAGACCCCTCTCACGACCCCTACATACCTAGGAACAACACCATACTGTATAACTGTTCCACGATATGTTCACCGATCACATTTACCTCCATGACGGAACTGACTCACCCAAGTTTATTCTTAAAATCATGTTTCGTAGAAATAACAAAGGAAGATCACTACGCTTGTGAATCAATTAGATACAATCATTTGAAAAACATCGATAAATTATTGTTCTTGTCAAAAACGATACCCAGAAAATCTTTTTACTTGGTCGATTGTTTAATTTACTCCGACGGCGGGAGAGTGTGTCACAGGAAAGACGATGCAGCTGCACATGTGGATCTTGTGGACGTGGGGACTCTGGTGAGACCAAACGAGACGCATGTGCTGTCACAAGACGAGTTCCTATGTGAAGAAGACCAATCAATAAGCGTTCAATGTGACCTCAACCCTTTTGTGCCCTTCGAGGAGGGACTGAAGATGAAAAAGACTATGAAATTTGATGACAACGTACTACTTAAGACAAAATCTTATGTCATCGAATTGAAACGTGGTTGCCTTGGAGCATGGTGTGGGTACACAGGACAGGTAACAATTTCACGAAGATCAGGTTATGAATACGTTCCACCAGGTGGTCAGATATTCCGGTGTTCTTATGCTGATCGCCAACAGGTATGCAAGCGTTGGGGCAATCCACGAGAAGTATACAACGAGCGAGGTTGGCTTTATAGGAAATGAAGTTCACAAACACTGCACCTATAATTTTGTTTATTGTATTAAAATATTTGTATAATGTTGATCTGTTTTTACTGGCATCTAAATATTTAGTATCGAATTGATTGACCACTGTTTCAGTCATTTCAACGGATTTCAAACAAGGAGGAGGTTTCTAATTTGTGTGTCTATGTGATTTGTGAGTTTCTTACGCAACTTTTCGATATTGAAAATCATTTTTAATAAGAATATGTCTATGTAATATGAATTTAATGAAAATACTCCACCTTGAAGGGTATAAAAATATGGGACGACTTATTTTTTCTGTTTTGAGTGATTATAAAAAAACAGGCACCAAAAAGCTAAAATAAAAAAAACCTCTTTAAACAAAAACAAAAGCCTTCAAAAACTACAATGTGAATAATAACTTCAATTTCAAAAGTCGGTGGCATCCAAAATTCAAGTTATCTTTTATTTTGTAGTTTTTGAAGGCTTTTTTTGAAAAAGAGTTTTTTTTGTTTCTGTTAAGTTCAACGTATCAAATTATCCACTGTGCAAAGAATACGGATAATATTCTTTGCACAGTGGATAATTTGATACGTTGAACTTTCCGAAAATCTAGAGACTTGTCGAGACGTACTTTAAAAATTGTTATTATTTAATATGCAAAAATATAATACACATTCTACCAAAAACTATTCTATTACTGCTTGCAATACCCAAAAAGCTGTAAAACGCAAGATAGCGGACCGGTCGAAGGCGTCTGCACAACACAAGGTAAAAATAAACAAATTTTAATATATTTTGGTACCCTTTTGTTCAAAAGTCGCCTAATTCTTTTAGACAAAAAATTCTTGCCAAGTATAGGGTTATGTTGACTGCATACGAACTATCGACACCGCACTGTCCCCGCCCTCACCGGTAAAGGAGTGTGTCGGTGGCAGCGCAGAGTTTGCATAAAATCCTCGTTTGTCACGGACCTAATGCGCCGCGTCCGAGGCAGGCCCACTGCCCCGACTCCGTGTTGTGACGAGCCTAGGTATTAATAGTGATGGGTGGCCGAGACATCGGGCCTCTTCACTGTGTTTGTCTTTGAAAGGGTTACTTATTACTTACATTTATAACCTGGTTATAAGTTCCAGTATGTCGTCATTGCACTACCACGTATCTGATGCTTGATTTGGGACTATAAAGCAAGATGGCATGATCTGTTTTGATTATTTAGGGTTTGGATGTCTGCATTCTCATTAGAGTCTAATCTGAATGTATACTTGGTAGATTTTGTGTACCGACAGCATCATCAACTGGTTACCTCCTTTTCGAAGGAATTTTAATGCGTGAGGGGTAATCAGTTAATGATGCTGTCTGTACATGAAGAAGACATGAAAAATAGAGCAGTTTGTTACAAAATGGCCGGATTTGCTTAGAATGCTTACTACTTACTGGTAATAATTATAGAGTTCTATAAGTTGGTAAACATTGTTTCAAGCTTCTACGTAGATAAAAAATTGAACAGCTACTGTTTTTAGGATAGCAAAATTCATAGAGGTCTCTTTGTTTTTGAGTCTTCTTCGATATTAACAAATTAAACATTAATTTTATTACATCGCGTTATTAAACAACAAAAGTACCTATTCCAAACTCAAACTAAATCAATTAATTCAAATATCAAAAGTTACTTCAAAGAGCGTTCGAAGTAGCTCCATTCACCTCGTCATCAAACAATTACCCAAATATTAATACTTACTATAATACTTAATCGTATTAGAAAGTTTTGGAACGTCATAGTGCGTAGCTTTCGTTAGGACGTGAGACGCAAATTCATCTCGTTGGCCCATTAAATAGAAGAGGCGCGACTTTGAAGACCTCCACATAAACACTTCAATAAACGCACATTAAAAGATATGTCTCCAATTTAACTTGAATTTATGGTCACCGTAACTCCTTTACTATGCATTGGTACAACCCTACTACGATATAATTTTAAACAAACTATACATTGCTGGTTACGTTCAAGAACTCACAACTATATTTCTATGAAAAGTGGTGATAGATGTTGAAGATATCCATATTTTCTTATAAGTTTGGGCACGTTCTATTGTGCGTTGACTTAGGTTTAGGTACTTAGTCCCCCACGAGTGTTCGGCCCATAAACTTTTAGAAATGTCCCGTTTATACTTCATAAAATTTATATGCACTTTTATTTCATCAATAAAGATCGATTTGACTATTTTGTTTGTTGCAGTGTCGTTGAGGGGTTTGCTCAGGAAGGTACAAAGATGTTTAATGTTAGGTGGACTAACATGACTCATGTTTTGATTTTAATAATAATAATAATAATAATAATCCATTTATTTTCAGGCTGCATAGGCCCATAGATAAATACCTTAACCTAAACATATATATTTTATAATTTGTAACTTTTGTTAGTAGTAAAGACTTAAGACTATTGTTAGTAGCACTTCACTTTGCACTAAATTGTCTTTGTGCTGTCCAGTGGCACTTGTCCGCGGAAGCGACGGAACACCATGTCCTGCGGCCAAAAGTCTTCTTCCATGACGAGGGGCAGGAAACAATTCGGTACTCGCACCAGAAACGCCTAGAAGTTAACGTTGTGGCGCGACTCCAGTAACTGCACCCTCGGCGTGAACTTCGTCTTTCGGCGCACGTACTCCACGATGTCCTCCGCCTACCTAGGTATTAATTTTGGAACGAAGTTCCTTATCGCGCGTTGTGAAAGGGGGCTAGACGGAAAAAATTCTTACGAAAAGTTGTTTGCTATTTTTATTACTTCACAAACGCAGACAATTCGAACAGAAAAATTGAATCGTTGGAACTGTCAAATAGAGTTCATTATTAGTTGAATGGCGGCTTTTCTATGAAAATATTGGAGCGAATTAAAACCTTATTTTTACACATTAACCGTGAAATTCGGTTGCACATAGCTCCTATTGTCCGGTCGGGCACCAGCCTATACGTTTCTCAGAATAATTTTATCATACCTAGTTTGGTAAAATTTCAATTTTTAACCGTTTACGTTTACAAAATAAAGTCCGAATTCGCTTTTCGTAGAATATGTTTATGTATTTAAAGGCGGCGCGGCGAACTCTTTGAACTAGGTACCTACGGCGATATGTTTAGTACCTAAGTTTATTCGCTCAAATAGTGGCGGTACCTACCTCAATGACATCGGAATTATCATTGCGTGATAATTCCGATGATAACGACCTACGAGATAAGTCCACCTTTCACTGTGAGACTGTGTGGATTGATAAAACGAGTGTAAATTTTAAGTCTAGAATACGTAGGTTAGGTAGGTAGGTAGTTACTGTACCTACTTCTATGTTTTGTTTAGTAGGTACCTATTGAAAGTTTGGGTTTGGTAATCATGAGCTTTCTATCGGTCGCGGTCGTCAGTAGGTAACCACTGCACCTTATCGCTCTAGGTCACAGAGTACTTTTCTCTAGGTTTTACTAGCGACAATAATATTGTTTTTTATTTGATTAAAATGTTTTGGTTTAAATTAAGCCAGTGGGAGCTTAGGTGGGTACCTAGGTAGGTAGTGGTACTTACTTTTATCATTGGCGAATTATTTGTAGTTGTAAGTAGGTAAGTGAGTAGGTACTCTTTTGCTAGAAAAAGAAAGGCAGGCAGGTGTAGGTACCTATAGGTGCTATAGGTAACCTATTTAAATAAATTAGAGCTATTCACAAACACAGTTTTAATCAACTTTGGCTTAATTAAAAAACTTACCTATTAGGTATAAAATTTACACTTCCCTGTATCGAAGCAACTGCTCAATATGGAGTCCATTTCGCTCGATACATAAACGGGCACGTTTAATTAAATTGTCTTTTAATTATACTGGGTGGCGCAAAAGTAAAGACCCTATTTGGTTCAGCTATAACATTTTTTCTAAATTAGAAAACTAGATTTAGATTTTTTTAAATGTATATTTGTGCCATTAAATTTCGTACCATTAGGATTTAAAGATGATGTCTTTTAAATGGTGACCTCCAGAGTTGATACACATTTGAGCCCTATTTATGACATTTTGCATAACTTGCCGTAACACTTCCTACGATATGTTCGTTATTTCTTGACGAATGTTTTCTTTTAGAGCTGCGAGAGTCTGTGGCTTGTTCACATACACCCGAGATTTCAAAAAACCCCAAAGAAAGAAGTCTGGACTGGTCAGATCGGGTGATCTTGCAGGCCAAGGCAAATCGCCAAAACGAGAGATAACTCGGCCTGGAAAAGCGTCCCTCACTAAGTCCATAGTGTCGCGCGCTGTGTGTGCCGTAGCGCCGTCTTGTTGAAACCAGATGTGCTCCAGCCCCAATTCGTCCAAACTGGGTATCAAAAACTCACGTAACATGGTTCTGTAGCGTTCTCCAGTGACAGTAATCGCATTGCCTCCAGCGTCTTCGAAAAAATAGGGTCCGATCACTCTGTCAACACAGATGCCACACCATACAGTAACTTTTAGTGGGTGTAGAGGTGTTTCTTGAATAATGCGCGGATTATCAGTGCCCCAGAACCGAGTATTCTGCTTATTGACATGCCCTGAGAGATGGAAATGCGCTTCGTCACTCATAACCAATTTTGAAGGACTCAAATGTGTATCAACTCTGGAGGTCACCATTTAAAAGACATCATCTTTAAATCCTAATGGTACGAAATTTAATGGCACAAATATACATTTAAAAAAATCTAAATCTAGTTTTCTAATTTAGAAAAAATGTTATAGCTGAACCAAATAGGGTCTTTACTTTTGCGCCACCCGTTATTATATTTGTTAATAATAATAAAAATATTATAATAACTTAAAAAAAAAAAAATTATTACAATTCCTTCACTAATTAATCGAAAGGAACTTCGTTCCATCCGGATGTCCCTTGACACCTCTCAAGTTTTTTATTTTTCCAGTTTTCTATTTCTTGGTCTTCATCATTATCTGCCTAGCCTTTTCCCAACTATATTGGGGTCGGTTTCCAATCTAACCGGATGCAACTGAATACCAGTGTTTTACATGGAGTGACTACCTTTTATTTTACTATCAAATAGGCTTGCGTTTGACCGCAATTCACCTGATCTTAGTGATAAGTGATAATGCAGCCTAAGTTGGAACACGCTTGCCTAGGATGAATCGGTTTACTCGTGCCTTGAAGATACCCAGATTATACTTATCAGGGAAGCTATTTTACCTCTACAACCCCGTTACTGGACAGGTTTAAGACTGGTTGTCATATTTTCCATATTCTGACTACCTATGACGATTGTCAAAGATCTACGAATAACAGCCGTGACCAACGGCTTTACGTGCTTTCCGAGGCACTGAGGGGTCTCGGTATGAAAAGGTCACCCATCGACAGACCGACCGCGGCAAGCGTAGCTTAACCATCATTAGCGGTCGATCCGTCGATACTTAGCAACGAGCTCTTACATCTCCAATATTCAATCTTTCAGTTCCTCTCGTTTTAACATTTTCATTTTTATCATTTATGTGTGCTATGATTATGATTTATGTGTGCTGAGATAGGAGCCTTTTTGGTCTCGTACAGGTTTTAAAAGTCTTTTTTTATATTGTATTATTTGTATAACCCTTATGTTTAGGTTAACCTGTACGAGGTTTCAAATAAACTATTTTTCTTTCTTTCTTTTCTTTATGTAAATGCTATGTAAACACCTTAAAACATTGTAGAATGCAATAAATTATGTAAGTATGACTACACAAATACAAAACAACTCAACAGTCAAATCAGTTCACCACTTAACAAGTTCAGCATCGTTGGTCATTGATTTGCAATCGAACACTTACATACAGTCCGAGCCCGTACTCCGCGTATAAATACGGAAACGAACAACAATGATTGATTTGTTATTCCATGTTCAAATAGCCCATCAAAGGTCAGGAAACAAGGTAATGACAATGACATCCAATAAAAAAGTCCCTGACTCCCTGACTACGTTCGTTGTAACCGCTAGCACTTTATAAAGACCAATCAAAGGTTATAGTCATAGGGCATATAAACCACCTTGGAATCATTACCTCGTGCATAAAATGGCAATATTCGTCACTCCTCGCATAAACATAACAGCCATTTACATTACTTTGAGAGTGTTTACGTTTGAGAGGAGGTAATAAATATTAAGTTTTGATGGGTGTATGATTTTTTTATTAATGATAAAAGTGAGATTAATTTTGGGTTCGCAGTTATGGAGAATGAAGGGAGTGGAGTAATAAACTGCAACAAGAGATGTCTATCGGATGCCTTTGCAACAGCCAAACAATGCAGACCAATCTTAATCATCATCATATCAACCTTTAGGCGCCCACTGCTGGGCAGAGGTCTTCCCAAAGGGGAGCCCATTGCATGTTGACGATCGCAGTAGGTGTTATGGTACTCATAATGACGCTGCTGCCCATCCTCTGGTCAATATCCCTTTGTACGACACCCCACGGGTCGAAATGGGGTGGTGTTATTCGCGGCCGGAACCACACGGCCAATTTTATTGAAAAACCTTCAAAATATAAGCATAGTTAGTAATTTAGAACTCTGATATGATAATTAGAACCACACTAAAAAGTATCGTTCTACCAATCTTGCGGCCTGACTGTTAAACCCTACTGTTCTATTTTTTAATAGTGTTCATCTTATCAATCTATTAAAATGAGGTTCGACATGGATGAACCAGCCATAGCCATGTTCGTGGACGCCCAGACGGACAGCTTCGCTGCAATCAGATGCAAGCGAACAGCGTCTTTGTTGCACAAGGTGCGTGCCAACACCAACAGTCACCTGAGTGTGATTGCCAGCAAACTGGATTCATCTGATACCTAAGTCAGCTACATAATATGCTCCTTTAAACATTGGTAATGTCTACTAACGTAGTTTTTAAGTTTTATATTACTAACATTTTTGTATTGTATTTATACACTAACAGTATTTAAGTGGTCATATGCAATAATGTTCGAGTACAATAATGGAATTTTATCTTGAAACGAATACTAATATTATAAAGAGGAAAGTTTTGTATGTTTGTAACAAATAAAATCAAAAACTACTGGTCCGATTTCAAAATCACCATTACCAATGCTACATTATCACTGAGTAACATAGGCTATAGTTATTAATAAAAGAAAATTCACTCGAGCGAAATCGCAGGCAAACTGCTAGTTCTGAAATAATGAGATTATTATTATAGCCGCTACAGTACTAAAAATTAAGTTAAACACGGAATCCAATCTCAACACAAGGTGTCCGATAACCATAGCAACAGATCTTAAGAAACACAAAAGCTGCTAACACACTTACTGCTATTGACGCTGTAACATCGTTACCTTCCCCTGGTACTGAAAGGGCTGGCAGACACAAATTAACGATATCCGTGATATTCTCGTTTTGATTCGCTGTCGTGCTCACGGCTTTATGTTAATTTAATATAATATTTTGGAGGGTAGTCTTCTGAATGGGGTGAACATGTTAGTAATGGTTGATTTTATACAAAGTGAAAACGACTTCACGTGCTCTTTGACTAACGTTGTAACAAAATATTTTTGATGAAAAGTTAAAAGGAAAGGTGAAAATCGAATCCTGTATGAGACTAGCTAGAATGAGATAACAATGCAAAGGGAACCAGAAGGATGACGTATCAATTATTTTCTTTTTTATACGCTTTTTATTAGCTTCACCTGTATGTTTGTATGTTTGTTTGTAACCGACTTCTTTAGGCGCGATTTTGACCCATTTTAAACGGCCAGATTTCGTTTAAACTTTGTAGATTTATTGAGGACCGATGACAATACACTAATTTGATAAAATTATTAAAAAAAACAAAAAAAAAAAAACATAAGTCGTTCAAAATTAGTTGCCGAAAAAACAGCTATTATATACTAGGAAGGTACTGCACAAGCGCCCCTGGTAGAATAACTAAAACCAAACTAAAAAGTAAAAAATAAATAATAGTTTAAAAAAACTAAAAACACGCTTTTTATGGAAAACCAAACTAAAAAATAGAAAATAAATTTTAATAAATTATTTTATTTTAAAAAAAGCGTGGGGTGCATCGTGTCAATAGTTATAAATATTTTATTGACAGATATGAGTAGAGTGATTATCATTTTGATAATATCTTAAAAAGCACACCACGCTTTTTTTTAAATAAAATAATTTATTAAAATTTATTTTCAATTTTTTAGTTTGGTTTCCTATAAAAAGCGTGTTTTTAGTTTTTTTAAACTATTATTTTTCATTTCATTTATTATATACTAGTAACAAACAATTTACAGAAATATGCTTGAAACTAAGCACAGATACTGGCAAACAAAAAATCAAATTTGAAACCGCTGGCTTCCAAACTACATGTTATAATAAATTACCTGTATTTTGGGAATCTGTGTTCCATCATAGGTTGGTCATTAATGGTCATGCCACACGAACTCTGATGAGTAATCATGTTTTGACTACTTACGAAACTTTTGATTACGAAAACGAACTTATTTTTAACCGACTTCAAAAAGGAGGAGGTTATCAATTAGAATGTTTGTATTATTTTTTATGTATGTTCGGGCATAACTCTCATATATAGACGGATTTGCAAAATTTTTTTCTTGTTGGAAAGAGGTTTATTCCGAAATGGTCCCATATAAATTTTACCAAAATTGATCAAGCCATTTTTGAGAAGATCAACAAATTCCTAAAAAGATTACTTAGACGACGTTTAACTTTCTTCAATCTTTGGTGGATTTACAATCTCTTTTAAGTGTGTCGTCGTTTTTAAATGGATTTGGATGTTAGGGCAACACTAAAAATCGAAAAATAAATAGTTTTTCGAAAAAAAAAGAAAACCGTCTTCAAAAACTAAGAAGTAATAAATAACTTTAGCACAGAACACACATTACTTTACTTTCGGAAGTCGGTGGCAATACAAAACAACAAACTTAAAGCCACCGCCACCGACTTCCGAAAGTAAAGTAACGTGTATTCTGTGCTAAAGTTATTTATCACTTTTTAGATCTTGAAGGCGGTTTTCTTTTTTTTGAAAAAACTTTTTATATTTCCATTACCCTCATTTTTTTTGTGATGAGGTCAAGTCATTTTCGGTATTGTAGCGATAAACGCCACTCACCGTTATTCACGTAAACATTGACAATAGCAAATGATAATTCCTCCCGAAATGACCTTTTATCTAAATAGGTAAGTTTAACAACAAACGGATACTTACAAAAAAAAATAAGGTCTCCACCTACCTCTACATATGCCTAATTATGATAATGCAGGAAGATTTTAGTAGGTTTCACAATCGATGCTGCAACGGACTGCACCCTCACTTACTCCCCCCTGCACCCTGCACCGCTTCCCCTGCACCGTGTATCCTGCTCCCCTGGCCATGTGAGTAACGGTGAGGAAGGAAGGGTAGCTGGCGAGAGTGCACCATCCATGATACCTACACCTACACTGATGATTGATTTAATTTTACTTTTAGTTTTGGAGAAATTTGATTAAAAATATGGTTCTGTTGCTTTTGACATGAAACTAATTTGATTACCAACTTAATGTAGGTCTAGTATTTGTATAGAACATAAGCTCTATTAAAGTTAAAGTTTATGTTTGATCAAAGTTCTACTTGGAATGTAATAAACTAAGATACTAGGCAGCCATACATCACGAATAAGGTCGTATCTATATTATGTATAATCAGTCCTAATTACAAATTTACTCGTACGTAATAATAATGATTCTCCCAACCGAATTTCGGTCACGGATTCACGGCAGTCAATCTTAATGGAGACCAGCCAGTACGCAGGAGATATTATAGTGCACAAGAGTGTGCACAAACCAACTTCCAAACTCCGGGCTGTTACTGAGAAATTCTTAATAGAGCAACTCACACTTTACCATACCTGGGAATCGAACCCAGGACGTCCACGAGAACAACGGGACAGACTTATACGTATACCACAGTATAAGTATTAGTACTACCGTACTCCGAAACACTGTTCTTCACATCTACCTGCCTCGAACCTGCTCTCGAAACTGCTTTTAGTTCAAGGTAAGACTCGCGGCGCGTAGACACGCATTCACACGCACGTATTTGTACAGGTCTGTTATTTTGGTTGTAGTGTAGGTAGTTAAATCGTTTCGTTTGTATGGAGTGCCGTAGGTGTGCGTATACTGTAGACGAATACTCATAATGATATGATCATGGACTAGTCTGAAAACTAAGACTTGTTACACTGCGCAATTTCATTATTACAATGAAACAACAAGACAATACGCAAACGCATTGTAACAGGGATTGAAGAGTCAAACCATTTATCATAACCGCATCAGTCAAACTTTACATAAAGCCGAGCCACGCGATGCTCAGTAACAAAACTACGACCGTTACTGATCAAATCCCGATTCACGGAGGGCCCACACCTCATCGCATCAATCCAGGGGGACCAGGACAAAGGCAAGGTGCACACGCGGCGATCGCCCGCGTCAAATCTCCGACCATTGTGTCGCGTCGAATGTCGCACGTCGCATTGTGTGTGTCGCCCTCGCTCGCGTCAACGACATTAAATATTATTATTATGAGATTTATCGCGTGGAAAATTGCACTTATTGTTAGTTACGACTGTAATATTTCATGTGATTATGAATTTATTTTTATGTTAATTATGTACGTGTGTATAGGTGGAGGGTTTGCTGCATTACTATTATCTAAACGTAACAACTAACGGTCTTCTTTTTATGTCGACAAGTCGTGTGTTTTGTTTTTTATGTACTGCAAAAAATTATAGTGTAGCGAACGGGATGTCAAAAAATAAAATTATACCCCACTCATTGTGGGATTATGTAATTTTTCATTTATGACCAAAATTAGTTCGAAAAAAATTGTAGTCTTATGAAACCACAGATATAGATAGACCTAGATAACGCAAGTATCACGATTTGTATGAAAACCAAGCGTGCCATTTTTTTGACGTCACAATGTAATACGAATGTTTTGTTTTTCCTAAATTTGGTATTACCAGGATATTTTATTCCATTATTTTTAATCTAATACCGTCAGTAATAACTGAGGCTATTAGATTAAACATAATTGTTTTTATAATTAATTACGCATAATATTAATCACAAAATGATTTACCGATGGAAGGAAACGTTTACTTTATTTTTTTACTTACAAAATAGACACGCGAAGTAGTTGCTCTTGCGTTATCTAGGTCTATCTATATCTGTGTATGAAACGTAGTCAATTAATTGTTCTGAATTACTTTCACCCGCATGTACAGTGACCGCTGGCAAACGTCTCCACGCGAGTCAAACCCAGGAGGAAGTGGTGAAATGACCTAGACGCGCACTGCGAGCTGGTTCTAGGCCGCAGGCATTGGCCCAGCAGTGATACATCACAGGCTAATTTAAAAAAAATATTTTTAACTTATTGACATTTGCACGCCACGTATGGCAGAATATGCGGAATCCATCTGTCCGAAAATAACATCAAATGTACCATATTTTTGCAAACAAATGATTTGAAAAAAAAAACAACTATGAATCTACTAGTTACGTGCCTGATTTCCTAAAGAGTATTAGTAGAAAAAAATCTAAAAGTTGTAGATCAGTTACAGTCTTAAAACGCTATAATGATAATTACAAAGTTTAATAAAAACTTGTATTAAAAATTCCGATTTCCTTTATTTTTCATATGATTAACCAAATTATACAAGCTTTCATCGGAAATACTTTAATGTCAATCGCAATGATGAATACCTGCAATCTAATCTTTCACCTGCTAGAATAGTGGTCACTTTTTTTATAGCGAAAAATTAGTTGTGCTCATAAATCATGTTCATGGCAGATAGATAGACAACATAAATTAATTGCAAAAGTTAAATAGGTAAACGTAGAATCTAAAACGAATTAAAATACAATTTAAATCAGTTTGTATTGGTCTTGTCCAGCATTACTTGTAGTCACATGATAGTCATTAGAAGACCGATTCCCGTTACTGACGTTAAAATCTAGTGGCAATATCTCAGTGACAATCTATGTCAAACACTTGTCAAAAATGACTTGTAAATTAGAGTTAGTTATTTTTTGACAGCTAAGACTGATATTAGAACGAGACCGTTCTTTAAAATACGAGAATTACTCCTCGGATTTGGAAAGTGTTGGTAATCTTTTTAAAACAAAATGTAACCATAATAATTTTACTTTAAGGGGGTACCGAGCAAAATCATTCAAAACAGTCGTCACTGTTAAAGTGATATAATCAATACTTTTACCATTATTGCCATAAAAAATATGTAATGAATACCACAGTGAATGTGTTAACCGATTATCGTTGGCAAAAAATAAGAATACTGTTTAATTTAATAAACAAAAATACGTAAAGTTGTACAAAAATCTTTAAAAAAATCTCGTATTTAGTTGAGTTTTGTTAGTAAACTGTATTTTTTTTTTCACAAACTTGAATTCATATTAATCTTTAATATTCATACTACAATTTGTAGTTTTTACATTTTCGAAATGTCGCTTAGTTATTTTATTATTAATTTTTCGCGCTGTTTTGAATCATACGCAACGTATGTATGTATGATTCAAAACAGCGCGTCAATTAAAACAAAAATTAATAATAAAATAACTAAGCGACATTTCGAAAATGTAAAAACTACAAATTGTAGTATGAATGTTAAAGATTAATATGAATTCAAGTTTGTGAAAAAAAAATACAGTTTACTAACAAAACTCAACTAAATACGAGATTTTTTTAAAGATTTTTGTACAACTTTACGTATTTTTGTTTATTAAATTAAACAGTATTCTTATTTTTTGCCAACGATAATCGGTTAACACATTCACTGTGGTATTCATTACGTATTTTTTATGGCAATTATGGTAAAAGTATTGATTATATCACTTTAACAGTGACGACTGTTTTGAATGATTTTGCTCGGTACCCCCTTAACAAATTAACATTATTCAAATCCATCAGAGTAAACAAGCACTTTTAATCGCCCGCGATTCGACAGCGGCTAAGCTCCCTCGTGACGTCGGGTGATGGGAATTCGCACTCACGCAGAGCGGCTCGCGAGTCGCGACCGTGTGGCCGCGGATTTAGAATCGATGTAAGGAGGAGCAAGGCTGAAAAGACGTATGTGGGTTTTCATTTCTTTTGTGTCATTGGTGCGTTTATAAACATATAAAGTCACATACACTAACAATCAGACCCGGAACAACTAGGTATGTGGAGGCCATATTATCTGTATTTTAAAACTGTGTGTCTATTCTGTTACAATCTTCCTCGGTGAACATCTAGGTGAAGTGAGCTGTCATCTGTCCCGACAACAATCGCGACAAAGCACTACAATCGGATGACAGCTCACTTCACCTAGGTGTTCACTGAGGGAGATTGTGACAGAATAGCACTGTCAGACCTATCCTCTCAGTTTTAAAATAGGCGAAACTGTAAACTACATAAAGTTAAGCTTTTTGACCACTTATAAAAACAGTAATGTCCAAATATATAATTATTATATGTAAATATTATTTTATAGAAAATTTTATTACATTTTAACTTATAATAAAAAGATCCGTTTCTCTTCCTACATCCATTCCTGCCAATCTATAGAGATTTAAATAAGTATAAATAGTGCGTAGGTAGCGTCCGCGGCAAACAATAGGTGAGGGTGTAGGGGACGCACCGCGACTAATCGCCTTTTCATCTGCGCACAATCGCAGCGCTGTGCACGGCTTTATTAATAATGCGCTGTTGCCTTTTCACATGGCTGACGATTAAAAGAGTCAGTCAGTTTTAAATATGTTTATGTAATGGAACAAAATGTTATTAAAATTTTGGGAATCATTTTGCAAAAGTTTTTTTAGCATGACGAAAGAATACGAGTTTTTGTAACAACACCATGCTAGTGGCTGGGACAGATACCTAGGTGTAGCTATCTAATATATTTCTTAAACTACTACTTTACTAAAATACTACACCACAACACAACAACACCAACAAAAACAATATCTATATTTAGTTAGTCTTAAAGATAATATTTATGTAATCTGACCTGAAAACGCTCAACATTTGTCAAGTTTCGACCATTACCTATTAAAGTGCAGTTTCTGTCAGCCGTCTGCAGCGTCACCCGTCTAGCACCTGTTATGCGATGAGCTGACATCACAAGTAAGAATTCTCTGTAGTAAAGTTTCGCTTTAGAAAAATGTGTTTTTTTTCTACAACCTTTCATTTTTGAGTAGAGTTATGTAGAAGCAATAGTTACATTCAACAGTTTCAAAATTTTATAATTTCTCGTCTTTCTCATATTTTTTCTGATTAGAGATACAGATTTGATCCAAAAAACTAGTAGTTAGTATTGTAAATAGTATATTTTAAAAACCTCAAAGGTAAAATCAAAGTTAAAGCATTTATTTCAATCAAACTTTTGAAATGTCAAGAAATAGGTTAGTTAGTCAGAAATTTGAAGCAAGTTGCTGGTTCCAAAACGTAGGTAAGTCTCTATGGCGAAGAATGAGCAAGAAACTAGACGGATACCTAACCTTAACAAAATTCTGGTTACGTTATTCATGTTGCTTCTATGCGTGATAACGTTCAATTTCCCTTAGGTACATACGTCTTGCATTATTCTATTTATTTTTTAGTATGTCAAAGTCAAATCATTTATTTCAATTAGACCATTAAAAAGGCTCTTTTGAACGTCATAATAAAAAATTATAAAGTTGATTCTGGTTGCCCATTCCAAAAGGTAGTTTCGTATGGAGAAGAATGGGATAGAAACTCCAACTCTTTTAAAAATAAATGTGTACAATATTTTGCATTTACAGTTTACAGTTATTTATTTATTTATTTTATAGTTATATAACTATAACTCTATGTGAACACGATGGACCTTGCATAAAATCACTACCTATATTGAAGTATGTACAAAGTATTACAAGATAAAGAATAACAGCTAAGTTGTATACATAGATACATAGTGTTCACATATTATTATTTACAATTATTGTAAAAGTAGACAACCACTCCATACATTTCAACAAACTATGAACCTATGAACCAGTGTGTGAACCAAAGCAAGAATTAAATATAATGTATATACTAAGTATAAATTAAGTAGTTTTAATTAGCAATCAGTTTGATTTTGTCTGTGTATGATCCAAAAGATTCCCCCATAAATTAACGCTCACTAAAATACAGTTTTATGAAACAATGAAAATCATCATCAAATACAACATTTATCTAACAATGCTTGGCAGCTACACAACTATCAAGTTGTCCTCCTGTGCGACTGCTGAACCCACAGTCCGTCCACCGCGACTGCTATCAGTCCGTAGGGATCTTTTCATTAAGGTTATCTGTCGGCAGATCTTAAAAACGCCACGTGGACAGCCTCCCGATGTGTGCCAGACTTCAATGAGATTATGTATTATATGGGAGATGTGTGACGTACTTACTTTGAAGCTCGTTAAGTAAGTATAAAGAATATCAAAATGTAAAAAGCAAAATAAGTATGTGTGTTGGAAACAATGTTCAAGATAAAAAAATAAATGATGAGAGATAATATTCAAGAGCATGAATGATTTCTTTTTTTATATGGATGTATATATCTATGACATCACACACCACATACCTACATTACGCACTCACACACCACAAACACTGCACATCAAATACACAATTCACCAAAAATTATTCCACTTAAGAATATTTTTTCATATTTTTCCTTTCTGTTTTCATTTTCATTTTTATTTATATTTTTTGTGTGTAATTTAGATAATAATAATATAATATGTGGGGACATTTTTACACACGGCCATCTGACCCCAAACTAGGGAGACCCTGTACTATGGGTGTCAGACAGCTGATATACATACACAAATACATTTCTTTTTGTACATACATACATATACAGATAAACAACACCCAGACACAAGGCAAACACAAGTGCTCATCACACAAATGTTTACCCTGGGCGGGAATCGAACCCGCAACACGCTGCGCAGCAGTCGATCGCTCAGCCACTGCGCCAACCGTGTCGTCAGATGAATCCTTATTGTAAATCTGGACTCATGGGTCATTGGATAATTGGAAGAAGATGCCACTGTTATAGTACAGGTACCATGCCTAGCGCAGGAGTCAAGTAATTTTATTGAGTTATTTGACAAAAGGACCTAATTATAAAATAAAATAATAACAATTATTATTAATTAATAATTATTTACATTCTTTTGAAAACGGCACTTGATAGATACTTTTTATCAAAATTCCTTGCTGAAAATTGTAGTTTTCAATTAATAAAAAAAAATGGAAAGTTTTGAAGTACTAACCAAAATAGTTTTAAAACTCGAAATCAAAAAGAACAAGTTCATCTTCAACAATGCACGTTAATTGCACCTCTCTCACGGGGTAGGGTAAGCGCACGACTTATCGGTAATTAATAATCGCACTCGCGGCAAAAACGTTTTTAATTTGCGCTACACGTGCGTGCCGAATGGCGGCGCGTGCGCTCGCTTGGAGGGGATGCTGTGTGGGAATTAGAATATGGTTTGTTGTGGTACCTATAATATATAGGTACTGTACCTATATACTTCGGTATAGGTGATTATCAAATAAAGCAAAGAGGGAGGAGCTCGTGGCGCTAACGGTCAAAGGTTAAGCTGAAGTATCTCCAGTTCCCGCGACCCCCGACGTAGGTGTGAGATGGAACACCGGGGTGGTTTTTAGTCAGTAAGAGTCTGACAGACCCCTCCGCCCGCCCCAGGGCGGAGGACATCCATGAGGATTTTCCACCCCGTACCAAAAAAAAAAAAAAAAAAAAAAAAAAAGGATTGCCACGGTCGGTCTTTGGATGGGTGATCATCTATTTCATACTGAGTTCCCTCCGTGCCTCGAAAATCTTTGGCAGTCATTATAGGTAGTCAGAACCCAGAAAGTCTGATAACCAGTTTTACCAAGGAGTATCGTGTTACTCGGTCACTGGTTTGTAGAGTTCTGATAGGCAGTCGTTCCATGTAAAACACTGGTATTCAGCTGCATCCGTTTAGACTGGAAGCCGACCCCAAAATAGTTGGTAAAAGATTACGCAGATGAGGTGATTATCAAAAAAAAAAAACAGGTCAAATTGTTAAGAAGGATTTTATTGGTAAATTCAAGCCAAAAAGTTATAGGAAAAAAGCACCTACTATGCTAAAACCGAAAAACGTCCGTAAATCCCTAACGTTTACACAAAAGTGCTACATTCAAGCGTGGACAGCACAACGAGTCGTCGAACACTTTTGTCAATGTTCGCTTTTCAATAAACCTCTAACAAACTGGCCAGTTGACTCGCAGCTTTTTTACGCCAATAGAGACACATCCGCCACCGAACGGAAGTGGCCCGGTCCGGCGCGGTCGACAACAGGAGCGCTTACCTTAGTTTTTTATTTGTGCCTTCCTGATTTATGGTTGTTTTGAATTTGTTTGGGCCACTGTGTCCGCGCCAAAATGCTTTCGACACTTTCAGGAAATCTAGACATGCTTTTTTTCAATCCAACTCGGGAACAAGTGGAAAATTCTAACTTGCAGATACATGGTATGTGTGACAAGTTGTGTGGGTGGAGTTTTTATTATAAATAGGTTAACGTGACCATCAATATGTAAAACTTTTGAAAGTCACTTCCGATTTACATTATAATGGATGGCAGTAGTGAACTAAGAAAGTAGCTAACTCTTTTTTAATAAATCTACTATATAAAAAGGAAGAGGTTCTCAATTCAACTTATATGATATAGGTACCGAAATTTCTGACCCGCTTATATGTAAAGCGACCCTTACCAAAAGAATTCATTCTGCAGTGTTATTTTGTTACAATCTCCCTCGGTGTACACCTAGGTAGGTGAAGTGAGTTGTCATCCAATTTTAGTGCTTTGTAAATCCCTAGCATCGGGACAAATGACAGCTCACTTCACCTAGGTGTTCACCGAGAGAGATTGTAACAGAATAACACTGCAGAATGAGTTCTTTTGGTAAGGGTCGCTTTACACATAATAACCCACATAATAGTGATTTTAACTTTCACCAAACGAAAGAGTATGATGGTACAATACAATCCCAGTTTCACCCAACAAAGAGAAACCGCATGCCACAGCCAACGTGTCTGATACTAAACCACTTAGAATACCTCACAATAATCTGTCTAAAGAAAACTTTAAAGCAACACAAAACCTTTCTCGCAAAGAGTAAACCGAAAGAGCGCAAAATACTAAAAAAAAGCACAGCGAAATATTTTTCATTAGGGCCGAGCCAAACAATGACAATTGAATCTCGCGCACTGTACCTTCCGCGGATTACTGCGACTTATTGCGACTCGACAACCGTCCCGCGTTCAAAAGAATAATATGTCTTTATAACGGATCCCGTGGCTTTCCCTGCCTTACTTCTTACACATTTTTCAGTGAAATGTGAGAGCTCCTTTAGTTTTGCCACGGTCGTTTCATTCGGAATTCAACTCAAATCCGAACCGTCTACGTCTCCTTTTTCTTTGAACCGCTGCCTGAGAGAATAGATTGCATTGTCTTGTGACGTAAATCATTCTGGAATAAGATGCGTCAAGATGAGCACACGAAATTGTACTTTGAAATTGAAGCGTAAAGGTCAATTTACAGTGATTACATCTAGCGTATGTGATATTTTTACATGTGATGGACAGTCTCACGTGGTAAAAGGTCACTCTTCCCGTAACGGACGAATTAAATTTATAAAATGAAAGACAGTGCCATGAGTTGGATTATCTCTGTACATTTTAGGAATAAATATACATACAACAATGTTTTTGGTATAAATGTCGCAGAAGCAGTAAGTATTTGACTTATTAATCTTTTTGTAAGTTTAGGTAGGTACAAGATTAATATTTTTGTTTCCTGAAGTATAATGGATGAATCCTCTTAGTGTGTATATAGTAGAACACAATCGCCAAATGCATTCTTTACTTTATTTGCTACATTCTTCATTCACCTATATGGTTTCAATCTAAAATTTTGTAATAAATATTTTCTATTTTGGAATAGGTACCAGTTGGTACCAATGAAGCCAAACAACACCTAACAAAAAAGAATTTTCATCACAGAATGTATTCGAGTTCGTAATGAAAACGGCAACAATATAAGAGAATCAGAACTTATCTCCAGGCCGGGGAATAAAGACGTAATTTTATTAGACTATACACCTTAACTCTATAAACATAATCTTTCATTTGCACAATTGTTTACGATCTCTGGTCCACTTATTTTTCTATTCTTGTTACTCCCTAGTGTAGGGTATATTTTGGTCTCTTTCTAAATAAAGGTGCGTTCGGTGTTGTGTTTATTTTGATCGCGGTTGACCCTCGGGTAATGATGATTGGTTCGCGCCACTAAATTGGAGGTGGCATGGACACACGAATTCACTTAGTGGTCATAGTGGTGGTGGGACTGTTTTGCGGTAATGTTGCACATTAATAAGCGTCACATGCATTCGTGCATGCCATTTTGTGTCAAGAGTTACTTCTATATTACCTTTTTCCTACTTTGGTGCTAGACGATGTGATATGCGGCAGTGTATGCTTTTCGTGACTACTTCAACGACCTGTTTCCCTGATAAATCTAAAATCTAAGGTGCAAGAACTTACATAGTCTGATTTTTAATTACTATTTCACAGTTAGCTTCATCATCTAGATTTGTTCTATAATCTATAACAATCCCACCATCAAATTGACGTCATTCAATCCGTTGTTTTTCAAATTCAACCATAATATAGATTGGTATTTCTTCATTAAACTCCACAAACCATTCACTAGCACCCCTCCTCCCCCACATATGTTTTTATAGTCACAAACAGAAGACCTGATGAATATTTATTATAATGCCCATACACATTTCCTAATAGCCCGTGTACATATACTGCGTAATTTATAAGCATTATATTGTATAGTATACATTCATATCGAGCTCGCGTCATTACCTTCTCTTAGATGTGTTCGTGAAAGAATATTTTTACATCCAATTGGTTCAGGATAGAGGCTTTGTATCGTGATTTTTATGTTTTTGTTTTTATTGAACGGCTTATTAGAGTGGAGTTGTCTAGTGTGTTATGTGTTGGTTTACAGTGTTGGTAGTATCTGTGTTCGAAAACAACGCCATAGCTTACTAGTTCAATGAGCAAAATCAAACGTCAGCTTCATCTGTAAACATCAACTTACTTCGCTCTCTCACAATATTTAAACAATTACTTAATTCTTCTATTCATTGTCAGTGGAGCGGTAGTGTTGCGAATGTGGTTCAGTTCTCGCACGCGACCTTTTCGACCCCGCACATGGCACTTCCCTCACGTGACTATGGTAGAATGCCGTGGCTAATTGTGACTATCAACCGCCACGTGACTTCGAGGGATGGAAGAATTACATCTCTAGCACTGACAGCCAATTGTTTTGGGTAAGAGATTTTCAATCGTGGACAAATACGGATAAGTGAATCGGAATTCTGGAATCTGATGGACAATCGCAACTTGGGGTTTCCCAGTGGTATTACAGTTTCGTGTATTAGTGGAGATGAAAGTGATATGAATCATAATTACAATTTTTGGAACGAAGTTCTTTAATGCGGCGTACAGGTAGTGCGAAATAGTAGAAATCGTCACGTAACGAAATGCTTGTAATATATATTTTTTTCTGTACAGACACGCACGTAAGGAACTTTGTTCCTAACGGGGGTCCCCCGACCGCACAAGTTTTTTTTTCTGTAGTTGTTTTCTGCTTGGTCCATGAACATTATTGTAAAGTCTTCTTCTTTTCGAATCGTTGGTTTTTGATTTGTTAGACTACTTGGGCCCATTATCGCAGCATCAGTGGCAACTTTGGCAATTAAGTAATCTTTATTTTTCTATCGTTCTTCCTAACATCTAGTACATCTGTTCAGTTATATGTGGATAACGTTGTGAGTAAGTAGTGTTTGTTACAATAATTATTAAGTTCTAACTTATGTGTACTTATTACTACACTCCTGTTTGTTGTTTCTAAATAAATAAATAAGTTATGTATTTTGACATTTTAACGAATATACCAAGAGCAAGTTTGGATGATGGATTAACTTATCCATCATTTGAATGTTATGAACAACCTACTTTAAACATACAGAATTGTGTAAGTATATTGACCGTGTTAAACACTATTTATTAAAGACGACATTGCTGGGAACACTCACCGAAAAAAGTCAAATTATGTTCATGGCCTAATGGATATTTCCAGTTCAAGCCATGACGATATATTTTCCATCTATATCAAAGTAAATATACATAACCTTTTATATTCGCTACGCAAATATTTACCTGTCCATAAATACGTCCGGACACGTCGATGCAATATCCACACATTAAAAAATATCCCCAGTGCCGGCCACCTATTCAGTTTTTGATATAGCACTCTACATGCAAACCATTTTCAACCCTCGCGTTACACAACACGTTGTATATTCCTTTGTGTTATTTTTCCATGTGATGAAAATGAGCATTTATCTGAAAATGGACTTAATGTCAAAGGGATACAGTAAAAAATTGCGTGAATAGAAAATATGTTAGCAAGAGTATGTCCAGCAAAATGAACTGCGGAAGATGTATGAGGCAGCGGATTAAAAATATTTGTACGCGCCATTATACATGGTGTAATGAAAACCCTAAACGTGCCTCTTTATTAAGTGCTAGCTTTTACCCGTGGAACCGTTCGTTTTATTCATATTTCAGTTGATTAACATGAGGAGATTGTTTTAGCTCTAGCTGCAAATAATTATGGTAATCAGGAAAAGCGATATGAAAAAATTTAGATAATGAGTAAAAAGGAAAAATATGAAATAAAATTCAAATTCAAGAGACTTCATCAGTTGCTAATATAATTGTTACACTACCTTGCAATGCTTTTAGGTCATAATTGGATATTAAAGATAGCAATCATGCATTAAACGTATCTTAAACATTTTCAACAAACAGACATTACAAAATATAACATTAAACAGAGGGTGGCCACTGGTCAGTTAATTGAAGGCGTGGTTTCAATAAAGATCTTTTGAGGCCTGATGAAGGTCTGACGTCACGATCAAAAGATTTTAAATTTTGTAATTAGAACGTTGCTTCATGTGTTATTGTATGGTCGTTATTTGTGACGTAATCCGCTGTGATGTATGGAAAATATTGAAAGGGAAGGTTTAACCCTGTGTGATATTAGATATTTTGTCTACCTTGTATTATTAGTTCATCACTGTTTTAGAACTAACGATATTCACGTTGATCATGTCCATTCTGAGTAAGATGTCTTAAACAAAACAATTAAAGACCAACATTGTTTTTTGTAGTGAATTAATAAGAACTAGATCTGCATCTGACAACATAACAGAAACTAAGACAGTCAAATGCTGTGTAACATGGCCGACATACTCAACATTGCCTACATTCTAAAAAGTTAAATTAGTGCCACTGAGAAATGTTTTTTTGCCATATAATATAAGCCATATACATATTATGTAGGTAGCCGACTTGCTTTTAGTAATACCATGTACACAGCAAAAACCATTTGACCGGTATCATTTTCTAACTCCCTGTGACTAACACAAATCAGATGTAAAATTGAGGTAATCGTTTAGAGCGTTTCATAAATCTTAACATTATCTAGATATAATTATAATCGTACTTAATCCACCAAGTTCTTTGATTTTAACTGTTCCACAAATATTCTTCATATTATATTGCGCAGCATGTCTTTGCACATAGGTTGCTGCTCACAAAGCTTCTGTCGTGCGCGAGCATTCATTTGTGGCGAGTAATGAGACACACTCACCAACCACAGACCACCGACTTACTAGCAATGCAGACTAAAAACCTACAGGCTTTTTATATATTTTTATTCTCTTCGAGTTCATGTCGCCTGTCTTCTGAGAAGGGCTATCCTTGGCCATTATGGTATTATTTTTACTGCTTGTCTTAGGAGACATGCCTAAGTAAATGTTAAATTTTAGCTAGTTTAAAATAATTAGCATTTGCTTTCTCATTCGTTGATAGGTAGGTGTTCATCATTACTCTTATTTTTTCCTATTCCCTTTATTTAATTATATATTATTGTCTGTATTCTGTTGTATGTTCCTAAATAAATAAATATCAATTATCGAGTATTATAAGCATTTATCTTCATCGGTAATGACTAACATTTTACTTTCTTTACTTCAATAATTAAAATTGACTTGTTAGGTGTTTGTAAACTTACACATTTAATAAGATATACCTGTATCATCACCGTATTCAACCCTGGCTGATTAGATTAGGGTGGTTTCGGTTGTGTCCCCTCTAGACTTGATCTAGTCTTTGCCTCAGCCCCGTACATCGGCACCTTTTAAGGCTTTTAAAACGCAACGCGAGCTAATCACACGGCCGCGGCGCACTGTGGGCGCTGCGAATATTATCTCATTCTGCTCTCGTTATGCACTTCAGTCATGTTATTAAAGTTACTTATATTATGCGCTGGTGCCGTTATGAATAAATGTTATTATGGTTCTATGATTATTCCGCTACATATTTGAGGACGCGAAGTTGTTGTTTTAAGTTGTTAGGGTTCCGAAGTCAATCGCTATGTCCGTCCGTCCGTCCGCAGTGTAGCTCAAAGACTATTAGAAATAGGAAGCTGTTAATTGGCATGGATATACACATTAGTTACGCCGACAAAGTGCTGGAATAAAATATTGAAAAATATTTTTTTTTAGGGTACCTCCTCTAAACGTAAAGTGGGGATGAGTATTTTTTCTAGTCTACTATATGGTGTGGGATGTCGTTTAAAAGATCTTTCAAAAATATTAAGGGTTTGGAAAATCAATTTTTCGATTAAGGAATCCCTTTGGGAAATATTTAGCTCTAAAGTGCTCATTTTTGTTGGAGTCAATTTGCGCCACTCCTATCAGCTCAATGGTTGTATCGCAATTTGTGAAAAAATTCACGGTAGTAGCGTATATAACAAAATTCATAGGAAAACTATCACAGCTAAGTAGGCTTTACAAGTTTACGAGTAATAGTCGATAAACTTGTAAAATGTAATAAATCGCTGCAGTTACGCTCATAAGCGCGCGAATCATGCTTGCTACTCTTAAAACTTTAAAGTAATCAAAATATATTATAAGTAGCAGCAGATTTAACATTTAAAACAATTACCATCACGCTATACCTTCAAGGAGCTAAGCAGTGGATCATGAAAAACTAGAACAGCTATTTTAGATGTACTGTTAGCGATAAACTTTGCGTAACAGTGCGGCAGCCGCCTTGTAAGCTGCTGGTCATGAGTTCAATCCCATCGACAAACAATTTTTTTTTGTTTTTTTTTTTAATGCTAGAATATTTCTAAATGGCAAAAAAATAAAACTGCGTACTTTTTTTTTATTACTATTGCGTATTAGCTTG
This sequence comes from Charanyca ferruginea, assembly GCA_947361185.1. Classification (NCBI taxonomy): domain Eukaryota; kingdom Metazoa; phylum Arthropoda; class Insecta; order Lepidoptera; family Noctuidae; genus Charanyca; species Charanyca ferruginea. Next base: position 26,893,464 of record OX376067.1, on the reverse strand, counting down.
ATGTTGATTTGCTTGCCCATATTTTCAATATTTCTGCAGGAAATAATATCTGTACCGAAATACCTATTATGTCTACTCGTACGTACCACAATTTTGTTTAGTTTGAAATCCTTATTCAATGAACTGAAAAGCCCTAAGTATTTAGTTTCCCTTATAGTTTCACTTTTTTAAATATACTATCGAGTGATGAACCTAAATTTTCGTTGTAGATGATAGATATTATGTATCTACAACACCAAACTGTATCCCCCTATTTTGTTATCATCAGTTTTCTAAATTGCTTCCCACAATGGAAGCAAATTTAAAGTCGTATTCACGTCAAAAGAAACTGTGGTGACGATCGTAAAGCGGAAATTACTTTTTAAGAATTTTTGCCCGTTCCTATGTCTTTTTCTATGAATCAGCTTCACGCAAAAACTATTGAATAGACTTTTCGCTAAAATGTTTCTTACAGGTCGGACCAACGTAAACGTCATAGGCTATATTTGTACATGATTACGCTATTTGTAATGGGGGTAGGTCAATTCTACATATTACGCTCAAAAAATGTTTGACGTCAAAAGCGATAATCGCATCAGTGACGCCTGCTATGACGCCACAATTTATAGAAAAATGTTAAATATAGGGGCAAAACAAGAACTGCGTGGGTAAGAATATCAACTACGGAACCCTATATTGACCGTGGGCCGCCACGCACTTGGCCAGTTTTTTTTGTTTTCGATTCGAAACTAGGTAGTTTTTTGTTCGAATTTATTTTTGCAGAAATATTCTTTTGTCTCTGATGATTCTTATAATCTTCAGTAACACTTTGTAGCATGACTCGTATGACAAATGCATTCCTAGCTTGAGGAGTATATTAAAATGAACTGGATTCATAATTACACATAGATTATATTAGATGAAAAATGTAATTCAATACGTTTGTGATTCAGATTCTTAGATTTCTACATGCCATTTTAATCGATCAGTGTCAAATGAAAATAACATGAAGTGTATCAAGTACCTACCACTTCCGATTAATTTGTAATAGTCAGCTGAAGGAATTGGATACTATTGATAAGTAGAACGGGCAATTAGACAAGGTTTAAAGAGAATGCGTTGTGTTGAATTGATCAATAATAACAAGTAAGAAAATTTATGTGAAAACTAAAACCAGCCCTTTTGTGAAACATTTTCTAAAGAAGTAAAGGTATTTATTTATTTATTTATACTTCATGCACAAAGGTAAAAAGGTAGACTGCCTAAGGCATTCTCTACCACCTAACGAAGGGTAGCGAAGACATGACATGGCAGGTGTTTAGTTAAAAAATAACAAAAATACGTGAACTTCATACGTGTACCTCAGATTATCAAATAAAAGGCAGATAGAAAAGCAAATACAAATTCAATAACGATTACATACAATCTCGTGATTGTATTCACTTTTGAATTTTTATTTGTATTAGTATTTGTTTTTTTTTAACAATGCTTCGCTTCGTGCTGTACTGACTCGTGTCAGTACAGCGCCAAGCAAATTGTAGGTATTCGTTTTTGAATTTGTATTTGCTTTTGTGGCTTAACTCTCAGTGTTCCGCACGGTCTATCTGCCTTTTATTTCATAATCTGAGATCTACACTAATATTATAAAGAGGAAACATTTTTATTTTTGTTTAATCACCAATGGTATATGCAAGCACGTGTACCTCGATGGCAAGTAGTTAGAACCCAATGGTAAGTAGGTAGTACACCCTGACGGTAATACGGTATTTGTTCGAACACTGTACTGACCTGTATGTCATAAAATATGAGATCATATGTACTTAATTTCATTCTATATCACTTGGTCGTTAGGTAGCACGTTTCTAGTCCACGTTTACGATTCATAATATTAATAATATAATATGTGGGGACATTTTCACACACGGCCATCTGACCCCAAACTAGGGAGACCCTGTACTATGGGTGTCAGACAGCTGATAGGTATACATACACAAATATATTTAAATACATACATATATAGATAAACAACACCCAGACACAAGGCAAACAAAGTGTTCATCACACAAATATTTACCCTGGGCGGGAATCGAACCCGCAACACGCTGCATAGCAGTCGACCGCTCTGCCACTGCGCCAACCGTGACTACTAGAAATAAATTATATGTCTACTTCCTGCAGCTTACGTAATTGAAACTGCTGTTTTATAACATTAGTATAACATCAGTTTCCTGACCACTCCATACAGACTTCCCTAGAAATCTTCACTCGCAAAAATAGATTAGCATATTTTCTATTAAACCTGATATATTTAACCTAAATATGTTTTGATGAATTTTAACGACTTCTCTAATAAAAAGCGGTCATAACTCACAGTAACTCGTTTAATTTGACAAAAATGTACATTTGTGTATGGCTGTGACATCCTGTAGTGTTGTGTGAGCAAATTAGCGGTGATGTCCGATCGTAAATATTATTAGGTGTCTTAGTTATGTATTTACCGCGGTGTTACTTATCTAGGTCTGGTGGGGTATCTAGGTCTTTGATGCTAATTGAGTGATTTAAAATGTTATTTAACGCACAGGTGTAAACTTTAGATATATAGATGCCAACAGACTTCATTTAAGCTAAAGACACAACGCTAAAATTGCACTAAGATAATTAATGGTCAGTGCATAGGTGTTGATAACATTTAAGATTAAAATTATAATAGCATTTATATCTATTGTTTTCATTATTAATTTTCGACTGATAAATTAACCTATTTATCAGTCTAAATTAATAACGAAAACAATAGATATAAATGCTATTATAATTTAATTAAAACACGGTACCTACACAAAATTGCTGTATCATTTCAAGGTCTAACAATATAGACCTTTCGTAGTTTCCAACAGCCTTAGATAACTCTGCATGGTTCTCAAAAGAAACGAACAAATTCTATCCCCATTCCAAACGTCTGTGCCCTAAAATTTCTATCACACGAGAACACTTTACGACGTTAAAAGTTTCTGACAGTTCCTTTTATACTTTCACGAATACGTAAACTAGTAAATAATTCAGTTCCACCTACATGTGAAAATCTTCACAATTAGCAGCATCTGATCAAAGGAGCGGATATGATATTTTACGTATGTCGCGACAGACAGACGGACTCGCCTTGTTTATATATACCGGTGTGTGTTATATATGAAGAAGATTCGACGGAAACATGTTATGATTGCAAACATCGTCTAACCTTGCGGAATTCTGATTCTGTGAGTTTGTTGCTTTCTAGAAAGAGCGATGTTGACGTGGTACGACTTGACTTGCTTGTTTCTCAAAAATATTGTGAAATATTCCGTTAATCTTGGGTGGTCTCAATAACAAAATAATGAGAATTTATAGAGCTCAATTGAATTAAGGTGGTCCAATTATCAGACACGAACATATTCTTCTTTGTTTTCATAGTTTTATTTTCGGCTCTTATTTTCGCCTTTTTTTCGGCTTAGAAATCTCGCGGTTAGAAAAAGCATATTAGCACATTTGAAATCTAAATTTATCCCGAACAATTTTTCCAATCAGACCAACGCTACCTTACGATGTCCTCCTGAACCCAATCAGTTCACAAATAACATGGGGCAAGCTGTTAGCACGATCATGGGCGGTGAACCAGACAGTTACTTCGCCCTAAAACGAGTTATTGCTCTGGACATTACGGGCTTGGCAAAAACGGGCCGACATATTGAGAGCTCGGAATGTAATAAAGAGGGTAATGTCGCCGGGAGGGCAGGTTTTTTATAACCACCTTGGAGAGGTCGGTTATGAACGTTCGTATTTGTGGTTTGAAACCTGGTGTTGGATGATGCTATGTGAATCATGAGAAGTGTGGAACACATTTCATATGACGAATTAATGTACCTAGCCTACCTTTCATTAAACGAAACGTGAGTATTGTCACACATAGACTGAGAAAACGGATTAACTCACTATTAATGTAGACGGGTTCGTTCGGTGGCATATGGCCACCTTTCTCAAGGAGTTCCACAGGATGACACACCGCCCGTCGCGTTGTACGGACACCTGTCAGTGCTGATCCTGTGGAAATCCTTAAGAAAGGTTAATACGTCTTCTCAGTCGATGATATACATATTTTCGATGTATTTTCTAGATAGTCTTGCGTTTGCCCAGTGTTACGATCTTATGGGAAGCGATGATGTCTATGGTGCACGCTTGCCAAGAAGAAACTTATTCAGTAGAGTCTATGAGACCGGTTTCTGCAAGACTCACAAACTTTCTGATCAGTAAAACACTATTAAGAACCATTAACCAAATATGTTGGCGTCGGCTTCCAGTCTAACTAGATGCAGCTGAATACCAGTGTTTTACATGGAGCGATAGTTACTGGGCAACATGATACGACACGGTAAGTCTATTTGTCAACACTCTTTCGTGCCCCTCTCGGTATCAAATAGATGGTCATCCATCAGCTAACTGACTGGGGCACGCGTAGCTGAACCATCATGACCGATCTATCCGTATTAAAATATGGATGGATCCCTAGCTTCTCCACTAAAAAAAACGCTATCAAAAACTATCTGTCATCTATACCGTGAATGGAAGGATGTACTTCACCGTTTTACGAAGAATTAAAAAAGAATACAAGAAAGTATACTCTTTCTCAGTAGTCCCATCGATCTTAGCATCTCAACCCGCAGCCAATCTGTCAGTGTAGCGAACAGTGACGATTACACTAATTGTAGTGTATAATAAAGCTATAATCGCTGGATTTTTCCGAGCTGAGTGAGCGCTAATGTGAGCTGTATTAACATTTGAGTGTGGTTCCAGTGGGAGAAGTTATTTTGAACAGATCATTTTGATATTTTGCTCTTTCGTGTTTTATCCATAAAATCGCTTAGGTAGTGAGTATTACAAACTACTGACTTTATTTTAGTGAACTAGTTTCTGCCCGCGTGCACATCAAGTGTACCATAAAATAAAGCCTTTGTCTTTCAGCAATACAGTAGCTTTTTATCAGTGACAAAACTTTAGTAATCGAACATTAGTAATCGAACATTAGTAATCGAAGTAATCTCTCCATTCTCCTTCCAACTCTCTCTATTAAGGGCTATTTGAGACAGTCTTTATCGAAGGAGTCCAGATCATCCCGCCATCTCTTACATATAAATCATACTATTTACACCTTTATAATGTTAGCATAGATAGATGCAGTGTTGAGTTTTTCAGGAATTTCTACTCAGACAATCACCTTTCATTCAACCTCTTATAATTACATAATATCTATGCAAAGATGTTTTTTGGGTTTTTAAATGAATAGATTGTAACTATATAATATAGTTTATCGCTGATAGTGACACCCTATAGGTACTTACCACTTGTACAGAACTACAGAAAATTGGTCAATTATTTCCTTGATTTTTATGTTCATGTAATAAAATTATCGTTATCATCACATGGTTCTGTGTCGGTCAGCTTGATAGGACCATCATAATATTATCTAAATATTATGAAGCCATTTACAAAAGAGGTATGTTTTCTAACGCCTTTTTTCAACGACAGAATATTACACTATTTCAAACTGTCAAAGAATGTGTTTTATATTATATTAATTTGACCTTTGCGCAAAGAGGACTGTTTTTATATTAGGATAGTTCCAAATACAAAAGCAGTCCTTTTTAATTTGCTGATATTTCGGCACCCCTTTATTCGGTACCCGCGATTGTTTGAGTTGGTATGGTCACACGTTCAACAAATAATTGTATAATATGTTTTTAGTTAATAAATGTAAAAAAAAACAATTTGTAATTTAGCTGCAAACACATGAAAATTTCATAATAAGATATTGTATAGACTGAAAACTGACCTCAACAAACAATTAATGATTAACGACGTCACCATAGATCAAACAATCACCATAGACACTTAGATGAAATCCCATTAATCTCAGGTACAACATACACCATATTTCTAGGTCATGGAGTGCACTCGACGGGGCAAACATTTTAGCAGAACCAACAAGGGTGTGCGGCAAACAGAGACACACCGGGACGTGTGAGTTTTTAAACTAAACTGTAATTTAGTTAAAGTATTTGTTGGAGGATGTACAGTTGGAGTAAAATTGAAATAATCTGAGCTTGATATGGAGGGAAGCGGAAAATGTGTTTTTATCTTGCTCCTTCGCTGTTATTTTCTGATTGATTTCATTGTGGAATCCAAGACAGTTGTTTAGTTTCACCGAGACTCGACGAGCTTTATTGCTCCCGTGCTTTTCTGGTGGTCGTCACTGTTGATTCTGGCTTACAGGAGATCCCATTGATTTTGGAAAAATGTGGCGGGCTTGACATCTTAAATTCAACAAGGTGACAGGTCTCTTTACCGGTACTTTCATGCCTACTTACCAGGAGAACCTACCTACATCATTACCAATGATAAACGGCCTCGACGCTGTAGTCAATACTGTCGTGACCAAAAATAAAGATAAGGTCCAAAATGAGCTCTATACACCAAACATAATTAAAAACCACACTACGACACACTATGTAGGCCACCTATTCATTTTATTCTAGTTAGTTTGTCGTGAGTGTAGTGCAGATAAAATCATATTATATTTTCCGTATGTGCGTGTTCCAAATTGGACAGTATTCACTGTATAAAATGAGTTAGAGAGTTGGAGCCGCTGACGTGACTGGGCTGCTGGTTTACTGTCAGGGGGCAGCGGAAAGCGGAGAGAAATGGGGTGGCTCCAGGTTGGCGTACATGTTCGTAAGAAATTCGGTTTTGGGACTCTTCAATGTAACTTAGAAAAGCATGCTTAGAACAATTTATTAGTGTCCTTAGGTATAGATGGTTGTGTCCACTGTGCCCTTTTGGACTCAACATTTGACAGTACAATAATGATCAAACACTCAAACGCTACTCAATTTTAAGATGCCTTTAAGTCTCGTGCTGTCTCTATCACTTTATGTCAATGTGACTGTGACAGTACGAGACTTAACGGCATCTTAAAATTGAGAAGCGTTTGAGTGTTTGGACATAAGAGCTTTACTGTCCATTAGGCAGACTTAATAAGCAAGTGGTCTTATTAAGATCATAGAACAGTTGGGGGTATAACAAAATAAGATCAAAATATTAAACAAAAATGTATGTGTATAGTAAAGTAACCACTCATTCCGCTCCTCGCCCCGCTCCCCAACATGTCCGCTACCTACGGCGGTTTTACGACCCGCTAGTGATAGCACGGACGATGCACATGAGTTATCGTTACTGCTTAGGTGACTTGGTATGGCCTCTGTCAACATTAAGTTCTCGAAACGTTTCTTTTACTTTGGCTGCCAAACGGACATTTTATTGGTCTGAGTTGTTCTTTATGAGGTACGGCTTAAGTAAGCAAGGAGTTATATTTAAGTGATCCAACCTTATGCGAGATGAACGAAAGGTATAAAAAACCAACCTGTAGTCCGACAGTTCCAACAATGACTGAATGGGTTCCAAAAGAGTCGCGTCGTTTTATCTTATATTTGATGATGTTGGCTCATCTTTGAACCAAACCATCAGTAAGAGCAATATAACACATCATCATCATGTTAACCTTTAGACCGCCACTGCTAGGCCAAGCGCGGATCCACCGTTGTTGGCACGTTGGGCACGCACACAACCCTAGTTTTCACGAAAAAGAAACGTTAGATTGAAGTTACACCTCTCGAGCGTAGATGATACCGCATAGGTTCATAAAAAGTGGAGGTTTGACCTTCAATATTTTTACCTAACCACCTTTGTAATTTTTGTAAGATAATTGTTAATTTACTATTGTTCGCCCCACAGCTTTGCCCGCCGCAAGTACAATGTACAAAGTCTTGGCCGGACCGACATACATTTTATAAAAGTCTCCTTTATAGGGATTCAATGATACCGTGCGTCCATAGTCCGACTCGCACTATGCCGAATTTCAAGCAACAAAAAAGGTGCCCTCAAAAATGTCTGTGGTGACCACAACCTTTTCTGAGGGCTAGATCTGCGCCTGTGGTAGGCATAGGTCTCCACCAAGAAGGGGTTAAGCCGTAATCGCCATGCATGGCCTTGATACATGTTGGCACTCGTAGTAGGTGTTATGTCACTCAGAAGGACGCTGCTACTCTCTGGTAGAAATGGGGTGGTGCTATCCGCGGCCGGCACCACACGGCTTATATAACACATGGAAGAGTAAATTTCGAAACAGGTATACAAAATTTGTTAAAATATATTCTTTAAGCTTTTGATCTTATCTTTGTCTGCGTTGATTTCGGAATTAAACCACAGTTCTAAATTATCTTACGGACAAACAAATGGATTACATTCTAATCCATACTAATATTATAAATGCGAAAGTAACTTTGTCTGTTACGCTTTCACGATGAAACGGCTAAACCGATTTTGTTGGGTATACAGATAGCTTAGTCCTGGGAAAGGACATAAGCTACTTTTTAATTCCACAACTTCGTCAGCATCCGCGATAACCGACATTCACGCGGACGAAGTCGCGGGCAAAAGCTAGTAAATTCATAACAATCCTATGTGTTAATCTAAATCAATAGGTACCAAAATTACAGCGGTTTACGTTCAGCTGACAAACATCCATACCTACATCCTCACAAATTTGGTGCAACACAGTGGACTGCGCATAATGAACACCTAGAAATGTATATTTATGTACCTACCGTGTTGAGCAATGAATATTTGAATTTGAAAAAACTTTAATCTTAGTAGAATTCTGACGACACTGATGGCGCAATGGTTGAGCGATTGACTGCTGCGCAGCGTGTTACGGATTCGAATCCCGCCCAGGGTAAACATTGTCTGATGAGCACTTGTGTTTGCCTTGTGACTGGTTGTTGTTTATCTATGGTTGTCCATCATCTACGTCACAAAACTATTTTTGCAAGGCGTTTCGTTTGCTATCTAGGTGGCTACTTATATAATAAAGTTCATAAGCAGTTACATATCTATAGTCTCACAAAGAATAAATGCAAAAACAGGCTAACTGACTGGCTACTAAAATTAAACTATAATGATACAGAAGACATCCTTATAATGACCTAAACACACAATCACACACTCTCACACACTCACACACCCACACAATCACCCATACTACACATCTACTAACATCCGTCTCGCATAGGTAATAACCTAGATTTAAAGCAAAGTAAATTAAAACTATAAAATGTCTTAAGATTCCTTACTACATTCTGTCAGTTTAATAAGTACATAATTTAAGAAATGAAATTGTAAAGGGGTGGGATCCTGGTGTCCTGAAACACAGGCCGCGAGCCTAGCTTAGGCACCAGTCTCCTACAATATATACGTACTTACCTGAATTGTGTGTAATTATCTGAACAATTTTAATTGATGTATATTGAGGTGAGAAAATAAAGTTGATTGATTGATTGATCTATAGGTATACGTATCTATATATGTATATCAGCTGTCCGACACCCATAGTACAGGGTCTTCCTAGTTAGGGGTCAGATAACCGTGTGTGAATTATCCCCACATAATATTATTATTATTATGGCGCAACCTTGTTTTGGATCTTCTAGAACAGCAGTTTTTATTAGTGAAAGTTTTGGAAACAGGTATTTTTGTAGCTTTATCAAAATATATTCTATTTTCAACTAGGAGCCAAATCTCAAACCGATTCAACTTATTGTGGTAGTCATCCGTGCCAATACAAGTAGGTACAACAATGTTTCATCTATTACAAGGTTTTAACCAGTCTCTAGTTTCAATACAGCGGAGGTAACTCTACAATAGAGTCGTCGAGAGTTTATTGTGCACTACAGTTACAATGTTACCATTTAACTTCAGACGTGAGGTTCATTCTTAACTGGCTTTAAAACGGTTCTTTGATTTGACGACATAACCTGTGTCTTTATTTGTTGTTTTTGAAACTGTTGTGTATGTTTTATCTCCTCTAAATATAGTCTGATTATTAAGTTATAACTTTATGTTTCCATTTTTGTGAGTTCCTTTGTTTAGGTAAATAAATACGAATGATTCGCACAAAGAATTCTTTCATGCCAGAGAATAGATGAAAGCTGAACCTGAACCTGAACCTTACCTACCAACACGATTAAACTGAGTCTATATTGCAAGCATTCATTTTAGTACTTCAAAAGCTACTTACTTAATGCTTGAAGCTTCATTACCAAACCAAACAAAGCGTTCAAAATGAACTACACTATTAAAACATGGCGTCTTCCTAATACCTAGGTACCTAGGTCTTACACCCCTCCCCCCAGATGCCCGTCTCCCAGCATCATATTACCTACCGCTCAATCTTCTTTCATAATTAAAGTGGCTTTTACCTCAGCACCCTGCCCCACCCCTTGGATACCCCACCACCCGAGCCTTGTTGTCACTAAATAGAGAGGCAGAAGGTCCAGCGACCCCGAGCTGTCGACAAACGAACCGTTTAAGAGGATCATGTTAAGGGTATAGGTTCTGATGTCATCTTGGTTAAGTGGATGAGCACGAATATTTTGTACCTACAATCTAAATTAGTCCGCCAAAATAGCCGTTCATTATTTATTTGTCGGATCGTCAGGATTTAGTCCGTTAGATTCGGTCATCATGTGGGCAGAAGTTAGGTTTAGTGCAATGCAAGCACACTGGGTATAGGGTACACGGCGTTTATTAAAACCACAGTTTAATGCAAACTTAATTTAAAATAAACTCAGACTTAATTTAAAATAGACATAGTAACACTTAAACACTACGAATCGAGTATAGTTTCGGGACGTATTAGCTCCGATGCGATCTGACACTGAATTCTGAATGTCTTCCTCGCTGTGGGCTGAAAACATCACGACTCCGTAAAAGCGCGCCAAAAGTAGTGGTAGATCAAGTGTTCTCAATAATGGCGGGCTTGGATTATTGGACATATTTATAAATACTTCATGCACAAAGGTACAGACAGCGTCATCAACTGCTCACCCCCTATCCGAAGATAGTTTTATGCGTGGGGGGTAACCAGTTGATGACGCCGTCTGTACAAAGGCAGCATATGACATCACCATAAGACTGAGACATGGTTATAATAGTTGCGAGCCTGTCGCTCCCAAACGATGACATGATTAAGTACTTAAGGTTGGTATGGTATGGTATGATATAACGGGCTGGTGTCTGCAACTTCACGTCTCAGCACGTATTTTTCGTACAGTATATAAAGGTTTACAAGTAATTATGGCAACCCCAGCAACGGCAACAGTGGCAACAATGCTTCAGCAGTGCTGATAATGATGATGATGAATAATGACAAACTTGTCGTGACTGCGCCTCCAACTTTGAATTCTCTTATACACACAAATTCGCCCACAATTTGAAATCTTAGTTCAGTTCACTTATGACTGATAATTAATCATTCCTCATGGCAACTTTGAAGACATCATCGAAACCACCACTTCACCGTAAACTATTCATTGTATGTGGAGTCTTCTATGCAATGAACTATGGAATACTGTCAACATATTAAGCTACTATTATCGAACGTCTTGAAGATGTTGCTAGCATCACAAAAGGAAAGTGCTACTGATCATCTCGATGCACTGTAGTTGTCTTAAGTTGTGGTTCTTCTGCAAATCCTTCGTCGTGTCGTTACCTAGGACCTGCGCATAGGTTTACTAGAGTCGTTATGTACCCCACCTTAAAGGGGGGAGGTAGGTAATTGGTAGTTTTTGTTCGCTCTCAAGGAGAGATGTGTTGGGAATTGCGTCTTGAGATATTACGTTTAAAACAACTTGATTAACTCTGTAGGTACTAACTTTTATAAGTAGATATAAACGTAGGTACTTACGTTTGTCATAATATCTATGATGGTAGCGTCATAAATAGTACTATTTATTATTTAGAAATTAAAATATGTCAAGGTCCGAATAGTTACCCTTATTTATGCCTGCCGAAAGTTTATGGAAGCTTTTGTCAAAGAAATATTGTACAATTTTGGTTACCGTAAGATAACTTTAAAAATCTAGCAGAACTATATCAGTTATTCATATACCTACTTAATATTGACTATACACGTGCTACTAAACAAAAAGAAGATAACGAGGAATCTTTGTGGTTTATCAACGAAAGAGTCTAAAATTGTGTCTCCACATTTTGCATAAGTGGGTAAAGAAAAATGGCAAGGACATCTGATCTATATTGAGGTTATTTGTGTATTATATTCAAATATTCTTACTATTTTATAGGACAGTATACTTAACTAGAAAATTTTCGTATGGAGCTAACATTTTGGGCCGAGAATCAATTTTACAATATTCAAATAACTTTTCTCTATAATCTCCATTCATTTTAAACACAAAGTTCGATAAACTTAGTAACAAGATCTAAAATATCGACAATATCGTGATACGTACCGGCCGCAACCCCGCTTGACCTTTCCAAGGACGCGCCGCGCCCACCTAAGTACTAAATTTAGCACACCTCAAGGAAACATCAATCGCACCAACACATGCGCACAATTTTTCATCGTCCACCTCATCAAAACCACACAAAAAACGTCACACCGCACCAGTAACAGACGCGGAACTGAGAACCGCATTCATAACACGAAATACACCTGTATTGACAGGTGTACCTGTCCGCACCTTGCGTCGACCAATCAGCGCGCAGGTTACCTGCGCAGCTCGATAAAAAGGGGCGTGGTTTGTGCAGAGGCGGTTGGAATTGTACCTGTGCGCACCTGCAGTGTTATGAGGCAGGTGTAGGTGTTTGCGGGTTGGTCGTGAGTCTTCCAATGGGATGGCAGTGGCGGGTTACCTGAGAGGTGCGATTACGTAGGTAACGCGGCAGGTATTGGTGGGGCGAACTGGGTCGCGGAACTAGGTCACCGGCTATGTGCGCTCTCTTTATGTACCGTACCGCCGAGGATGCCGTATGTTTCAGTACTGTTTTAAACTTAAATTATAGTCTTTGTTTGGCTTCCGTTTACGGAGATTTAGGGGTGGAATAAGGCACCTAAGCGTGCTGGATGTGGGTTCTAGAGACTGCTTAAACAAAGGATTCTAGTTGATATGTTTATGGTAGAAATGCTCTTATTTTTCTTTATTGGTAAAGCAGTATAGCTAAATGGGCAGGTAGTTACTTCGCTGGGACTATGTTCACAGTCTCACATTTTCTCTAGAACGTATTCAACGAAGCAAATTCACAATCGGTTTGAAGTTTATTGTAAGATTATTCTGATTATTTAGAGTTCTGACGTGAGCCAACTATGTAGATAGATACTAACCTTGATCACTTTTTATGATGTATAATGGAACAACATGGACTGCATTGAATGAGTTTCAGCTAAAGCTTCCGAATTCGTGGACAATGGTGTGGGTTACATAAGTAAATATGGAACAGATTATGTTATGTATAACTGTATTTCTAAGTATCGTGCTAACTTAAGATTTTTTAGTTAAGCTTGGCATGTAACTGTTTCTATCCTTAACAAATAAAATAAAATAAATATAAAAAGCTTTAAAAAACCGAAGCGACAAAAAAAATAGAACCTCTACATAATTTACCCCTCCACTCGTTACAGCAAATCATGAAATGTACTTAAACATATTCCTAGGTTAGTCTATATACCTACCTACACCTTAAAGTCTACCTAAGGCGGTACACGGGGATGAGAGGGGGCCAACTGATTACGCGGGGGGGTTGCTCCCAGGTCGAGCAAGTTTGAAGACAAATTGTGTAGCGGGGGCAGGGGGAGAGAGTGGAAAAATTGTAACCCACCACCCACCACAGCCTTTAAATATAAATAATGGAGATTTTTTATAATGGAACTGAGACCTTTGGGCTGAGACTTGCAGAGTGTATGTAGACGAGGTCATGGACTGTGTAGCCGTATTACCGAGTGAGTCTTGAATGTTGTGTACCAGTTTATTGTGGAGTTCTAGGTCGATAGGCAGGTCTTTGCTTGACCTTAGTACCTACAAGCAATTTGTAACACCTTAAGATTTAAGATCCCAGAGTTGCTAGACTATCTACGTCATTTTATATAGCATCGCATCTTTAGGATTTCAGTCAATTGGTTCAAATTGGTTTTGAAACAATGATCTAGTACTTAGGTACTTTGATGCTGATACATAGTGTATTATTTTTTTTCTGAGTTGGTTAGGATTGGCTTCTAGTCTAAAGACTGGTAAATCACTGGTATTCAGCTGCATCCAGCTGAATACCAGTGATTTACATAGAGTGACTGCTTGTCTGACCTCGACAACCCAGATGCTAGGTACCACGATACCCTTTGGTAAGACTGGTTGTCAGACTTTCTGGCTTCTGACTACCCATAACGACTGTCAAAGATCTACGAATAACAGTCGAAAATCACAGCTTTATGTGCTTTCCGAGACACGGTATAAAATTGATGGTCACGGTCACCCATCCACAAACCGACCGCGGCAACCGTAGCTTAACCGTAATCGATCAATCCGTCACAAGCTCCTAACTTTGTTTTCTGACTCGAAAATTTATAAAGAAACATATTTCCAGACGGTGCCACACCTAGCTAAATCGGTGGAGTCACTGGCATAGGTGAAGTTGTACAACTTGCTCCACGGCTACCCGCAACTTTTGCAAGCCTCTACTCGTTATAAGTTCTCGCTTCCGACTGTTCCGTGCTGTGATTTGTGTAGGTACCTTTATATATTTTGTGTTACTTTTTCTGACGTTTAATTCATTGCTAATAGCTCAGATGATCAGAGTAGAGGATATGCCAAATCAGATATCATGTATGAATCAAAATATTTGCACCTCACGTTGAGATAAGGTGTAAAGTGATTAGGCAGGGCCTAATGTCGTCTGCAGAATACAGCGATATTTAATAAACCTCTGCAAGTAATACAATTTAATGAAAATACCTTTTCATTATAGTCCAGTTCTTTGGATCCAGGCAGTTATTAACTTTTAGTTCCGGATAGCACAAAAAAAAGAAAATCCTGCCAAATGTTGTCCAAACTGTATCCTTTACACCTATTTACATACAAGTGTGCGGAACCTTGTATTTTTCCATAACTTTCTCGTGTTCAGATTTGATATTCAGTTGGAGCATGGGATAAAAAACGCGCCAGTTTTTAGACCAACTTGAAATGAATTCACGCACGCGGTGCCAGACGAAAAAAGTGGAGTTTGTGAGGTGACCGCGATCACTGCAGATGGCTTACGTGGAGTTGAGCGATAGTTGGATGATGATGTAGCTGAATTTATTTATTTACATAATATATTTCATGTGAATCTTTTATTTTGGTATGGGCTTTTCTGCTGTAAGAGCACAGGCCGAATAGCACGGCACGCCAGCATTAATGACATCATCTGTCGTGGTCTTGCCTCCGCCGGCGTGCCAGCTGTTTTAGAACCTGATGGCTTGGGACGTGACGGTGGAATGACCATAATGCCGCGAAAGTTGGGTACACCTTTGGTGTGGAATGCAACTTGTGTCGACACTCTTGCGCCATACCATCTTCCTAGAACGCCGTGTTATGCTGGGGCGGTTGCAGCAGGTGCCGAAAACCACAAACGGCGAAACTATATAATAATCTTCTTGGAAGTTATATGTTTGAGCCGTTTGGGTTGAAACACAAATGTGAGGAGGAGGGATGAAACGCATGTGACTTATGAATATATAAATATGGTTGAATGATGAGGAAGACCTCTTCCTCTCCATCCAACCATAATTATATATGGCTACAAAATTGAATGGATTGTGTGAAGAATGATATGAAAGACAAAGGAGTCAGTGATATCATGATGGTGAACAGGATGAGATGGAAGAAACGAAAAGAAAAACATGTTGCACTGACTCTAAGTAACATGAGATAAGGGCAAGAAGATGATGATGATTTACTTAGGTAGGTACTTCATACACAAAGGTATAAAGGTGGACTTAATGCCTTAGGCATTCTTTACCAGTTTAGCAGGGGCAAATACAAGAGCAAGCAGCGACAGCGCAGGCCCCCCCCTTGCCCTGTCGCTGCCTGCTCTTGCATTTGCTCTTGACAATTCAAAAGTGTCTGCAAATGGTTTATTTGAAATAAATGGTTTGAGTTTGGGTTTGAGTTTGACTGTGAAAAATCTACGAATGACAACCGGGACCAACGGCTTTACGTGGTTTCCGAGTCACGGTAGTTCTCGGTATGAAATGGTTGGTTACCCATCCACGGTCCGACCATAGCAAGCGTTGCTTATCCCTGGCTGATCTATCCATATGGCTTTTACTTAGCAACGAAACCCTATCAAGACCAGAAAGAATATCCTTTGGAATTAATTCGCATACTGAACTCCATGTAGTTAATTACACCAGCTCTATATGTACTATCCACGTACAAAAGGCGGTGGTACACGATGCACCGAGCTTATTAAAACATGTCCATGTCGCTATGTCTAATTTTCCGGTTTTGCCCGCGTAGATTGTTCGCCACCCGTGGGACGCTCGCTATGTTATGTAGGTAACTGTGGATGGATTTATGTGTACGACATTGTGTGCTGGGGTTTATGTTTTATAGTGGTTTTTGTTGTACCAACGTTATATTAAGAGTTAAAAGATGTAAAATGCACTAAATCTGTAGATTTAATATTCCAATGGATCTTTTAGACCTAGTTGATCTTACGAGTACACAGGTGCAATTTTCGTTTAGAAGTTACAACTAAAAGTAGGTCGGACCTTGTAAATTTCTAAAGTAATTTATGAGGACAACTACGTTTAGTTCCACACTGCCAGACTTTACAATTCATTGCCCGCCTCTCTATTCTCCGATAAATATTACCTGGGTATCTTCAAGGCACGAGTGAAACGGTTCATTCTAGACAAGCGTGCTTTGCCCTATACCGCATCATCACTTAAAATCAGATGAATTATTGCTTTCAAGCCTAACAAAATACAAATAAAAAGAAGCTTTTTACAAAAAAGACAACCGCCTTCAAAAAGTGAAAAATAACTTTAGCACAGAACACACATTGACTTTAGTTTCGAAATTCAGTGGCTTTGTTCTGTTTGTTGTTTTGTATTGCCACCGACTTCCGAAACTAAAGTCAATGTGTGTTCTGTGCTATAGTTATTTTTCACTTTTTGAAGGCGGTTGTCTTTTTTGTAAAAAGCTTTTTATTTTCCGCTTTTTAGTACCTCCTTCGCATCCAAATCTATTAAGAGATTGAAAGTTAACTACTACAAAGATTGATGAAACTAAAACGTCGTCTATGTAAAATTTTTGGGTAATAATTGATTTTTCAAAAAGTGCTGAATCAATTTCGATAAAATTTATATCCACCCCTGAAGACCACCCCTGAAGCATACCCTATCCATAAAAAAAAGAATTTTCAAAAGCGGTTTACGTTTGCCGGAGAAATCGCGTAACTAATCGCGCACATACTTAATGCAAATTTAAGACTTATACGGTTTTCTCATGGATGCCATTGTCAGAACTGGACCAAATGGACACAGGAAGCAGTAGCTTTCAAATAAAAAGAGAATCATCAAAATCGGTTCACCAAGTCCCAAGAAATCAGGTAACAAACATAAAAAAAAAACAAAAGAAAAAAGAAATACAGACGAATTGATAACCTCCTCCTTTTTTGAAGTCGGTTGAAAATAAACTAAATCGATCACACCTTTACAAAAGTGGAAACTGGGCTAAGGTACGACGAATACTTTCTAATGATTTCCATAATAAAATTGTATTAAATACCTATTTCCATAATCCACTATTAATACCAGTTAGAATATAGGCTCTTGACCCACTCTCGTTCATCTAAATAAAGCCTAAAGTGGGCCGTGCTTTGTGCTGGGCTAACGCGGCGTGACGTCATCAAAGCTGGGCTAATGACGTGTCCTGTGACGTAATAGGCCGTGACGTGTCTCGGGCCGCCAGATGGCGCTGCATTATTTAGTGGTTTTGGACGGTAAAGTGATGTAGTTTGTACCTACATAGATATTCTGTTTGGTGAATTATTAATGCGTTTTGTGTAGGTTTGTGATTTTAGTTTATGATACCTATACCTACCTATATTATTACTTGTATATTAGCAGTAATGTAGCTAACATAACAGGAGCGGCATGTGTACGAGTAAGAATTGATCACGTACTTATTATTATATTTTTAAATGTTGGAATATTTCTGTCGTTACAAAATAATTAAAAGTAAGCAAAAAACACATTCACGTTACACATGAGAATTCAACATTTAAAAACTACCTGAACAGAAAAATAAATTAATTTACAATAATTCCAATTGAACAATCATAACATCAAAAATAACGAAACTAAAAAATAATAACATACTGCAATTTACTACATAAGTTAGGTATCTATATGTTATTGCGTTTGAAATAATAAGACCCAAGTACCTAGGTTAGTCTGGAATTTATACAAACTAAAGACATAGGTATCTAATACTTTAAGTAATTGCTACAATGTTAAAAGTATTTACAGACATTTTATTTTTATGCTAAAGATTTATGTGTAAATAATTGTTGGTGACCCAAATAAATAAATGCCTAATTAAATGAAATACTTAATTTAAAATGTTTATTCTAGCTACTACCTACCTATGTTTATAGTCTATTATATGATATTTCGTCCAACATGGATGACATGATCATCGCAGTTGATTTTCAATATATTTTCCACCTAACTCCAGAACGTTCCTAACCTGACACACTTCACACGACATTGTCACTTAGCAAATTGTCTCAAGCAAATAATACACCCCCCTTGCCCCCCACCTACCGTAACAAACAAACAACACTCCTATACTATGTATATCTATAACGCCTGGACTATAACTAGGTAACAATTTATATGCTAACACACTCGTAGCTCACACACGCAATCAAGTTAGAAGGATCGCGGTGTGTCGGCCATTGTTCTAGACCTTTGGGAGTTTGTTTTTTAGGGAAAAAGAGGAAAATTATATTTTGGCGCCCAACAAAAACTTAAGGTGTTTTTGTTGCGCGCCAAAACACTCAATTGTTTTATTTTTATTGAGATATTCTTACCTTTTTAATCACGTCGTAAGGCGATGTATCACTATAGGATGCATTAAAGTATCTCATCTTTCCACATTCTGCTTTATTTAGAAGTCATTTTTAAAGACCTAAAATAAATGGGAGTAGCAAAAACAGGCTGGATTTAGCTCTAAACGTCAATGCCCAAAAAGTGTTAGTGTTCATTCACAGGCATACATACTGCCTGAAAAAATTGTAATAAATAATAATATTTTTTTATGATATTGTCGTATCACAAAGTTTGTGATTGCTCACAGAACCATCAAACTCTCAACAAATAAGTACACAGGTGTCCCTCGAGGTAGAACCCCCAACAATCGTCCATCCCAAAAATACATTTATCGAACACAAACGCCAATTTTTGCCAAACGTAACAAAAGTTGTCGGCAACATTATGATCATTACCCGCCATCACGGCTAGGTAAGGCGACAAATCCAACGTCTACACGAACTTCGCAAGCCATAAACGGATACTTGCTCGAAGTTTTCCAATCTCCCGCGGCCGACTCTGTCATATTATTTTCTAACTATTTTACTGCAGCCTGCAATCTTACACCGTAGAAAATAGAATAACTCAGTTAGACGACTATGTTGAAAGAGTTTCAGTTTTCTAGTGTCGTCGTAAACATTGTGGGAATATTGAATAGTGGATTATTCTTTGGGGAATGTTTTATGTTTAGGTACGACTTGATTGTTGAGTGTCTCTCCAGTTTGTAGTAAGTTTATTTGATTTTTATTTTTATTAACTTATTGTGGAGACGGATTGTGTATTCGAAATTCAAAGTTGTAAAAGTAACGGAAGGTAAAATGGAGTTTTGTCGTATTGGATTCTCAAACTAAATTGAGTGTTAGTACTATTTAGTAACTGACTTTCTCCTCACTCTTAATCTACAAAGAAAACCATTACTATTTTAAAGTTTATAAAGTGAAATTGCATCACAATTTTTATTATTAATAAAAACAATGTTCTAACCTATGTTCATGACTGTTACTCGATATTTTTGGCTACTTAGATTTAGTACCAAAAAGTACCTATAAACTCAATTAGGTATCATTACGGAGGTACTCAAACTAACTCAATCATACTCAACTTAGTTCTACATTAACTGCAAATGTGTCCTCAGTGTAATGGAAGTGGCAGCACGTCACTCCTGTGGGCGGTCTCATGACCTTTGTCGGTGAAAACTGATACGTTATGGGCACATTAAATACGTCATACACCTACTGCGATGTCAACGAGCAAGTATAAACATTATGTGTAGAAGATACTCTATATAGCCTTTATCTAGCGCGCGTAGTACCTACCTAATTGAAAACTGTTTACTTATAACTACATTAAGTACTGTAATCTCAAACTAGTAGTGATTTTAATTACGAGCAAAATATAATCATTAGTGTTAAGATAGTTATTGATACATCGATAAAAATGGATATGATGTTTTAATATGAAAGAATTTATTGCGAAGTTGTATTTTCGAATTGATAGTACATCTGTTTGTAGTTATTTTATTCATCTGATGCTTTATAAAACCTTTAGATATTTACATTATCATGTCTCGCTTTATTTATCTATTTAAGTATTTAAACCTTTATGCACATAGGTTAAAAAGCCGAACTTAATACCATAGGCTTTCTCTATTAGTCAAGCAAAGGTGACCATCCATGTATTAATTAAAAAATATGTGTTTTAAAATCCTTGATACGGTTCTTTCATTTTACATGCAGCCTCTAAATAACTTCAACTATTGTATCTTTCACAAGTTAACACTAGAATAAAATAATAAGCTGTGTGTACATAGGTACAGCGGGTACAGCACACAATATCGTGTTGGACAAGACGGCCGAGGTGTGGGCCGCACGTGTGGCCGCACAAAAAACGCGCCTTAATAAAACGACGTGCCGCGGGGGTCGACAATAGGGACGTGCACCTTACTCGATAGTTTATGGTCATGTTTTGTTATAACGTAAGTTTTTTTTTTTTTCATTAGGTTAGAATTACTATGCAAACAAAGGCAATACAATGCCAAATGTTAGCTTAAATATTTGTAAACGCATGGGTGAAATTCCTGGTGCGCGGCAACGTTTTTACGCATCATCATCAATGAACGAGTACTATAGAGTAAGGTACTGCTTCTGCCGACTGCCTTGTTGGCCTTGAAGTCACAGGCGCGACTACATTGTATGGGGTCCTAGGTTTAATCCCAGGTTCAGCAAAAAGTGGTAATTAGGTTTTCCCATTAGGAATTTCTCAGTAGCAGATCGGAGTTTGGAAGTTAGAGGTGTGACTCCACCGTGATTCGGTAAGTACGTTAAGCTGTTTTTCCTGCGTCTGATCTCGCCCAAGTCGTGTCTGTTTGCCGTCCCATCGAACAATCATCTCCTACGTTACAAACTGAGATTGGCCGTAGTGATTGAAATTCGGTCGGCAGAATATTATTTACTGTAGCTACTCAAGTTACATTGACGTCAAATAGCAGATATTTTTTTAGTAATTCAAATCAAATCAAGTATATTTACTTCAGATTTAAAAATTATATCCTTATGTAATAATAGGAAACATAGCAGTTATAGCATAGTAAGTAGTCTTTCTAATTACCTATAATTGGAAAGACTTATAAATTTTGAAAAGTAACAGAACATAACGCAAAGGGTCCTCTTAACGTAACTTCTACGAATATCAAGAAGCTTATTTATTGTTTTGTTATCTTTTTACATATTGCTGACGAAAGTTCATGGAAGTCAGGCAGGACTTGGCTTATCTAATCGAATATACACAAGGCATTAGGGTAATTTTATTAAAATGAATCATTTGTAATCTCACATGTTTCCGATTTGCCAAAAAATAATACAATATTGTTGTTTGGTTTTTTGCACGGAAAAACATTTTTTGCTAAAGAGTAAGTGAATTCTCGTTGAATTACAGTAATGAATATGATTTGAAAGGGGTAAGAATGAAGAAGGAAATCTTCAAAAATATTCTGTACCGTTACTTCCCGAATGCATGATCCACTGCTGTCAACACTGACATAGTTATTTGCCCATTCATTCATACAACAGATAACATTTGATTTTTTTTTTGCAACTTTACTGTTTTCAATATCTTTGTAATAAATACTACTATAGGTATGTTACGACTACAGTGTCATCATTAATCGATAATAAACTAAATCGACAGTGTCCCCTCCCTACTACCCTTGGACGGGTTTAATTACACGGCGCGGGCGACAGGTTGTCGGATGACGTCATCACTACACATGTGTGCGTACATGTAAGTAGGTGTTATTATTTCGAACATTGTTTGATGTGTGTGTACTTGCAATATAATGGGTGTAGTGTGTAGGTGTGCCTGTGTGCGTGGTATGTTACAGTAGGTAGATTATTGTTACTATAAGTAATGGGTGTACGGTTGAATGTTAAGTTTTTTGTTGTATTCGAGACATGTGTGAATGGTTTAGGAATCAAGGAAATATTAATTAGTTTCTAAGCTATGTGAAATATGGGTTTCATATAACTTAGTTCATAGTTGATTGACAAAGAACTTCTTGTATGCATAACGTAATCTGTGGTATATTCTCTGTCCAGATTTTTTATCGAGACTGTGTGAAATGATGTGCTCCGTTTGTAGTCTATTGAGTTGAATATCTTCCTTGCAATCACTGGGGAAACCAGAATGATGTACCGACGTTACCTACGTACATATAGAAACCTATGTGTAGGTACACGGTCACAGTCTATTTCATATATAGTTATCAAACTTTGACTCATCATCACTGAAGCAAAAAAACCGAACACGACATCCATCTAAATAACGATCACGCGAGTACCTATTAAAATGCCGATGAGGAGTAGAATAAACATTGTAGACATCTTCACTGACTTCCTCAATTTTTTTTAAAGTAAATAACTCTCTAAGTTAACAGCCTAACATAATTTATTTCTACCATCGTAAAACCTGGTTTTAAAATCTCAATTCCCTGGCAATTAACTGTAGTATTTGACAACAAAGTAACGCTGTGTTCTAGCTGTTAATACGTCGTTAAACTGAAATGGTTCAAGATATGGTCTGATAAGAGCCTGCAGTAAGAGAGCGGTACACTGTAGGCGGATGTTGCGTTTATCACTATTACGTCATTAAGAATCGGCGGTTACGTTTGAAATAAGTTAGCACTTAATTGGGGTCAGTTCAGCCTGAACATACCCAACCCACACTAAATCTCTTCTAATTTTCGTAATGATTGTATTGATTTTCTTTTGAACATTTAATGAACCATATTTTGCGTTACCCCATGTGCAAATATGTGGTTGACTTTGACAGTGGAATCTATTCTAAGTAGGCTCAGATTATGAAACAAAAGGCAGATAGACCGCGCGGAACACTGAGATTGAAGCCAAAATAGCAAATACAAATTCAAAAGCGAATACTTACAACGCGCTTCGTGCTGTACAGACACGGGTCAGAATTGCACGAAACGCCGCATGTTTAAAAAAAACAAATGAAAATACAAATACAAATTGAAAAACGAATACAATCACAAAATTGTAGGTATGCATTTGAATTTGTATTTGCTTTTTTGGCTTCACTCTAAGTGTTCCGCGCAGTCTATCTGCCTTTTGTTTCATAATCTGAGTAAGTAAGTAGGTATAAGTTTAGATGATTGGACTGATATTGCTACATAATAATGTAACACATTTGACGTATTGAATTAGTTTTACGTAATTAATTTAATTCATCATCTGCCTAGTCTTTTTCCAACTATATCGGAGTCGGCTTCCAGTCTAATCAGATGCAGTTGAATACCAGTAATAATAATAATAATAATAATATGTGGGGACATTTTCACACACGGCCACCTGACCCCAAACTAGGGAGACCCTGTACTATGGGTGTCAGACAGCTGATATACATACACAAATACATTTTTTTTTTGTAAATACATACATATATAGATAAACAACACCCAGACACAAAGCAAACAGATACAGTGTTTTACATGTAGCGAGCTGCCTATAATGGCTAACACGATACCCCTTGGTAAGAATGGTTCTCAAACTTTCTGGCTTCTGAATACCCATATGACATTCAAAAATCTACAAATGACGGCTGGGACCAACAGCTTTACGTGCTTTCCGAGGCACGGATGGGTCTCGGTATGAAAGTTATGATCACCCATCCTTGGACGAGCAACGGTAACCTTGACCGATCGATCCGTATTACTTCTTACTAGCTACTTAGCTACGAGCGTATTTAATTAAAATAAGTGAATTTAATTAACTTTTGACAGATCGTGTATAATTGGCTCGTTTTACCAAAACTATACGTACAATACGGTCAACGTAACTTGGCGCGTCTGAAGTTAGCAGTTTGGCTGCGCAATGGAACTTTTAGGAACGAAATTGTCTACTGCGCAGCTAATCGGCTAACTTCAGACGCGCCAAGTTACGTTGACCGTACTGTACACAATTGTAACATAGATATGTTACAATTGTGTACGTATAGTTTTGGTAAAACGAGCCAATTATACACGATCTGTCAAAAGTTAATTAAATTCACTAAAACTAAAAAACTTTTTGTAAAGTAGTAAGTAGGTAGATACCTACTTACTACTTTACAAAAACCTATGCCACTTATACTGTGCCTATGCTAAGTAAAAAATTAAAACAAATGAGTAACGACGTGAAGCCGTACCCCAGCATGTCCAATATAAGGTAATTTCCAAACCAATCAGCTGATTGATTGAATCCTTACGATGATCACCTCACTGGTGCGTGTACGTCCATAGAGAAGATTCTGTAAATAGTAACAACTTTGGAGTGAAAGAAACTAACCGGCGGCGGCGACAGAAAAATGGAAAATAGTTATTATAAATACAATATTATAAATGCGAAATTGCGTTTGTTTGTTTGTTATAAATACCTACTTTAAACTACATTACATTACATTAAGCCTCTTATCCTGAACTATACATACTGTTGTTGTTTATAGTATATCTCTGAGTTTAGTGTGCCTGTTGGCAAAGGCTTCCTCTAACATTTTCCATTGTTTTCTATCTCTAGCGACCCTTCTCCAGTTGGGACCCGCTGTTCATTTTAATTCTGCTTCCCATTTTTTGTGTTGTCTTCTCCTTCTTCACAGATTGGTATTCTAGGATACCAATCTGTGACAATTTTGCTCCATTTTTCTTGGTAACTTCTTTGAGTATGCCCGGTCCATCTCCATTTCATTGGGTCTATATTTGTAATATCGTGAGATAGCGGTCAAACGTATGCCTATCAATAGATAAAAAAAAAAAAAAAATCGTCAGATCCTTTCGTCTTAGATCTTACTTATTTCTTCTTACTCTGTCTTTTTTTCTGATACTCATCGTACTTCTTTCCATGGCTCTTTGGCAATTTTTGAGCATATCTCTGTGGTGTTTCTATTGGCTATTCGTTTTTTGATTTCTTTTGTAATTTGATCTTCATGAGATATGATTTGCTCAAGGTAAGTGTACTCAATTACATGTTCGAGGGGTAAGTTGATGATAAAAAAGAAATCAACAACTCACCCCTCATCAACATTAAACTGCTGAACAGATAAAACTTTTGATCGCCACAGTCATTTACAGATGACAAATCAAAATGAGGCCAGCATGCCATGGTCATGAAGTCACGACTACATGACAGAGTTCTATACGTAATTCCACAGAAGTAGTAATTTGTGGCTTTGAGCCGGGGCGGGGCTCGTTTTTGATTTTTTGATGAGGCGGTCTAAAGGTTAAGTTTGAACTATAAGAAAGGACAAAGACCAGTTTTTAATTTGCATCTTCGTCTGCATCCGCGATAACTGACAAAGGTAAGGCAAGAAGCTAGTAATCATCTAAAGTTTCTCTCTATCACCACTAGTGATATAGATTTTTTTATTTAATATATGTATTTTCTTTTTTAGAAATCAAAGAAAATAAGAAAAGAAAAAAGAAAAGTATTAGCATTGCAATCTAACGTGGTAATGCTGCTAGCCTTTTGGGCACTTGTCCCATTGAGAGCGATGCGGACGAGTGTGTTGATGCCCTGTGACTGTGAGCCCTCCATTGTACATAATGAATTTTATTCATTTTTAAGCTTTACCCCCTAAAGGGTTTATATTAATAAAAACCATATTGTGATATAGATTGAAAAACATAGTGCAGGACGGAGGGCAATGAGAAAAGGCAGGTCACAGGCTGTAAAAGGCAGTAGAAGAAAATATCTGTTTTAATATTAGATCAGGGGCAGGGCATTAGCGTGCGTAAGAGTCATCCTCATCACCATCATCAGCCGGAACACGTCCACTGTTGAACGAAGGTCTCCCCCATAGAACGCCACAACGAGTGGTAACCTGCTGCTTACATCCAACGGTCGCCCTCGACCTTGACGATGTCGTCGGTTCATCTAATGGAGACCTACCAACGCCTTCGGGTTCATGGTCGCCACTCAAGAACCTTTCTTCCCTATCGGTTATCGGTTCTTCGAGCGATGGCCTGCCTTATAAACGTATTTACAATTCGAAAATCTACTCCAGTCGACTATTTCTCCAAACTGACCCTATGGCCAGGGCCTTTGGAGAAATTCGAATAGGTAAACAAACGAGCAGACAGATTTTCAAATTCACCAATAAGAAACAGCCTTCTATGTCGTAGAGACACTTTGTTTTTGGGAACAAAGTATATAATACCTATCTTTTGAAGCATTCTGATTATTATGTCTAGAATACATAACTTCAAGAAGATGATTTATAATGGACGTTTAAGTTTGAAGATAATAATTTAAAATTGATAACGCTTGAATACCACTTGTAAAAAATATTTGAGAGTATTTCAGTAGGTAATCTCAAATGGGGTCACTCACCACCTTTATCAGTTATAATAAGTTTCCAAACAATATATCTACGTCACTGAGCTCTTTATCATCGCCACGGAGGCGTACAATTTTAGTAACGGCCTGACCCGAGATAGTGTGGGGTGAGGACATGATAAAACACCTTTATTGTTTATACTTGTTGTACACGTACCTATGAGATAGCAAGGAATGTGTTGAATGAAATAAGATATTAAATGGTTTGTAAAAAGTTAAAATATTGAGTGATTTCTCCACGAATAACAGTTGCTCAGTATTATGAAATACCTACTATAGCTTCTGCCGCGACTTTGTCCTCGTGAATGTCGGTTATCGCGAATGCAGACGAAGTTACGGCACAGTAAAGATCGGTTTAAAAAACTGGCCAAGTGCGTGGCGGCCCACGCTCAATATAGGGTTCCGTAGTTGATATTCTTACCCACGCAGTTCTTGTTTTGTCCCTATATTTAACATTTTTCAATAAATTGTGGCGTCATAGCAGGCGTCACTGATGCGATTATCGCTTTTGACGTCAAACATTTTTTGAGCGTAATATGTAGAATTGACCTACCCCCATTACAAATAGCGTAATCATGTACAAATATAGCCTATGACGTTTACGTTGGTCCGACCTGTAAGAAACATTTTAGCGAAAAGTCTATTCAATAGTTTTTGCGTGAAGCTGGTTCATAGAAAAAGACAGGAACGGGCAAAAATTCTTAAAAAATAATTTCCGCTTTACGATCGTCACCACACTTTCTTTTGACTTTAAATTTGCTTCCATTGTGGGAAGCAATTTAGAAAACTGATGATAACAAAATAGGGGGAATACAGTTTGGTGTTGTAGATACATAATACCTATCATCTACAACGAAAATTTAGGTTCACCACTCGATAGTATATTTAAAAAAGTGAAACTATGTATAAGGGAAACTATATACTTAGGGCTTTTCAGTTCATTGAATAAGGATTTAAAACTAAACAAAATTATACGTACGAGTAGACATAATAGGTATTTCGGTATAGCTAATACGCAATAATAATAATAAAAAAATACGCAGTTTTAATTTATTGCGATTTAGAAATATTCTAGCATTAAAAATAAAGTTTATCGACTATTACTCGTAAACTTGTAAAGCCTACTTAACTGTGATAGTTTTCCTATCAATTTCGTTATATATGCTACTACCGTGAATTTTTTCACAAATCACGATTCAACCATTGAGCTGATAGGAGTGGCGCAAGTTGACTCCAACGAAAATTAGCACTTTAGAGCTAAATATTTCCCAAAGGAATTCCTTAATCGAAAAACGGTTTTTCCAAACCCTTAATATTTTTGAAAGACCTTTTAAACGACACCCCACACCATATGGTAGACTAGAAAAAAAATACTCATCCCCACTTTACGTTTAGAGGAGGTACCCTAAAAAAAAGTATTTTTCAATATTTTATTCCAGCACTTTGTTGGTGTAACTAATGTGTATATCCATGCCAATTTACAGCTTCCTATTTCTTATAGTCTTTGAGTAACACTGCGGACGGACGGACGGACTTAGCGAAACTATAAGGGTTCCTTGTTGACTTCGGAACCCTAAAAAGTAGCCTATGTCCTTCCCCAGGGTTCAAGCTATCTTCATACCAAATTTCATCAATATAGGATCTGTTGTTTCATCGTGAAAGCGTACCAGACAGTTACTTTCGCATTGTACTAAAAATAAGTACTTAAATAAGTTAAACGTATTGAAGTATAGATTACAAGCAACGACATCTAATAAAATCACTAAATTTAAACCATGTCAATGACTTATTAGGAATTGAAGTATGTTGTAGTTTTAACAAAAAGCAAACGGTAACTTATAGGAACCAGTCATCTCAGTAACCAGTGATAAATAAGTAGTAGGTATGCGTAGAAATTCACAATACCTAGTTAGTTTCGCGGGAACAGATAACCGATTTAACCGTCCCACTTCCATTCTCATTCTCGCCCTATTTCTCTTATAGGTTACAAGTTTCAAGCACAGTTTGCTCAAAGGAACATATTGAAGAATTCTTAACCATGAAAAGTTACCATGCAATCTTTAATTCATTTGTTGTACTATTTTCAAATAAATATTGGAAACTACCCAAGTAATATCGGTTTATAGAGACTACGTTGTAGAAGCTGAGATGGCTGACGATATTATTTGAATCAAAGAGAGAAAGTAGACTGAAACTTCATAGATTGCCGTCAACATTGTTTCACTCGATTTTGGTAAGTTTAATCTTATTAATTTCCTGACTTTGCCAGATCATTATAAGAGTAACAATTATGAGTATGGTTTGAAATGTATATTCACATAATTATTAGGTAACTAGCTGTGCCCACGAATTCCCTCCCGTGGACCTAAGTGAAATTTAAGAACATTAGTATTGAATTCTATGTAGAGGAGCTCGTGGCTAAGTTAAAGTCATACAAATCGATCGGTCAAAGGTTAAGCTACGCTAGCCGCGGTCGGTCTGTGGATGGGTGACCATCCCTTTCATACCGAGTTCCCTCCGTGCCTCGGAAAGCACGTAAAGCCGTTGGTCCGGGCTGCTATTTGGCAGTCGTTATGGCTAGTCAGAAGCCAGCAAGTCTGACAACCAGTCTTACCAAGGGGTGTCGTGTTACCCTACATAACTGGCTTGTAGAGGTCCGATAGGCAGTCGCTCCATGTAAAACACTGGTATTCAGCTGAATCCGGTTTGACTGGAAGCCGACCTTAATATAGTTGGGAAAAGGCGGCAGATGATGGGTATTAAATTCTACGAAGTGTCTAGTCGTGCGATCCCACTTCTGATGTTATAGATTTGATTCTAATTTACTTAAAAAAAAACACAATTCACAATAACAAGTTCGTTTGATTTAATGAACTATTCAAATACAAAACCTATGTCCATTTTGACGGACAATGAATTAATTTTATTCATCCGATAATCGGACTATTAATTAATTTTATTCGTCCGCTGAACAGACGACTAGCAGCAGCCTAAATTCTATGTCATCACCATTCTCCAAGCTGGATAGTGGCTTGACTGCTAAAAGTAGTAATAGTAGATTTTTCCATAAGGATTATTTCTGTAGACGCCCGAAGTTTGGATTTATACCTGGTTGGTAATTAGCTACTTAGATAATTATAGGTGTATACATACAACCTAATGTAACACACATATCTAGTTAGTGCAAACGATATCTAAAACCAATAAGAGACTATGATAACTGTTCAAATCACTGCTTTGACATAAACGTAATAACATCATTATAAAACAAAGTGTGCATTTACTTAGATACCTCTTTATTGAAGTGTGGCCTTGTGTCAATGTGTTAGTGTTGTCGGCGATACATTCCTTTTAGTATGGGATATTGCACGGGTACTTAGGAATAGGTGGAATTTTACTGCTGAACATCAACTTAGGGCTTGTTCACCACCTCTCAATAGACACAGATATACCTTTAAAAAATTGTAGTAGAATTTGAAAAAAATAGACTGCTAAGTAATTTAATCGGAACTTGCTGGAAGGTGGCAAAACAGACCGTCACTACATTATAACTAAATACAATACATAGGTACAAAGAATTGTTAATTTATACGCACATAATCATTAAGTTCGTTTGATGTCTTGGAGTCCCAATTAATGAGTGAAAAAAAAACATCTACACCAACGACCATAATCGAATCGATAACCATATCATTGCTTCAATCTACCATTGAGGTGAAATAGATTTTACGACAAACTTCTCACATACAGACAAATAAGTAGTAGGTAAAGACTAAAGAGGAAAGGCGAAATGAGTTCCAAGTGAAAGTAACAATTAGCAAGAGACAAACAGAAACAGAGAAGAAGATTCCATAGATACACACAAACAACACACAACAAAACACACATGCAGTAACTAAAGGTAAAGACAAATGGTCACGTATAACAACTTAGGTACCTACGATGAAACACTGATGGAGAAGAGAGTGGTAGAGAATGAGAGAGAGAGACACAAAAACGAACTTTAAGCCGACGGACTATTGTTTCTCATTCTATTTACACGGGTAATGGGTACTTACCTACTGATAAGACTAGTTCCAAGGAAGTGGGGTCAGGAGTCAGGTGTTATCTGAGGTGTAGGTACATGCGTCTTCATCGCGCACGTCAGTGACGCAATGCCGTTGTATCAGTTCAATTAGGTAATTACGATTGTACTAGAAGATTTGGGTACAGAGATCCAGAGTGAGTGTTCTTTCTGAGAATATTATTGTTTACACGTGTCACGCATTCAATTTCAAATCCAAATTCATTTATTTGCATTAAAATTTGTGCGTACATGTTTTGCTAAAGATACAGCTCATGCAAACTTATAGGTATGCGTTATATTACATAGGTAATAAACTATTGTTGGTGCATATTTAGTCTCCATAAATTCTTTGAAAGAATAAAATGTTTGTTTATTTGCCAATAATTTGTGAAGAAGATTGTTTGTGATTTGTTTTAGAAGTCAATGTTTTTTAACTTGCTCTATATATTATTGTAAATACGTACATACATTGCTAAACAGTTTTTATTGTATTTTGTAGAAATAGGAATGTTATTTAATACCTACGGGTTTGAATGGATCTTTACGATTTCTTAGATTCACTTCATTCATCAATTATTCAAAACCGCATTTTTCTAAATATTCACTTAAGTAATCAATTCCATGATTTCCTGTGCCTTTACTATTTCCAAATGTTTTATAATTTCGGAGTTTGGAACATGTCTACCTTCCGACAGCTCGTAAGAACCCAAAATGTTATCAAATACGACCATTTTTTTCCAGTTCGACTCAAAAGGACCGCCATTATTTGTTACACAAACGCCCACACATGGCCCCACCTTGCTCAGGTAACATTATACTTACCTTTACCTACACTCCTTAATACAACGACTTAAGATTGAAAATCATGTGTCAAATTTAATAGGGTCTTTAATGAAGGTCTTTGAAAATTGTACTGTAGAGGGGTTTGTTAGAGTTTAAAATTGATTGGTTGTGTATAGAGTAGGTGAACACAAAAAGCGTATAAAAAGCGACCTTTGTCCTGCGCACATGTGGTGTTCCGAGAAGTGAATAATTAGCGATTGTGAGACAAGGTATGATGTGCGGGTTCCCAGAAATCGAGCCAATTTTTATTATTCACTCATTTACCTTGTATTATGTGGGTAAGAATATATGTGGTAAGAATGTTTCCGGTAGTTCTATAGGTCCGAATAACATATTTTAATAGTTTATTTCGTGTGGTGTCGGACCTTAAGAGGACCTTAAGATTAGCACCATCCCATATCTTCCCGTGGGTGTCGTAAGAGCCGACTAAGAGACTTACCAGAGAATGGGCAGCAGCGTTCTCTGTGCCTTTGTAACAACCATACTGCGATCGCCAATCCGGTTGCCAAGCGTGGCGATTATGGCAAAACCCCCCCTTGGGCGGGCCTATGTCCAGCAGTGGACATCTTTAGGCAGAAATTATGATGATGAATAGTTTATTTTGCACTAAACTAAACTGAGAAATTAAGTATATACTTAGGTACTGCATACCTGCACAAATAATTAAGTATTTGAAGTGGACGGCAAAATAGATTAAGTTCAATTTGATAGCAAAAAGAACAAGTATTTTGAACATACCTATATAAACATGGCCTTTTATGTTCGTAAGTAAGTAAGTTAACAACATCAAAATTTTAAATCTACGCAAACATACTCTACATTAGCTCACCGCTCTTTAATGACTACTAACGCCATCTAGCGTCAAGTAGAATTACTAAACTCAGTACGCGCGCCAACTCGGGAAACTACAACGTTTATTTGTGGCAATGTTTATTTACGTTTTTTAATTAGTATTTTTTTATAATACAGTAATTATATCAATTAAATTTTGGATTTATAGCTGAACTGTCTGTGTGTCTTTTATAAGTTGTGTTTGCAAAAGGATGTTGAAAAACTTAACGTAGGTACCTACAGGTGAACCCTTTTCTTTTTATACTTTTTATTGGATTATAGTTACATAAATACATTACCACCACTAAAAGCTTAACAGTGGGGAATCAGTTAAATCTTGACATTTATCAAAAGTGAACTGCTGAACTACTGTTCGTTGGTGTTAGTGATTTAATTCTTTAAATTTTCTGATTGTTGTGCGTGGTATTACTGGTCGTTAAGATCTTTATAAACTATTAAATTTCTAGCCGTGAGAACCTATAGGTAATTTGCTCTATGTAACTTACTTGACTTAAGTAATTTTTTCCATGTACCTATTTAATAAATATATTACCAAAGATATTTTTTTATGTCGATAAAAAGTTAATAACTAATGTTGAATGAATCATCACCCAAAATTTACCATGCTATAGGTAATGCCATAAAAACATTAGTAGGTACCCATCTAATAAATCAGTTATCAGTTCACTAATATATTAATACCGTTAAATAAATGCTTAATCATAAACTGTCTGGGTACAAGACAATAAACCTGTAATGTTGACTTAGTGCCAATAAACCAATGCAATAAACTAATTAGAGCTGTTCTAATTAGAAATTAATATCAATATGAAACATTTATTCATTGTGGACTATTAAAATGCATACATTGGTACTGCAAATTAGTATTAGGGATGTCTTTTTGGAATTTCAATGGATGTCAAGGAGAAGCAAGTGGGAAAGTCTATGTTATATCAAATTGTTGTATAAAGACGTAAATCAATGTTTATTGAATTTAGTCGCATTAAAGGTGTGTCAAAAAAGCACGCATTTTATTGCCATAAAAAACTAGTCAAACAATTTGCAACCTTATCAATCAATCATTTATTTTGTTAAACATAGGTAGGTAGAGTTACAGATAATATGTTGTCTAAAATATGTGCTATGTTTTGCCAATATATGGAATGCAAAATCAACATAATTATACAAGCAATTACAATTAAAATTAAGGTGGCTTACTACATCAAAACATCATCATCATCTGGTAGATAATCTCTTAAATTGTTCCTCCTTTACACTTAACATAATTTCATTACCAAAACTGATTTTCCAAATGTAAGGCCATAGCAGTTATGCGTCATTTAAGGAGCAAAATTCCAGTCACACCTCAGCGGAAATACCTAGCTACACGCATTTATTTTCGTAACAATGTAACTGATTCTAAGAACGTTGACAATTGACGCTACCAAATTGATAATGAAATAGCTGCGAGTACTAACGGAACGTGGTTTGCTACCTACTTCACGATCGCGTGCCAAGTGACCGCTGCGCTGAATGACACGGCGCGACACGTCTGTATTTATTTTGCCAAAGAATATGAGAGGAATGGCGCCTCTACCTGTTAATTGAATGGCTTGCCAACAGTTAATACATACTTACCTATTGCAATTTGGTGATATACTGTATTGCTACACCTATTAATGCTCTATACTCGTCAACTGATTTGGTTAGCTTGCTAAGATATTATGAATCGCAAGTTAACTTTGCCAGAAATGGAATACCAGTTTGTCTTTTTGTTTCCCTCAAACCGAACAAGCTTATGATGCCTACACTTTTACTTCGTCTTAAATATTTGGGCTAGATTTCCACGTCAAGTACCGTGCACATAAAAATGTTTTAAAAAGATCATAAAATTTTGTCATTTATTTATTTATTAAAATTGGCTCGTCAACAGTATAAACACAAACAAAAAATTAACATTTCATTGCGTCAAGGCTAGTGTTTACATCAATTACAGATATGAAAGTACGACATTTACCTATAGAAGTGTCAAAGTCAAAGCATTTATTTCAATTAAACCATTAGTAGGTACTTTTGACAATTCAAAAGTAATTCAAAAGTAACTGACTCTTTGACAATTCAAAGAGTCAGTTAGTTAATCAGAAAGTAAGCTAGTTGCTCGTTCCAAAACGTAGGGTAGTAGGTCTCTATAATATAGATGGAGAAGAACGAGCAAGAAAGTCCACGGACACTCTTTTCAATCAAGCTTTTACAAAATCCAGGCTACATTATTCTTGTTGTTTCTATATGTGAAAACAATGTAAGTGAAGAGAAATCCAAAACATTCTAATTAAAAATAAATTAATATAAAAGCCATGGCAGTTAAGAAATGACCAATCTGTGTCGTTCCGAAAAATTATATAGATTTTAAAATGAACACCAAAAAAATATGGGTCACTATTAATAGGTATGTACAATATCAATAGGTACACTCATCACTCAATGTAAAGTTCTGATGGGCTTAGTAAATCATACTTGTACTATTCAAAAAGGAAAACGTTGCTACATCAAAATATTCCCAGTTCTACGAAGTACACGGTTCCCGAGACACATGTTAATCTCACCGGTGAGGTGTCTCCGGTTAATATTAGACGTGATCGGCTATTTGAGTCCGTATTGGGTTCGACATCCGACTGACTCACTCATTCAAACGGATTTTAAGAGTAAACAGAATTGTAGTTTTTGATCGTGACACGGTGTTTCATGTATCTCTAGGAGCGGTAACTTCCTGTGGGAAAGATGTTGTTAAGAGCTATTTTCAACTATTTCAGCTTAGTTATTGCGTAACTCGAACTTGAAATTAACAGTAGGTAGGTAGGTGTCTCTAGGAACCACAGATATAGATAGACCTATATAACGCAAGTATCACGATCTGTATGAAAACCAAGCGTGCCATTTATTTTTTAGACGTCACAATGTAATACAAATGTTTTGTTTTTCCTACATTTCGTATTACTGAGGGTATTAAATTAAAAATAATTGTTTTTTAAATTAATTACGAATAATATTAATCACAAAATGACTTACCGATGGAAGGAAACGTTTACTTTATTTTTTTACTTACGATTTTTATCGTAAGTTAGGCACGAAAATAGGCACGCGAAGTAGTTGCTCTTGCGTTATCTAGATCTATCTATATCTGTGCTAGGAACGTTATAAACTTCCTATGGGAAAGATGTTGTCAATAGCTATTATGCTCTAAGTCCAAATATTTACCTAAACTTAGTTATTGTGTGACTTTGGTCTAACAGCATTGGACGTGGACGTCTTCCGACTGATGATGATGATAAAGTAGATAGGTACATACGTAACTTATATTTCAAATACTTTTAAGTAATAGAATAAGTACTGATGAGGCGATTACGAGATGACTTGGGCGGGTTCTTTGAGATTTGGCAAAATGTACCGCTAAATTGAGACTGATGGAAGGAATTGAGAAAGGCCTTCACCCAGGAGTGGGGCAAGTGGGACAGTACGGGCTAATTATAATAATATGAAAAATAAAACAACAATAAAAAATGAAGTCGAACCTGTCTGTAATAAAAAAATCCAATCCCCAAATTCCTGATCATGATAATAATATGCCCATTTCCTTTGTAACTGCAGTTGCCTCTTAAATCTTCTGAAGATCTTAGCCCTCACCGTCTCATTCTTTTTCAGACCCATCAGTAGCAGTCATCTGCTGTTCGATCCTAAACAAATGTTTCAGATTCCCCATATTTTTGTCCATCACATAAGATTATGGGCCACGTAACCTGACCCGCGGTGTGGATGTCAGGATGCACGCATCCGCCCGCCGGATGGACGCGGATGAAAGAGCCTCTGTCCATAGCGATATTAATTCGCTTTTGAGGTGAGCGACGGGTTAACGCCTGTTTATTACGAGTTAGATGTAAGTACTATCAAAATGGAACTCGTACTCAATGTGTTTTGTCGGATATCGAAGCTGTTATTGCGAACGCGTGTATGGCTGATCTGTTTGGGAATTCTAAGATAAGTAGATAAATCGACAATTATAGTAATTAGGTAAGCAGACAACGATCAAGACGTGATCTAATGGGTCCCTTCAAAGTCAAAGCATTTATTTCAATGAAACCATTTACAGGCACTTTTGAATTGTCAAGGAGTCGGTCAGTTAGTCAGAAAGTTGAAGCTCTCTCGTTCCAAAACGTAGGTAGGTCTCTATGGAGAAGAACGAGCAAGAAATTCCACGGAAATTTGCCTTTATGTATCTACATGGCAAGCGACATCGCGCAGACCCAGGTGAAAATGACGAGATGATCCAGACTCTTTTGTCAAAGACTGTACCCAAATAGCCCTTGATAGAGCGAAGTAGAAGAAGAGTATATAGAGAGGCCTTTGCCCTGTAGTGCAAAAATATAGACTAAAAAAGTGCCGTTTATGTGTACCTTCAGAAGTGCAGACGAAATGTTTTATTTACAAAGCTACAGGGCCTCAAGTCTGCTATTACAATAGTGTCAGAATGGTTTAACATTGATTTCATAATTGTTGATTTTGACAAGTTTGGTAATCTACTAATATAATGGCGGACATAGGCGGTAATCTGCAAAAATTTTGACAGTTCCTTTGATCAGTGACCTACCATTACAACGTCATTGTGCAATCATTGACTGACCTATGATCGACCATTATAAATTTAGCAGTTTACGAACTTTTAGCAAAATGACAATGGGATCGTGTTGGAATGACGAAATTAAACAAATAGCAGACTTGGCCCCCAGATCAGATGTGGTGAATTGGCTAGGTATCAAACTAGAACTATTGACTATCTTATAGGTACCAAAGGACCTATTGGATTTGTATTAAATCTTGCAAACAGCATTGTAGATGCTTGGGTCCATACTTATGTAGTTGGCAGTTATTATGTACAAACGGGTCCTTTTGGAAATCTTACGGGGACGCCTTCGTCAAGCAGTGGACATCTTATGGTTGATATAATGATGATGTTATCCTACGAGATCTCTCCTTAACGAATAATGTTCTTAACAACATTTTTAAGAATTCCCAAAAGAATATCAATGTTTACTTGTAGTTATATTAGTTAAAAAGTTCTCCAACAGAATCACAAAGTATATTACTTTTAATAATTTGAGGATGTTGGATGATGAAGCTGCTTGTCACGTAACTAATGGGGATAGATGCCACGACTAATGCTCCCACATTCATTCTGTGAGTGGATGGGACTCTTAGAAATGTGTTTGGATGCAAGCGTTAAGAGCTGAGAAGTGATTGATTGAAATAATTGGGTATAATATCTCTAATACTTGAGAACTTCAAATGTCTCCATCGTTTAAGAAAAGAAATATAGTAGGTATCACTTAATTTGAACCAATCATCTGTTTCTGTGTAGATGTCCTCTACAAGTATGTTGGTAGACAAGAGGTGGATCGTTGTGAATTCTTGTGGATATATGAAAAAATTACACCCCATAAGACTAAAGCTATACGGTTTAGCTTTTTGAGGTATTTGGGTCTTCAGTCAGCAAACATAGTACCGATTTAAATGTGTGCTATGATCTGCTAAACGATTTGTAGCCACAGCCTGTGTGTTTCTAAGAATATAAAACTTCTTTAATTAAAAAATATTATGTAATTAAAGAAATACCTGATGTTATTAAATACAAATACTTAAAAAGACACTTCACAGGCTGTGGATTGAGAAACGCTAAATATACATAAGAATTAATTTCTCTATGACAAATTACTGAAGACCTTTCTATCACATTTTAATATTTCTTTTGTGTGTGTTTTTATGTTTATTCTGAGTTTAATAATCCTTTTTGTAAATATTCATGTTTAGCAAATAAATAATTATGTTCTATCGTATTTGCCATATTTATAAGTTAAAGACAAAAGTCTTTAACTTATAGTGACATTTTCACAAGAATTAAAATCATAGTCGTCTTTCGACCGGTCCGCGGCCACAGCTTATAATATAATATCATATCGTGACCTTTTCTATAAATATCTCGCCCTTAAAACTATTGAACCCAAAATACTTCTTAATCTTAATACCCACATATTAGCCTACCTAATACAAACTTACAATATTGTGAAGGTTGTATTTATAAAATCGAGAACAAAGTGAGTGCCGTGCTGGCATGCGGCGAGCCAGAAATAGTGCGTCCCCTAAGGTAAACATCACTGCTAATGTTATTTATTATACCTGGTGAACAACGCTAATATTATATCAGTGGTTTTTTTTTCAGAAGCTCGTGACTAAGTAAAAGCGGCCATGGTTAAACTACGCTTGCCGCGATTGGTCTGTAGATGGGTGACCGTCCATATCAAACCGAGATCCCTCGGTCTTCTGCCTCTGCGATCTTAGCCAGTCATTTTAGGTAGTTGGTCAGAAGACAAAAAGTCTGACAACTGGTCTTACCAAGGGATATCATGTTACCTAGTAATTGGGTTGTGGAGGTCAGATAGGCAGTGTTTTCATGTAAAACACTGGTATTCAGCTGTATGCGGTTAGACTGGAAGCCAAAAGCCAATTTTACATGAAAACACTGGTATTCAGCTGTATGCGGTTAGACTGGAAGCCAAATCCAACATACACGGTTGGCGCAGTGGCTGAGCGATCGACTGCTGCGCAGCGTGTTGCGGGTTCGATTCCCGCCCAGGGTAAACATTTGTGTGATGAGCACTTGTGTCTGGGTGTTGTTTATCTATACATGTATGTATTAAAAAAAAAAATGTATTTGTGTATGTATATCAGCTGTCTGACACCCGTAGTGCAGGGTCTCCCTAGTTTGGGGTCAGATGGCCGTGTGTGAAAAATGTCCCCACATATTATTATTATTATTATACATAGTTGGGTAGGCTAGGATAAAAGGCTAGGCAGATGATCATGACGTCTGAAGTCATCATAGTTGGAAAAAGGCTGTGCAGATGATGCGATGAATCCGTGGTTTAAAACAATGAGAAATTGTGCTTGGTACCTAACCATCACCTGACCTAAATCTTACAGACCTAGACAATTGTCCATATGTGAGTTTATTTAAATCGATCGTCTTTCTTCTTCTTCTTCTTCTCTCGGATATATAAAAATCGCAATAATATAAATGTTCACTGGATCCCTTTCAGTGGACAATCTGTCTCTATCGACTGGGGTCAAAAGTTACCGTCACCACCTGCTGAAATTTGCTTCGGGACGAACCTTCATTGACTTGGTCAGACCATCGTGTTGGCGACCATGCAGCTTCGTGCTCTCTTCCCCTCGGTATTGCCAACAATGACCAGCTATTTGAGTCTGCTATCTACTATCTCTTCTTCGCATTATGTGACCGGAATAGGTTAAAATATCCTGTAGGCATACTGTAGTAGACAATCCGGTCTTGATATTGAGTTGAGAAAGGACAGACATTGCTACATTTTTCGTCTTTAATTGAATGATTTCAAAACAGGAAAATACTCTGCCTATTCGTCGTAGCAAGCAAACAGTTAGATGACGATGATATTGTTTTGATACAAATTAATGTGTAAATACCTAGAATTTTATTGAATATTTTCTGTGCGAATGGTATTATGCAACCAATGGTACACGACACAGTCACGTCAATGTGAAGCCAGCCAATATGCTATTGTAATATCTCCAAGAGATAAAGGTAACCTGTGTATATGAACCTGAGCAACCTGACCACATTGTAACCTAAATACTGGGTACCACCTTTTGCTATTCAATCACACCTTGATGGAACCAGGGGACATTCCACATAAAAACTAAAAACTCATGATAGATTAGGACATTATAATTAATGCCCACACATTACAAACAAGTAGGCAATGTTACGGTTAATTTGAAAAAATCTTATTCATTTGTAATCATTTATCACATTGTCTTCATAAGTCAAAGGGATCATAACTTTCAGATGTGTGAATTGATTGGTTTAATTCAGAAAGTAGGGTGACGAATTATATCATATTTTTGTGGTGACGTGTCCACATAGGTGTAGGTAGGTATGTGTGCTCGTCGTCTGATCTGTGAATCATCTTTCTGAATCAGTAGAAATCAGAATCAAAAAAATATTGTGCAATCGTTGGTCACAAGTGCGTTGATTGAAATGAACTAACTTTATAGAGAAAAATCAAAAAGGCATCGCCGTACTAATTTGTAATATCAAAAGTAACTTATTTACGTCGTGTGTATCTAACAAGTCAATGTCAAAGTTGGTTTAAGTATTTTCTCGCAAACAAACATCGCCGCATCTCTCTGTCTGCCTCATCATCATCATCTCAACCTTTACACGCCCAATGCTGGCTATAGGTCTCTCTCAAGGGGGGGTTCAGCCGTAATCGCCATGCTTGGCCGATGTATGTTGGCGATCGCATTATGAGTTATAGTACTCAAAACGACGCTGCTGCCCATCCTCTGGTCAGTATGCCTCTGTCGCCTGTCTCAACTCAAAAACTGCGAGACGGATTTTCATGCAGTTATCACCAATATACAGAGTAATTCATAAAGAAGGTTTTGGTGTAAAAGTTAAAATTTGTGTAAATTGACTGAAATATGACGATAATTATATCCGTGTGAAGCCGGGGCGGGTGAGCAAGTTAAAATATAAAGGATTTTTTTTTAAAGTCGCTTAACACAGACCTTATATTATTATAATAGTAAGTATGAAGTTTCTGGCCCATTCTTCTCCTTACGAAACAACCTTTTGGAACCCCACTACAATCAACTTTTCTTTTAAGACGTTCAAAAATGTCTTTTAATGATGTACCTAATTGAAATAAATGATTTGACTATGAATTTGAATTTGATAAAACGAATCATCGACTGGACAGAGGCATACTTGAAAATGAATAAAAATGTGTTATCGTTACAAAAGACTGAAGCCCATGGTTTGAAGTTCTATCTACAGTTAGTAATACCTACACCGATTCATGAACATTAATGTTGATCACTTTAATATGAAACACGTCCCGCACCGCTTACTATTACAACATGAAACAGCTCTCTCATTAGGCCGACATTGCACTTGGCAGAAAAGCCACATTTTTTCTATAATTTATTACTGATCGTGTAAAGACGCACTTTCTGTAAGTCTCTGTAATTCTTTCCTACGTTTATAATGTTTTTTATTGAATATTTTCATAATTTTTATGCGCATAATGTCAGTTTTATAAGATTGCCACTGACTTTGAGTTACGTTTGAAGATTATGTGCAATTAAAACATGGATATATTTTATAAATTATTTTATTTTGTTTATGATTTGATCGGACTTGCTTACACGTGGATATTTGAAGTGTGAAATATGATGGAAATTTATAAAAAAGACGATAGCCGACTGTAATTTCTTAATATGTTTATTAATTTTCGTGAAAAGTTGACAGTCGCAATTCCTATTTAGATTTTAAAATCATATGATTGATGATGCTAATGCCTACTAACCGATTTCGGCCACAGTGACTGCAATTTGGACTGGCTTAGATGTGCTGATCTTTCATGTGACTGGCATAATCAACTTTGACTGAGAAACTTCGAGCACAGAGTGGACAATCAGTGGTGAAATTATTAATAAATAAATATATTTTTAGTGACCATTGATATTATATTCTCCGTTTTAATTCATCATCATCATCATATTCCCGCCCTTAGCCCATGTTATATGTGGTCGACACAACACGTTTTCTTCTTTCATTCCGTCCTGTAGACCATTATCATACCCTTCTACTTGACCTATTCTTTACTTTTACTTTTTTATAGGTACTGTTCTATCCCACTCCTGCCTGGGCAATTCCTCTACGCCTTCCATTTTCCTTGAATTTTTACATTATTACATTTACATTACATTAAAAAAAATGACACTAAAATACCTAACTTTGTTTTTTAAAATAAATTATGAATTAATTTATTGTTTGGCCCGCAGTGACACTGTATTTTGGTGAATGGTAAAACCCAAGGTGATGCTGATTAGGAATCCAGAGTGAGGAACTTCCTCACATCGCGTGCTATGAGGAAGTTCACATCATCTGCATCTAATTCTTGACTCAGTTGTTGAGCGATAGTTTGTCTAGGTGTTGGACATAGTAGGTATTCATTATAATATTTTTATTTTATTCAACTACTTTTTGTAACTTTGTTGAAAAGTCGATTTTTCGATAAAAAATTGTCAAGGTGAGTTTATACGGAAAATTCGATGAATAATCCTGCGTTACAGTTTTTCTGAGGGTCTACACGAAGCAATACTGTGTTACAATATATTATATTTTCATCCACTATATCACTTCAATTTCTCAGGACTGTAAGCAATCAAGACAGACTGCATTGTACAATATTTATTGTTACTCTGTATTGTATATTTTCTCAGCTACATTTTTTCAGCCTATTAGCTAGATTGCGGCCTAGACACCTAGCATATGATTTACGATATTTAGACGATTTTTTCTGCACACCATCGGAGAGGGTTAGCAGAGCAATATCTCTGAGTATTTGTGATAAATATATCAGCTAATAAACGCT
This sequence comes from Charanyca ferruginea, assembly GCA_947361185.1. Taxonomy (NCBI): domain Eukaryota; kingdom Metazoa; phylum Arthropoda; class Insecta; order Lepidoptera; family Noctuidae; genus Charanyca; species Charanyca ferruginea. Next base: position 26,850,327 of record OX376067.1, on the reverse strand, counting down.
AAGGAGATATAAATCTTTTTAGCGCGCGGTACAATATTGTATAGTGTAGGGAAATGTAGTAGGTTAAGTTGGTACAAAGTTACAAAAAGCGCATCTATATTTCGGTAGCCGATATAGCTCTGACCCTTTTAGCAGGTAAGTAAGTGGGAATTCCGTAAGGGATAACATTTTCCTAATTATTGATTGGAGCTTAGTAAGTGGCTTTCTTTAGACATATTTGTTTTTTAATACACAAAAGTAGGTAGGTTAAACAATTTTCAAGATTTTTCCAACAATCCTACGGATTAGTTTACACTGTGGCATCAGCGAAGGCGTGTAAAAATACATATATCGTGTAGCCGGGGGCATACATTTATTATTGTAAAATATAGCTATGTTCTGAAGCGCTGGTTAATTCGCCATACTCGTTGGTGTATCGGATCACATCGTATATAATGTATTAGCGAACAACATATTCATGGCAACAATATGCTTTTACGAATTCTTTTGTATTGAAATATGGGTAAGTATGATCAACATCTGATCTTACGAATTGTATGAGGAAATGACTATTGTGTAAAATGATGAAACAAACTGTCCTGAACTAGTGTCAATATTGGATTTGTTGTGATGGAGGTACCTCGAAGGAGTAACTTTTGGCTGGGGGTTTTCAGTGTATTCTTAAATTATTTACTAACTTTCGTCCGCGCGAATGTCGGTTATCGCGGATGTAGACGAAGTCGCGGATTAAAAAGTAGCCTATGTCCTTCCCTAGGGTTTATACTGTGTTCATACCAAATTTCATCAAAATCGGTTTAGCTGTTTCATCGTAAAAGCGTAACAAACAGTACAGTATATTATTAAAGTACTTATGGATTTATCCGTACATAATAAAATAAACACTACGTTTATTTACTCAACATTTAACAAATCACACAAAATGATCTATTTATCAATTATTACTACAGACCATAACTTGTGTAAATTGCATTGTTTTCACAGTATCATAGGTATAATTTGTATGTTTAAAATATGTTGGCGCCAGGAAGTTTACTTGATCCTAGCGTATTATAAATGAAAACAATTGAATCGGTTTCGAGTAGCCGGGAAATTCACGATATATTTCTGAAAAGAACTCAGTTCGCTGTATATAATTTATAATTATTATTTACAGGCGATAGACAGCGTCGCCGAGGATGGCCTAGAAAGAGGTGGCGAGGTGACCAGAGGGCTAATTATTCACGTAATTTTATGACGCGCCGATGAAGTTGTAGTGCAGTTGCAGTTACGTTCAAGTTTGAGTGATAAACGGTATTATTGTAATCTTTGAACTGCGCGTAAACTGCGCGGGAACTGCACGTCAACTGTACGACAACTAAAAATATTACTCACTAAATCGATTACATTTCAATGAATATGACGTCATTATAATATTAAAATAGTACCCCACTACAGATTGTAGTGCTTTTTAACTGTCATTTTGAGACGCCAAACGAATAGTAGAGTACCGATCATGTTGCGTTCCGAAGCTCGCACAAAAGACGCGCAACAGTAGAATACCGTTATTGCGCTCGCGTGACACAAACTTGACGCGAGCGTGTCTGACAGCGGTAGAGAATACGAAAACCGTCGTTTTGACCGAAACTTAACTCCAACTGCACTGCAACAGCACTTTTTTAGTTACGTGAGTTAGCCCACTGGACGTGTAATAGCGGGGTTAGTTCGAGGAGATGTAGGAAAAAAGCTCCTGGAAGGACTATGGGAACGCCTTTGCCCAACAGTGGGACAGCACAGGATAAATCATAATAAAACTTGACTTGTTAAAGTTTCTTACGGATTTTTTTTATAACTGCTTTTAACCTTCATATATTCCTCTTTATATTGGTGAAAATTATAAGAAAATCCATATAGTTGTTTCTGAAATTAACACGAAAGACCAAAAGCGCAGCGGTGGATTTTAATTTATATTATGTAGTGATAATATCTACTAGTTTGTGTTTAGAATCCTATACACAGTTCTTACAAATGAAAATGCAAGTCTTTTTTTATGTCACTCATTAAAAGGATAACGCACGCCAAGAGGCGCTACTGTAAACTGACGTCTCCAGAAATGTCAAATATCACTGAACGTTTTTTGTTACCGAACTTCTCATCGCAATTTTTTTCCTAATTATTCATGGTTGTTGTAAAGATTGTGCCATTTCTGTTTATACGGTTTAATGAATGTTAGTGCTTTAAAACGAATTCTTCGAAAAAATCGTTTTTCGATATATAAATAACAATTATTATTTTTGTCATATTACATTTTTTGGGCCTGCTGCACTAATAAATATTTTTTTAACGATAGCGATAGGAGCTTACTCGCTAGTGGTGCCAACTAGTGATGAAATGAAAGCCCTCATTATCGCATCTTCTAAAAATGGTTTTGCATAGCTTGACCTATTCATAAGCCCATGTTTCTGGCATGACATAAATAAAATCTTAATAATATCCAAAAAGCAATTTATGGCACCAGGAATTCATATATTGGAAGCTGGGAAGACCACGAAGAAACATACACTTAAAAAATATTACCCCAAGACCAGTCTGGTAAACGTGGAATACAAACTAATGTTCTTCTTAGATTAAATTTGTATTCTTGTTTGCATTATGGCAACGTCAACTTTCAACCTAATCCCACAACATTGTCGGAGATTATTTACCGATACATTTATTTTTTTACCACTCGCCACAATGAGATCACACGTCTATACTTCTGTTATGAGATCATAGACGGGCTGGTTAGCTGTTGATAAAGGCGGTTCACACACGCGATGACGGGCTAATGCGCGCCGCTGACGGCCAGTGTGAACGCTCCCTGTTTACCTTGGATACAGAGTAGTGTGAGAGTAGATGCTTTAATGTTCTTGTATTGGTGCAAATAATGGGCAGTTATCTTCTTGTGATCGATTATTTACTAGTTATCTACTAATTATTAAGACTCATTTTAGTAAGTTCTGTGCGTTGGTTCACGACTAATCTTTCTTTATTTGTCACTGCTTGTTATTTAGTAGTTAAAACTCAACATCAAGGTTGCTTTATCTAATAAATCAGTGTGGGATCCCAAACTAATCCTATTACGTAGCGAAGAAAAGAAAACTTGTAAATTCTTTTCAGTTGTTGCACAAAAAACTACAACAAACAACACTAATCTCTGTATACCTCACACTAATCTACACCCACGTCGAAAAAACGTTGGTGTTTACAAGATCGTCAAACTTATCGATACGTCTGTCGAGCGTACGAAGCGATTTTTGAGTGATCCTCTACTCGTTTGATTAATGCCCGCAAGCTTTGGCTCCCCGCCAATACTCTGTTGCTTTGACCCATCCTACCCACTTTTAATAACTGACGTTACGAAAACAATCGAAAGTGAAATTATTTGATGTGTTTCTGGGACGAAGAATTGGGCAGTTTTATGAAGAACTTCAGTAGATTGTAGCGCGCTTTGAACATTGTTTTGGTAATTATGAATGAGACTAGCTTCTCTTTGGTTCGTGAGCCGAAAATATAGGAAGGCAAATAAATGTGGCGTTCTTCTTTTTATGTTTTATGCACCTTGTGCGAGACACAAAGAAGGCGGACATATTTTCGCCACATCCGGTACAAGCTTCATAACTCACTCACTATAAACCTACACAAATATTAGAATTGAAAACTAAATAAACATACAAAAAATGATTTATGATTTTTTATTAGACCGTGCAGTCTGCCGTCAAAACTATAAATTATTTGGTGTCAGAAGGTTAATGTCGCGAGATTTATGAGAGTCCCAGGTATTTGTTTGTACGCCTACGTTCAAACGACGTGTAAACGTTAGATTTGGTGGAAAAAGCGGCGACATTTCCAGCGTATGGCGCGACAATGACGAATGTCGCGCTCGACCGCGACACGGCGCCTGCGCCTGTCGCCCAGGGTTGCCACCTACGCGGAGGTAAATATAATTTAAACGTATCAACAGACATTTTAGTGCACAAGTACTAGTATTGAATCAAAACTTGAAGAAGAATTGTTTTGAAACTAACGAATTTATACCACCTATAATTTCTGAAGTCTATGTCATTGTCTAAAATTATGTTAAAATTAATTGTAATTTATAAAATAAACTACCTGCGTACTTATCTAAATAAAATTAATAAAGTACTTATCATTTTTGACGCATGTAAGCAGTAGCCTAGGTAGGCCCTGCCGAGTTACTAAGGTATCTGTTGTGATTTACTCTCATTTTGCGTACTATGTAATTGTCCCCTAGAAGAATGCTTAGATATTGTCCTTTTGTGTACGACGAAAGTACGTTTACGTGCGTTTAGTGCTTCTCATATTACGTACAGTTTTTACAAACTGAAACATTGTGTACTTTTATCATGTCCTGGACTCATGACATTTTACAACTCAAAAATCAGGAATTATCTAATTTCGTATTCATGCCAACCCTAAAGTCACGACACCTGTCGCGTCCGCCATCGAAATAGTCGTGTTTTCCCAAAATAAAGGTTGAACGCATTTTTGTGGACAAACGTATTTGGATTAGCTGAGCAGTAGTGTGGAACATTGGAATCTTTATGTTCTGAAAATATTTTTCTTCTCTAAACTATCTCTTGCAACGGAAATAAACTTGTAGTAAAGGTGGGGTTACTTGGAATTGCAGGAATTGAAGGGAAAATGGTTTTAGAATGATGATTGTTGATAAAGTATTGATATCATGCCAAAGAACAAAAATACAACTAAACACACCATACAATAATTCCAAAATACTGCAAAATAATACCTAATTATTAATGCTTAAGGCACTATGACCGCCTTTGTACTTTTATGCTTGAAGATTAAAAAGAAATAACAGATGACAGCGATGTGGACGAGATTTGTTGATGCCCTTTTAGCCCCTTTTTCATGGAATTGTACATAATATATTTAAAAAATCTGTATAATAAATTCAATTAAGTTGTAAATAAAGTAAATTCCTGTAAAAAAATGCTAAAAGTAATTTAAGGAACCAATAACAAGTCAGTATATAACGCAGAACATACGCAGAGTTTCTTGTATCTGAAAGCAGTTTTCAGTAATTCAAAACTTACCTTTACTATTTCACCATTAGCAAAAAAAAACCAATCAAATATTCGAATAAGACAACCAGCGATTTCGTCTGTCAGTACTAACGTAGTTCAGGCAATTAATCAGGAGTCGTCGCGATGACAACCGGCTAATGACGTTAACAGGCGCAGTCGGCTGAGAAAACATAGCTAAACATCATCTGTTTGTGTGTGTGAGTAATGTGGAGTGATGAGCTTGACAGCAGAGCAGTTTGCGAAGGTCATGCAGGGTTCAACTGTTGAAGAGATCTGTATTTATCTGCTGATAAAGTTGTATGAGGCACCGTAATAATCATAATACCAGCCTATAAGGCTTGCTCGCCGTATGGTGCCGGTCGCGAATAGCACCACCCCATTTCTACCCGTGGGTGTCGTAGAAGGCGACAGAGGGATATTGACCAGAGGATGGGCAGCAGCGTCCTTCTGAGTTCCGTAACAACTACGGCGATCGCCAACATGTATCGGCCAAGCATGGTGATTACGGCTGAACCCCCCTGGGGGAGACCTAAGCCCAGCAGTGGGCTTCTAAAGGTTGACATGATGATGATGATAAGGATGTTCACATACCTCAACCACACCACATCGCATCGCGCAGCATCAAAAGGTGGTCAAGCAGTGGTAATACCGTGTGAATAGGGACGCTGCGGCTTTTTGTAGCTACGTTGTCGTACCGACAAAGTCGTCAGTTTGAATTGTTCATCATCATCATCATCATTTCAGCCGAAAGACGTCCACTGCTGGACATAGGCCTCCCCAAAGGGGGGGGGGGGTTGCCAAAATCGCCACGCTTGGCAGACGGGTTGGCGATCGCAGTATGGTTGCTACAAAGGCACAGAGAACGCTGCTGCCCATCTCTGGTGAGTCCCTTAGTCGCCTCTTACGACACCCACGGGAAGATATGGGATGGTGCTATTCTTTACGTCCGACAACATACGGATCAGTCATTGAACTATTATAAAAAACTAGGTTTTGCCCGCGACTTCGTCCGTGTGAATGTCTGTTGTCGCGGATGCAGATGAAGTCGCGGATTAAAAAGTAGCCTATGTCCTTCCCCAGGGACCAAGCTATTTTCATGCCAAATTTCATCAAAATCGGTTCAATTAATTAAAACGGACACACTTCCCTTCCCTATTGTTTTAATATTCTAGCTTAAAGCACTCATGGACTGCAGCCGATCATCAGCGTCAGGTGGCGCACTTCGTGGTGTCATCTGAAATCATGCTGAGCTGAGGCCCTTTTGTCATTATATTCACTGTTTTCTGTCTTTAGTATCTTTTTTTTTATAAAAAACGTTGCCCCACTCTAGGAATTTCTCTTGTGTCGTGGGTGCGTTTACAAACATATAAACTCACATACACAAACAGCCAGACCCGGAACAACTATCTGTAGGTCATACAAATATTTGTTCCGTGCGGGAATCGACCCCGCGACACGCGATATTTTATTTTTGAAGTATGTAATGCCAATAAACGCATTTTTCTTTCTTCTTTCTTTCACTGTGTCATCACGCCATCAAATTTTGTCCTGTGTCTCCTCAACAAAATTTCCTTCAGGAGAATATTGCCTAAATAAACCAGAATGCTTATCATGGGAATTAAATATCAAAATGTTTCGTATCATTTGCCCACCTCATTTAATACCAACAATTTACAATTCAAACCTGGAATTTCGTGAGATTCAGCCGTAACAAGTCATACATTTTCTCACCACATTAATTATAAAATTAATAACAAAACATGATCTGAATGTGCCAAAACAAACGCAAGTTCTGAGAAATCGTATAAATATGTTACAAGAACCGTTCCAGGTGTTCCCAGCGTTCTACCATAAACGTGTCCACGCTTTACTTGTGTTCATTTAACGCTTACTAACTTACAAGCGTACAAAACAATCCAAAGCCAGTCCTAACACCACCAATTTAAAGTCTAAAATACCTGTAAAAGTTCGTTGACGTGGGAAGGGTAGAGGCGCCACATGTGGACCGCCTGCGAAATTGAAATAAAAATATAATTAAAAAAACGCGATACCCGACGACCGCGTCTCGACGAGGTGAACGTACGTAGCGATGATGTACGGGCTCTTGTCGATTGATACGACTTAATGCTACTTGTAGTGCGGCGACCTGACAAGCGGTAGGATGTTAAAAAAGGAGCTGTGTGACTGAAAAGCTGTTTATGTATCCAGGATTTTTATGCTGTAAGAAAGACTTTTGTGTTCTTACATACATGAATCATTGTGTTGTATACCAGTCATAATATTTACTTAAATAAACATTTAAATGCAGTAAAATAACTGAAAATCCTCATAATTTCACAAAATGACATTTACACATCCATTGGTCGTTTTACCAAACAATTTAATTAGATTCTTAAATGTTGTAATAGGGTATTTTACTCTATTCGAGAATAAATATATAAATATGTTATTGAGACAGTTTAGGCATAAAGCAGTCGGAAAATGTAAGTTTTAGTTCATAAAATAACAAAACAATTTTTTTAATTCAATTCAAAGTTTTCAGTATTTTTAATCTGTTCTAAAACACCGTGAAATAGTAGCGGCCATGTTATTACGCCATAAGGCTGTGTAAACAAAAAATTGTCAACTGTCAGTCAACCGATTGGCGTAATATAGGCTTTGTACTTTTATTATTTTCGTGACCAACGTGATTTTTTCATTATTACACCTACTACAAAATATGCTTTTAATTATTTTTAAATGATATACAATTATCATATTTAATATGAGCTCATTTGATGTATCAAATGAGCTTTGATTGAGAGATTTGATGTTTTGTAAAACGAACTGACGTCATTTACGCTGAGCAATATGGCGTCCAGTAAGAGGCGTTTTGTCAAACTACGCGCGAAATTTGAAAATTTAAAATTTAGGTGGATTTTTATGGCACTTATCGATTGAATAAAAATTTTGTGTTTTTTTTTGGTGGCATATTAGCAGTACAGAATTTCATTGAGACACTTTTAAAAAATGGGTGTAATACCCTATTGTTATATTGTTCAATATTTATTGACTACTTTTTAATTTCAAAATAAATAAAGAAATTAGACCATTAGCCACACCGTACAATACTTCCAAAGCTCACAACGATCTCATCTCGATACACACTGAAACCAACACATACGTAAATAGATCCAACACCGTGGGAGACACATTACTCGTTATAACACCTAGTATCTCACACCTTATTATTTAGTGTATAAGGTTGAAAGTACAGTGCTATGTAGTAATATGATTTCCCTATGTCACATTGAGGTGGTTTTGTTTTTAACGATACCGAGTGACTGACGTGAGAACTGAATGGTGGCACTTTCACAGGCCGATGGCTTTTAATTCGGTAATTAAAGGGAGATCTGAAAATAAGCTGTTAAGTAGTTCCGAATGGACTGTAATGGAAGGGGCATTGATGAGAAGACCATTTGGATGTGTGATATGTTACATGCATTAAGCGATACTCAGCTGAAATAAGAGAAGATTGGTCCACAATGTACATTTTTGGGGGGCTTGAAAATTTGAAATTCGTATTTGAATTTCAACTTGCTTATTTAAAGCATATAGACCATTTATAAAGACGGGTAAAGTCATTTAGCTTCCACAAAGCTCTGCTCGATATTTACTTTTATATTCAAATAGGTACCCGTGCCGAGGATTTTCGCGCACATAGACGCACGTTTATCTCGGATTATTTTCTAACTCTACCCGAATTCTGATCACCAAAAAACGTTTTTACTAAAACAGAATTCCATTCCAATAAAACTTTACAGCGGAGCGTATAGCCAAAAACAATTTCATTAGACGATCCCCGAACTTACCGCAGTATAAACCGCTTTATAAACTCCTTAGCCTTCGTAATATTGTTTAAAAATGTCTCCTAGCCGGCCATGAAAAGCGTGCGGGACCCTAAACGTATGCAAATTTTATTTTTAAAAAATGCAAGTGGCCAGCCACATGTCGCCCCGGACGGTCATCGCGGCGTCCGTCTGCTTTTTATTACTTTTATTTTTGTTGTCCAAACTTACCCACCTTCCTCTCCTCTGATTTGATTGCGTATTTATTCCAAGCTGTGTTTTGCTACTTCAAGTTGTACTGGAATTTAAGGTTTTCAGAAAACATACACGTATATCTACTTTCATTATTTTTCTGCGAATGTTTACAGATTTCTGTCCTGACAAAGATATAAAAGTTAACTGCTAAATAATTTCCAGTTTGAGCAGTAAGCTCACAGTTTTCTTTTAAATATAAATAATTATAACGTACACATAATATTAGTTTGTAAGTTTGTTTGTTTGGATGGAGCGAGGTAAACTCCGAAACTACATAGACGATTAAAAAAAATCTCCAATATTAAGCTACATTATTTATTTTCAAAAAATTTGGGTTCCGTAAATCACGTCGACAAAGTCACTAGCAACATCTATATAGTTTGGTTGTAAAGAAACTTATTGAAATAAGGTTTTTTTTACTATGTAAGTCAAAGTCAAAGACAAAGTCAAAAACAAAGTCAAAGACAGAGACAAAGTCAAAACTTTTCTTGCGAACTAAGTGTACAATGTCGGTGTTATAAATATTATGTTAGTACTTATGACTTAGTAGCCTTCTACAAGCAATTTTTATTTGCCCGCCCTTCCCATCCTTATTGTATCATAGTTTTATGATATTTTTTACTCCAACGTTAATGAAGTCACGGGAATAAGGTAGTGTTAAATAAACCAACTGATACAAAAAAACGATCCTAGTATGATTGTAAGATTAGGTAAGTAGTCTCCGGAAAGACTTGTGTCCAAAAGTAAAGTGCGGTAAGCCAAAGTGATTGGAGAATCAGTAGATATAATCAAAATATGGATAATAATGAAAACCCTGATCTTTATATCAATAATATCAAACAATTTACACCTTAAAACGCACACACACTCATGGAAACGTCCTCATTTCCCACTGGCTACATCCACATAGCTAGTTCTTCTATCGCGGAAGATTTTTACGATGGGTGTCAACAGTGACGTCTTTATTAAGGCGATATCAAGGTGGGTTCCGTGAGATTAGGGTTCCTCGTAAACGGACACCCGCTGCAATGGATGACTCTTCGTTATTATAACGAGATACGTAAAAAAAAGTATATGTAAGCATTTGAAGAAGCTTATATTTTGATGGATGGTTAAATAAGTAGTAATAAGTGATAAGCCATAAGCGATATATATGGGATAAATGATAAGTTATAATTCAATCACAAATTATACCTACATGTCTTTAATTTGAACCATCAGAAAAGAGCACAGAACCCAGCAATATCTTGGGCTCTGTGTTGTCTTCTGCTGTTTATGTATCTATGGTTTATTAAAAAATTGCCTTTAATCTAAGATATCAGATTTCAAATCAACATGTAACTTTTCTCGCCACAGTAATACTGTAATACATCACACGCATAAGATACATTCTAAAGCTCGTCTTATCTAGAAACAAGTGGCGTAATAAATGCGGGTGGTGCGGGGCGCGGGTCGCGGGGAGCAGTGTGCGGTGTGCCGAAACATAAAATATATAAAGTTTGACCGCCGGCGGACAGTGACACAACCACCTACGTTAAGGAGGAGGGTTACATGGCGATAAAGTGGTTTATACCTACAGGGCAAAGTAATTCGGTAACCCAGGTAACCTACGAGAGATCATCAGTAGCTTCAAGGCGATGCTGGCCTTTCTCGAATAGCTGGGGTGGATCGAATGATTTACTTCCCACCTGTATCTAAAATACCCGCTGAGGTGTGGAGCTGCGGAAACCTGCAGCAATTAGTTATACTAATTATATTAACTACTACACATGACGACAGAAAACAGAAAAAGGTACATATTAGATGGTCTTTTGCCTGGTTGCAAAATCTTCAAATATTTAACATGATGAAATAGACTTATGATCGTTGAAAGAAATCGAATTCTTTCACATCGGAAGAAAATCATCCATTCGTGTTATATACTAGTCCGCAATTTCTTGAATCCTAGTCTAACACCTCTAATTAAATCCAATTTAATATTTGTATAAATTATGACTATTATTAATTGCGTTATTGTATTGGCCAAGTACCTGACATGTCAACATTAAATCTGTCAAACGAATGTCAACAGAGATTATTTTAATAGCTACCCGTAGTACACGCATGGTCCTTTCTTTAACAATATTGTCATTTTATTTCGATCTACTAGTGCTAGATAGACTAGTGAAATATAATTTGACATTTAAAAAAAAACGATGAAGAACTGTCAAACTTAAAAAATCGGTTCTAATTTTTGAGAGGTTCTCTGTTATTTGAATTTTTTTGTCGATATTTTAATTAACAAATTACGATTGATAAGGAGGCCATGCTTGCACCGTCCAGGACTCAAAATAGTTACTGAGGGATAATTCGGTAAAACGATCATCTATTCCTATTTTTTTGTATAAAAGCGAAAAGTCACAAACCATTTGACCTTTGATGGTTTGTGAAGCTGAAATGTGGATTTTGTGAGAGGACCCATTAAAAAGGTATTATAGTATGACATTGAATCGGACGAGGTCGCGTCAAAGTTATTTCTACTAAAACTACAAAATGTGAATTCTCCCATGTAAACCCGTGTTATTCCTCAGCAATATTGTATCAAGTAGAAGTGTCCACGTAGAGTCGTGTTTGTATGAAAAATATTCCAATATTCCCCCGTCCACCCTGATCGAGCCGAAATAAGGTGATCGCGACAACATGGCCGGTTATTTGAAGGGCTTAAGGTCGGGTTTGGCAAATTATATGTGTTTTTCTTTCGTTATATTCAAAGATGGGACGTTTGAAATTCGAATTGGAATGTGTAATAGCATTCGGAGAAATAAATTGAGGCATTATCTTGAACTGAGATTGTTGGTATCAATACCAGTGAAGAATGACGAGTGAAATAGCTAATTTTGTTTGCATGTAGAATTGTTGACTTATGAACATTTTAGTTTAGTATCATCATCGATCGGCTTCTAGTCTAGCCGGATGCAGCTGAATACCAGTGTTTTACATGGAGCGACTGCCTATCAGACCTCCACAATCCAGTTACTGGGTAACACGATACACCTTGGCAAGACTGGTTGTCAGACTGAGAATTGGGTTGACTGGGTTGAAAATTTTAGCTTAGTATATTCTGGTAAAATTTTATAAGTCTGAATTTTATTATCTACACTAAATCTGCTTTTCATAGCCGCTATATTTAGGATGAGTTATCAAGCGATTTGCGAAGTAAGCAAATATGTTCTAAGATCAGAAAAATAACAAGTGTAAACTTAAATCATCGCTTGTTTTCATTACTATCCAAATAAATTCCAATACCCAACTTCCTATATGTAACACAATATCTCCCTATTCTCCCCATTTTCACGAAAAATACGCTATCCAGCATCACCCGGGGATAAGAGTGGAGCATAATCGTAAGGAGATCTGTGATGCGATGTGACCGGAAATTAAGACACGGGGGCGGCCGCCCGCCCAGCGCCCTTCCGTTTCCGTTTGGACATCACCTTGCGCCGTGGGCGAAGGTTGCTCAGATGAATAATCATTATCATAAATCTTGTGATAAAGTCGTGACCAAGCAGGTTGGGGGGTGGGGACGTGTCTTTAGTTTACTTTTTGACTACATGTATTTTTTTTTAGGATTTTGTGGAATTGAGTGATTTATTATAGCGTTGTTGGTAGTCCACGTAAGTACAAAAGTCAAAGTCAAAGTTAAAGCATTTATTTCAATTAAACGATTTGCAGGCACTTTGGAATAGTCAAAGTGTCAGTCAGTTAGTTATTTAGAAAGTTGAAGCTAGTTGCTCGTTCCAAAACGTAGGGTAGTTCTCTATAGAGAAGAACGAGCAAGAAACTCCACGGACACTCTTTTCAATCAAGTTTTTATAAAATCCTGGTTACATTATTCTTGTTGTTTCTTTATGTGAAAACAATGTAAGTGAGGAGAAATCCAAAACATTCTAATTAAAAATAAATTAATATAAAAGCCATGGCAGTTAAGAGACGACCAATCTCAACTGACAGCGCCCGTTCACGCACATGACGCGCGGATCAGCACCACTCAGCTCAACCATTTTGAAGGGAACCGAATGATCTAACCCACACGCCACCATCAGCGAGACATTTGAGCGAGCATGACAATGCTCTCCGTACCACCGTACCACGAATGTGCACTTTCACTGATTTTATATAAGGTCGAAATTAGCGGTAGTTGACAATTTTAGTTACGCTGAATTGAACTATCAACGTTAATAGGTAGGTGAGTTTCATTGACTTGGCGTTTTTCTCGTGGTTGGGAATAGTGTGGCGGACTTGTCGCATAAAATGATGGAGGTTTCAGAGGAAAATAAATGTGATACAAACAATAACTACAAAATAAACTTTAATGAGCATATTAAAGTAAGAAACTATAACATAAATGATCTTGACCTTCGGAAACAGTCACAAATACCTAAATGAAATAATTTGCAAGTATAAAACAGTGTTTGCTAAAGATGAATATGATATAGGCACAGTAAATGGTTATGAACCGCAAATTGATTTATTACTAGATCAATATTGTAGCAAAAGACCATATAGGTGTTCAATTGATGACTAAAAAGAAACAGAAAATCAAATATAGAAATTACAAAAAAAAAAATTGAAGAGTCATATAGTCATTTGCTGCCCCAGTAACATTAGCTTATAAAATAACCCCTTCCTTGCAGTCGGGGTAAAAAGAAGAAGGCAGTAAACATAAGTTATGTATAGATTTCCGAGATTTAAATAAAATAATAGTGCTCCAATTACAACCATTTCCTCTAAATTCAGAGCAATGCAATTTATTACTACACAAATCCAAAAGAGATATAAAATCATATTTTAAACAATGATTTTTATTTTGTTTTTAAACCTATAAAATCAGGCTAAATGATGATTGCTCCTCTAGTAAGCAGAGTGAATGATTGGAGAATCCTGTTTTAAACTTAAAAAAAAAAACTTTAAAATAACTTCGCCCCACACTAGGAATTTCTCCTGTGTCGTGGATACGTTTACAAACATATAAACTTACATATCTGTAGGCCATTCAAATATTTAAAATAGTTCCGTGCAGGAATCGAACCCGCAACACGCAGCGCAGCAGTGTGCCGTCAATTATTACATTCATTTCGATGGTCGTCGAATTTATAAAAATTCTTCAACATGATTTCGGCAAATATTTAGCATACAACAGAATACTTTTTCAATAAGTTAATTCGTATCACTGCATTTTTCTTCTACCACGAGGTAGAAGAAAAATGCAGCCTTTACCTTTCCCTTATGCTCCTCCTTCTTTTCCTTAAGTAGGTATCTTTATTTCGTACTCCATGACGTTTTTAAACTCGTTTAATTCTCTTTACACATACCACTGCAGCTGTCCCACGATAATAATTACAAATAAGCACAATGTCGTTTAACTTTCTTAATGTCTTCCATTCGGCTCCATCTGAATCATTAGCCATTTGTCTCTCACCGTGTTCTCTTTTGATACTAATCATTACAGATATATCATTAAAAGAATGTAGCTTTAATCTTTTTAATATTTATCTCTTCAATCGCCTTGTTAATATTATTAGTATATATTAGTCTACAGAAGAAAAATAAAACAACTGCTAAGTATTTCTCTAAGTAGAAACAAGAAAAATAGCAACGTTCTACTAAGTAACTAAGTACTTTTAGCTACTTAACAAAAACTTTTCTATTACAAAAATTTCATATGGAAACTGTAATATACGTAAATTCTTGTACAACGGTAATGTGACCACTCTGTGGTCGTCCATCAAATGTGAACATTAGTGGGCCTATGAAAAACTAACTTTGACTATTACCGGACCCCTACCTTTTTACCCCAGTCTCCCCAAAAATGACCATTGCTTGATTTCGATCTACATTACTGCTTGGGTTTGAAACAGAATCCTTCTTTATCTTTCTAATGCAGTAATGTACGTAGAACAAGGGAATAGTTTCATATTTTTTGTGAGCAGTTTTAGATGGTTAGAGTAAAGTTAGTGTATTACGTTGGAGTGGTCAAGTATTTGAGTTATTTGACTGTTTGCAATGAAAATGAGTTTATTTTTTGCAGTTCCAATCGTGTAATTCGAAGTTTGTTCAAATAGGTAGCTTTATTATTGTGCAGACATGGTATAAATTACATAATTTCAAATTTATCTAAGAACGTTTCAGTCATATCAATTACTAACTTGATTTTCTTAAACCTAATTGTCACGTAGTGATGTGTATAATGTATTTATAGAATTGTACTATTAACGAAGCTATGTTATACGTAGGGATTGGTCAGCATTTATTACAAGATGCAACTCATCTACTAACTTGAACTTTTTTTAGTATCTAATGGTAGGTATGCCAATCTACCGCATTAGTTACAATACGTACCTACAGACATTCATCAAAGTTCATCACTACACGCCAACACAAAACAAAGGTACCTAACCACACATAAATTCCCTCGATTAGACCTTTCCTCCTATCTACAACTTGAACTCAACCATATATCTTTACTACAGAGTTCAATTTTCCACGTCACCGGATTAGTCTTTCTGTCTATCAGACCAATTGTCCCGGATGGCAACCGGACACCGCGATATGAAAGCGACAATAAAAGGTGGAAGACCTGACTCATTGATCGGTACAGTCAAACACACAGAGCTTTCTATCTTATTTTATATGTATTTATCTCTTTAAGGTATGGAACAGCCCGGTTGGTCTTGTGGTTGCAAGCGCGACTGGTGAGCGTGGGATCCTGGGTTCAATTTCCAAGTCGGGTAAAGTGTTATTTAGTTCTCCATTCAAAATTTAACAGCATCCCTGCATTTCCTGGGAGAAATAATAGCACCATTCCATATCTTCTCGTGGGTGTCGTAAAAGGCGACTAAAGGACTCACCAGAGAATGGGCAGCAGCGTTCTCTGTGTCTTTATAATAACCGTACTGCGATCGCCAACCCACCTGCCAAGCGTGGCGATTATGGCAAAACCCCCATTCTTGGGGGAGGCCTATATCCAGCAGTGGACGTCTTTCGGCTGAAATGATGATCCCTGCATTGGTTATAAATTGTTGGTGTATGTTGCCAGTGTTGACTTATGGTACAGAAACGTGGTCCTTAACTGCTGGCCTCCTACAGAAGCTCGAAGTCACGCAACGAGCCATTAAGGCAGTTACGTTCGGAGTTTCTTTGCGCGATAAAATCTGAAACGAGCAAATTCGCCGAAGAACTAAGATCTCCAACATAGCTCTCAGAATATTCAAGTTGAAGTGGCAATGGGCAGACCACATCGCTCGAATAACCGATAACCAATGGGGAAGAAAGGTTCTTGAGTGGCGACCACGAACCGGAAGACGCGTCGTTGGTAGGCCTCCCATCAGATGGACCGACGTCATCGTTAAGGTCGCGGATAATCGGTGGATGCAAGCGGTAGGTTTCCGCTCGTTATGGAATTCTATGGAGGAGGCCTTTGTTCAACAGTGGACGTCTTTCGGCTGATGATGATGATCTTTGCATTTGGTGATGTGACACCCCCATGGCTCGGAAGTATGTAAAGCTGTTGGTCCCGGCTGTCATTTGTAGATATTACTGCCTAAAGAGAAACCTTAAAATCTGATAACCAGTCCTACCAAGGTATTTCGTGATGCCCAGTAACTGCTAAATACTGGTTATCAGCTGTATCCAATTAGACTATAATAGATTGTTAGGAAAACGCTAGGCAGATGATGATGGTATGGAACTGCAGTGTAGCTAGAACTGGATCTTTGGAAAATTAACACGTAAATAATTACGTTAAAGTTATTATTAAAAAAGGACGCGTACCTTTTTACTTGCATAAGTACAGAAAAGTTTAATCTGGGATCTTTTAGAACTTCCGATTTGACTAAGTGTCTTCATAAGTATGGTCACATCAGGTGAGTGCATAAAAGGGTAGCCCACATGGGTCTTGACGTAATTTAAGTAAAGTGTGAAGGGTTTAATAAAGTGTCTGCAATCCATGCATTTCATTAACCAAACATCACTGCAAGATCGTACGGATATTTCTCCAACATTAAACAAAAAAAAATCATCACTCCCTCACCCATTCAACTCCGATCAAGGTACCATCGAAGTTCAAGGCGGGTCATGTGGCAACGCACCTTTATTGAGCACCAATTGGGTATATCCGGCAAGGTTGACGACCCCTGCACAGGAGTGCACATATGAAGGTATGTGTCGAGGTCGGCCTATGTACCAATTGTGCATTGAATGGGTTTGAAAAGATGTATGAGAGTGTATTGAATGGGTTTCTTGGAAGAATTTATGAGATCATAGGTTTGCAGAACTTTGATCAAATTGTTTGAGGAAAAATATCAAAGTAAAATCACTTATTTATTTATTTATTTTTACTATTTTTTTTTTACTATTGATAGGCAAACGTTTGACCACTATCTCACCTGATGGGAAGCGATGATGCGGTCTAAGATGGAGCACGCTTGCCTAGAAGTAGGTAACCTATTCACTCTTGACTTATTTCAATTAAACCATTTACAGGCAATTTTGAATTGTCAAAGTCAGAAATTCAAAACTAGTGTTTCAACCCCAAACAGCTCAAATATTAATCATATAGGTAAGAAGATTGTTACATTTACGCCTTAAGAAGAATACTAATTCAATACCTAGAAACAATTGTGAAATAATAGCCAAGTCACTGAATCTATTGCTTTTTCACGGGTTTTTCCCTAAACCGATGGTGAATCATATGGATATTAAATGCTTATGTCAGAAAGCGGCCGATGTTAGGCATTTCTGTAGAAAGCCTTGAGGATTTCCATCCATTTGACGAACAGCATTTATTGACCTCCAAATTTTCCCATTTCTGATAGGTATATAAAAGACATTATACGCCTAGTCTTTTCCAAACCGTGTTGAAGTCGGCGTCCAGTTTAACCGAATGCTGCTGAATACCAGCTTTTACATGGAGCGACTGCCTATCTGACCTCCACAACCCAGTTACTACGTAACACGATACCCCTTGATAAGACTGGGTGTTAGACTTTTTGGCTTCTACCTATAACGACTGTCTGCAAAGATCTACGATTGACAGCCGGGACCAACGACTTTACGTGCTTTCCCAGGCACGGTGGTGTCTCGGCAAGTCGGCACAAAATATAAAGGTTACAGAAGGACCGCTTCCGTCATTCTCAAAACTAATTGCCTAAACTTGCCAGACTCACTAGGGCTGCTACTGTATTGACTCTGTAGGTTTTATTCGCGACAATAAATATAGAATTTTATTGTTACAGGTTGAAACTCTTTTCAAGTTGTTTTCATGTTTGTCATGAAATGTCAATTACATCATTTTGAACATTCCTTTTGACAACACGTGTCGCTAGTCGAGACTGAAGTCTGCTTGAAACTGCCTGAGAATGCCTGTAAACGTAATGTCAATGTGTGCGTGCCAAAAATGACGGTTTGTTCTAAGTGGACTCTCTGCTCGGGCGCGCCACTGCCTTACGTACTTTGTGGTCTTGGTATGAAATGGACACTCACCCATCCACAGACCGACCGCGGGAAGCTTAACCAGGACAGATCGATGCGTAAGGTTTGTAGGTACATAGTCACGAGCCTTATACATAAAGACAATGAAAGTAAACAACAACACATCGCTATCTACATTCAATAAGGCAGGTCATGGTGCGAAGCGTTACCTCTAGCGTGCGCCCGCGCTTATTGGTAGCAATTGAAGCAATCAGCGCAATTGGCGCGCCTCCCCCGCGCGTCCTGTCACCCCCGCTCTCGCCGTAATATACTTTCACTTCTCACCGGTACTGTTAGGGAGAAAAGCGTTATGTTTTATTATTTTATTTTTTTACCACATCGTGTAGATCCGCCCGTTCTCCCGTAGGGTGTCTGGGCTGGAATAGCACCCACCCATTTTATACCGAGAGTGTCGTAGAAGGCGACTAAGGGAAAATCCTGAAGTCGGGCAGCAGCGGTTTCCGTATCTACTTAACCACTTTTCTGCGATTGCCAAGATGCCTGCCAAGCGCGGACATTATGGCAACTCCCCCCTCCCCCCTTTTGAGGGAGGCCTGTGTTCAATCGTGGACGTTTTACGGCTGATGATGAAACCGTCAAAAGATCTATTAGATTTTATATCGAAGAAATCCGTAGTTAATTAGCTTTAAGTAGTTACTGCGAAACTAATGCAATACAATGCAATATATTGTCGGTATTCTGTTGTGTTCATTAAATAAATAAACTAAACACTGAAGGGTTATTTAATATGGTATCGACATCCTGAAGAAAGTCTACCACTTTCTTTTGGTAGGTTATGGGATGGTGGGAGAAATAGATGCTGAAGATGAAACTAGAACAAGCCTATTTCTAGCAGAAACTTACAAAACACTGTGTGAAATTTTCTCTTTGTCTGCTTTAAAGTGGTCATTCATTTTGCTTATCCGAAATAGTCACCTACGTAATGTTTAATCCTTCTCGAAATTCAAATAAAAGTTCACACCAAAGTTGTTTAAAAATATTCGCAAAACGTAAACACCTAAATATCGGATGATGTCGGCTTACTTCCACACGTGTGCTAAATAAAAAAATGTTAAAGCAACAAATAATTCGGCGCCCGCGCACCGCTGTTTGTTGATCTAGTGTCGAATTATGTGAGCCGTAATTACGTGTTCGACGTTTAAATGGGCGATGGTTCCGCATGAATATAGTGCTGAAAGAGAGATTGTTGCTAATAGAAAAATATTTGAGTGCTTGATGGATGAGGAAAAACAGCTACAGAATTATTAGTTTTTCTTTTGAAATGAATTTCCTGTAGATTTCTACAAGCACGAATTTACGCCACTTAGTGGGCCAGTTAGTTGTCATGGGGACGGATAACACACCGCATTTAATCCTCAAGTGGACTCCTATTAGGCACCGGCTTAGGCATTTTGACTGCCTCGTTGGTCTCGAGGCAGTCAAGGCTTAGCGTGGGGTCCTAGATTCGATTCCCAGGTAGGGCAAAGTGTTATTGTTGGCTGAGCGATCGACTGCTGCGCAGCGTGTTGCGGGTTCGATTCCCGCCCAGGGTAAACATTTGTGTGATGAGCACTTGTGTTTGCCTTGTGTCTGGGTGTTGTTTATCTATATATGTATGTATTTACAAAAAAAATGTATTTGTGTATGTATATCAGCTGTCTGACACCCATAGTACAGGGTCTCCCTAGTCTGGGGTCAGATGGCCGTGTGTGAAAATGTCCCCACATATTATTATTATTATTATCATTTATTTATTTCATATACCATATTAAATTACATTTTTAAATATTCATAGAAAAATAAAAACATTTAAAAATATAAAAAATAGTAGCCCACCGGTATCGGGAATACGGTCCAAGCTACCGGTGGTCAGGGCTCCTGAGAGAGGAATCTCCTAACAATACGCGCCGTGTCCAGGAGTACCGCTTTCTGTATCAAGCCCTTGATCCAGCTGCCCAACGAGAGCCTCCTTAGGTGTTGGTCGAGGCTCTTGGAAATGAGTCCATTGGCCGTAACGACTATCGGCACAATGACTGCTGTATTCACATCCCACATGTCGACAACCTCGCGAGCCAAGTCAAGATACTTAATTTGTTTATCTTTCTCGGTTTTCACGAGGTTCTCGTCATGCGGAACCGCTATATCAACAATCATTGCGCGACGCTCTAATCGATCTATCACCACTATGTCAGGCTTATTGGCGACAATAGTCCTGTCAGTGATGATAGATCGATCCCAATACAACGTGATATTGCCATTTTCGAGAACTGGGTCGGGCACATACCTGTAGTACGGTACTTCCGACTCCACAAGCCTGTACTTTAGAGCAAGTTGCTGGTGGATAATCCTAGCTACAAGGTTGTGTCTATGCAAGTAGTCTCCGTTAGCTAGACGAGAGCACCCAGAGATAATGTGTCGGATTGATTCACCCGGCCGGTGGCATGCCCGACAAATGTCAATATTATTATTATTATTATTATTATTGTATTTTTCTAACAGTAACAGCCTGGAGTTTGGTAGTTGTAGCGGTGGTCCGCTCCTGATCTGTCCCCGGTCATGTCAAATTGCCATCTCACCGAACTATGAGATTGAGGAAAGAGGAAAGTGCAGTGTGTTTGCGCTCACATTTGTGTACTTTAACATCTTCTTCGTACTTGGCCGATCTTCATTGAGATTAGCCGCTATGTCAGAAATTCGGTCGGAAGAGTTGAATTACACTAAGTACACCTGTTTTTTTTGAAGTGAAACTTCTGTATAGGCGGGCGGTATTAGGATTTTTCTGTCACGAAAAAGTGTTAAGACCGCGTGGAGGGGGTAGGCGATATATCGTATGGTGAGAGACGACAGCGGTGGAGCCACTTGTCCGTTGAAGTTTCAATTCTACTATGTGCCCCAGCACACATTTCGTTTTTTATTTGTAAACTTAAGCTTTCTCTCTGTTGGGCAATAGCCACCTTCAAGTCCCACAAGGAACTTTTTTCTCGTGCCACCACGAACTAGTTCTGGTAGTACGCCTCTAGGATACTTGTCATTTACAAAAATCTAACGATTGGTCTCATGTGCAATCCCGCCTCGAAATTTGTTAAAAAAATGATACCTATCGATTTTTTCAGAAGAATCAAATGGGAGACTATAATGTCAGGATATTCGAAGTTCTGGTATAACAAAGTCAAGTGATGTCTTGCCTGAATAGATAACATTTTAATAAGTTACTAACTTTTGCCCGCGACTTCGTCTGCATGAATGTCGGTTATCGTGGATGCAGACGAAATCGCGGATTTAAAAGTAGCGCTTATGTCCTTCCCAAGGGTTCGAGCTATGATCTTCGTAGCAAATTTCATCAAAATCGGTTCAGCCAGGAGTTACATTCGCATTTATAATATGGATTATATGACCTAAATTCGTCACCGAACCCTAACTTCAGCAGCACCTTGTCAATAAATCAAGTGAACGTTGCAATAAAAATATTTATGTTGTAATATCACATACCTCATATTTATTAGTTGTAAAGTCGATATTTTACGTAACACACCTATGTAAACACATGATCTCCTAGTACAGAATAAAACATCGTAACTATACAAAACGGATTCAGTTTTCTCGATAAATTGGCTAAAACACTGGAAAAATAAATCAATATTAACGTAATATACCTATTATAGTATTAATAAATAATACAACCAAAACGTATTTTTTTGCAGTTCTTGTAATGTTGTCTGGCTTTTTGTAAAATGATCTTTCTATAATTATTCTTTCATATCTTTTTGGTTCAAAAGAAAAAACCTGCATTCTCGTTTTACTAGCTAGATCATACTCAAAGAAAACCACAACTTTCAACACAAGAAAAATAGCCATTCAAATCTAGACCTTAACTACAAAGAAATAGTACCCGAAATAGTCCGTTAATATAAGAATAACATTTAGCACAACAATAGGAAGGAGGGCTAAGTTGTCGTATTAAACCGTTCGTATTGTATCTGTGAAGGTATTCCACCACCTTTCAACTATGCCCGTCCAAACATTAGAGATGAAGTATTATTGTGTATTTAGTGTAGGTTAGCGGTGTTGTGCCTACGACAGTGTTGCCTCTTATAGGAACCTATAGAGATGTCAGATAGTGAACCTAGATTATTATGTATTTTATTTAGTTTTACTTAGATCTTGGTGTTTGCATCGGTGAATAAGAGGATTGCAAGATGGATAACAAAAGTTTTTTTTTTTTTTTAATAGTCTCGGCCGCAACTCACCTTTTTTTTTTGGTACGGGGTGGAAAATCCTCATGGATGTCCTCCGCCCTGGGGCGGGCGGAGGGGTCTGTGAGACTCTTACTGACTAAAAACCACCCCGGTGTTCCATCTCACACCTACGTCAGGGGTCGCGGGAACTGGAGATATTTCCGCAACCTCCGAATGGTGCCGGCTCGCTACTGCGAGCCACTTCTCGGGTCAGGGGGTGGAGTGAGGTGTTAGACTCCCCCTCTAAGGACGTCTAAGAGAGGCGCGTGTGGAACACTATGCGCCGCCGGCTCGGGTCCTGATGAATGTGGGGGGCGACAGACGTCCCCGAGTCTGCCGTTCAGGGGGGCCGGAAGAGGGCGTTGTCCGCCCTCCGTCGACGCCCGGTGCGCCTGCTGCGGGCAGGGTTGGAGGTTGTGATCTCCCCCTCCCTTTCCGCAGCCTCCTTCTGCGACATGACAGTTTCGCAGAAGGAAACAACCGCGTCCCAGGACTCTGTGCTGTCGACCATCGATTCGACCACGGCCGACAGCGACAGGTCACTGCCTACTTCTGAGACGAGGGCACAGCGCGGCTCTTCCCAAGCGGTACACTCTGCCAGCGTATGCCACGCCGTGTCCTCCCGGCAGTCGACACAGTGGTGACAACGGGCGTCCGGCTCCCTGTTTATGCGACACAGGTACTTCCCGATGCAACCATGCCCCGAGAGCACCTGCGTCACCCGAAACGGCAGGGAGCCGTGCGGCCGCAACTCACCTGATCTAAATGATGATGCGGTCTAAGGTGGAGCACACTTTCTTAGGATGAACTGGCTCACTCGTGCCTTGAAGATAGCTAGTTTCTACTAATCGAAGAACAAAGAGGCGGCATTGAGTTCAAAGAACAAGAAGTAGAGCAAACTCAAGGGTTTACACTAATGTTGAAGCTCTGCTAGTGGTCATAAAGTTATTCTGTAAACTCATCTGTATTTTTAATACCATACGCAGTAAAGAAACATTATTGATTAACAGTACAATGATGTTTTTATATTGATTTTGATTGATTTGTCATCACTATTGCAAGCATACATGGATAGCAGAAACAAAACCACATGAAGTCAATTTTCCGTCTCATCTGTTGACTAGTCTATGCCTCACCACAAAGAGTCCGGTTGTTTCGCCCACCGGCGCATTGTCCTGCTCTATTGTTATTCTGACAATCTGCGTCATATAGCGGCTGTGGCCGGGCGGTAGGCAGACACCCGGCCTGATTCGAAGCGTGAATACCTTCGGAGGTGTCGGGGTGAATGGTGGAAACATTGGTGAGGATTTTGGTGTTTACGGGAATATTATGTGGATTCAGAGATTGTCTGGAGAGATTTGTGCCTTCTGATATTTGTTGGAGTAGACGCAAAATAGTTAATGATAGTAGCGTGTATTAATCTATAAGTGAAAGTCCAGAATTGTATTATTGTTGCTTACGTATTGGAACCTAAAACTTTGTAAAAGTGTGAAAGAAACCGAAGAATTAGACGAGAAATAGCTACAATGCAAAACAGTTGATCCGAAATCAGTCCCAATTAACCTCTTTGCTACAATGTTACCTCACTCCTACAAACACGTCTTCTACAACAATATTTCTCATTCTAATGCACATTCAAACTAACATATTTCTTTTGTCAAAACATTCAGTGTCCAACACAAACATTTAACACTTCAAACGTATAATCCGTTTACGACCATTCGGATTCAGACACAATTTATTCCGGAAAGATTTACTGGCAGTAACATGATGGCCAGGTGTGGGACATTCCTAGGAACTGGGAGGCATGGGACTGAGCGATCTGTCTTCGCAGTAAGTCTTGTTTAAGACGGCAGGTGACTGAGATATTCTCTTTGCTAGGTTCGAGGATACGTGGAGTAGGAAACGTGGATAAGGTGAGTTGAAACTGTTTTGGATGTCCTAAGATTTGTTTGCTTAGTCAAAGAGTAATGTTAAGTGTATTGTGATTTAGAGAAGGTGAAAGGTAGGTATACATATCTTGCTGGTTTGGGCTTGGCGCCGAATGAATGCTTTTTCGTTGTCACGATTTTATTTATTGGTGTATCGAGTAGGTAGGTAATGATAGGTCTGATAAGTTCAGAGAAGTTGCGATGTGTAATATGAAGTATAGGCGATCTCTCATGATTTCCCCAGTTACTTAATAAAGAAAAATGAGCATAAATCTAAAATCATAACTCATTTTTTCTCACACTTCTTTTCAATGTACCTTATAATATACAATTTTCAATAACACCTCATTTCAACTCCATTGCTCCGTCAACGCAACAAAGTATACAAAATAAACAATCATACGAGCAATGAACACTCGTCCTTTGATGTTGCTTGCTGAATGATGACCGCTGCAGCGCTTTCCTACGTCAAAACTACACTATTTCATATAGACTTAAAAGCAGACATGAGTTTACGAGTGCTGTAAATTATAAAGCGCTTAAAGCGTTTAGCAGAAAAGTATTGTTGGTCAGGTGACGGTGAGGGAGTGGTTTATGACATGTTAAAGATGAGGTTGAGATGAAAGACGTGGATTATAGAGATATTTTACTACAATATTTCATAATATATTTTTCGAAAGGGAAGAAAAATTAGAGACATTTTTGAGAGTCTACTGTAAACAGACAAAGTGAAAAATGATAAAGATTTAGCAAAAAGCTCCTTTAGGATTTTCAAATGGTTGCAATTGCTGTGTTAATAACGGAACCAGTATCTAGAGCATCATTTAATTATTAATATCAAATGATATTACGATCAACCTTAATGGAACCAGGAAATGATTGGCAATGGGCAAAATACGGAGAAGATGTTTTGTGTGCCAGAAATACAAGGTAAAGTGAATACAAAGTCTGTGAGTTAGTACTACATTGTTATTAAGTTTATCTACATTTCAGATATTTGACATTTTAGTGATATCATTTTTATATTAAACAGCATTTAATACGAAATACTCTAACAAGGTTCTAAAATAATAATAAAATTAAACTTAATCTTTATTTATGCACTTCATCATTATGTGTCCAATTCGAGTATATTAAAGTAAAATTTTCTCGATATTATCTATTCATCAAGATTGTACCGCCACATTGCTGACTGGGGAACATTTGGACTTATGATCGGTTTTATAGATATTATATTCACACTAAACGAGAGCAGTGGGCTAACTCACGTATCTAAAGAAATGCTGTTGCAGTGCAGTTGCAGTTAACTTTCGATTAAAAATAACGCTTTTCGTATTCTCTACCGCTGTCAGACACGCTCGCGTCAAGTTTGCGTTACGTGAACGCAATAACGACATTCTACTGTTGCGCGTCTTTGGTGCGTGCTTCGAAACGCAATATGATCGATATTCTACTATTCGATTCATGTCTCAAAATGACTGTTAAAAAGCACTAAAATCTGTACTGGGGTATTATTTTAATAATATAATAACGTCGTATTCAGATTCTATTTCATTATTTAGTGAGTAATATTTTTTCTCTCATGTGGCTACGCCATGAGTACGTTTGGTAGAGTTTGGTTGTTGTACAGTTGACGTGTAGTTCACGTGCAGCTTACGCGCAGTTCAAAGATTACAAGAATACCGTTTATTACTCAAACTTGAACTTAACTGCAACTGCACTACAACTTCATCGGCGTGTCATTAAATTACGTGAATTAGCCCTCAGAAGGTATCAAGAGGAAGGTTTGCATCCACTGGTGACATCATTCTTTGTGCCCACAAAATTGAACGAACCGAATCGATTCAAATATAGAATCAGTAATGTTTTTACTATAGCGTCCGTAAATCAAATGCTTTGTCGACGTGACGCGACATCGCGACAAAGTTGCTCATGAGCACAAACCATGAAGTAAGAAGTTGCAGAAGGTCTACAACAAAAGTGACCACTAGAAATAGAAATTAAACTTTGATAGTGGGTGTTGACTGGAACTATCCTCAATTCCTGCATTGAGTAGTAGCAGAAGTCTGGTCTTTGACGTTCCATTGCTTGATTATTGAGACTTATGTTTTGCACTTGCTAACTAAACCTTTTGCATCTGCCCGTTTCGTCACTCAAACGGGAACGACCGAACACGAATGATTTATATTTCAAGCCCAGGTTAATTGACGTGCCGTGAAATAAATTTAGTACAGTGCACTGTGTATTTAGCCGTAACGTCAAGCGGCGTTTAGAAAATAATTAGTCTTGCTTACGCACGCACCGCATGGTGAGGAACTGCGACTAATAGCTGAATGTGGGAATTGAGTGATTATAGCGCTCCTGCTGTGTTTGTGACAGCTGCCTTTCAGCGAGATGGTCAGAATATGAATGAATCTAGTTTTCTTATTGTTGAGTTGAAGATGATAGGTTTGGTTCAGATTAATTACCACTTTAAAGTTAGATATAGAAGCACAACTGCAGAAAAAGATGCTACAGATAGATACTTAGCTGCAGCAAAACCCATCATCTGAATTTCGGTAGATACCGAAATGGCATACAAAACTCAAACACTCATGAAAAGAGAGGTATTTACAGGTAGAACGAATGCTGCGGTAAATGTGGCGACTACCTACTGGGCTCAAGTAGTCTAAAAAAAAGTTAAACCATCGACTCGAAAAGAAGAAGAAGGTTGAACGGTATCCACCTAGAGAATACAAATAAATAAGCATGCCAAGAACCCAGACTATACCTGTTTTTCAAATTAGGAGAACATTAATGGGTAGGTATCATACGAATAACACATAGGCATTGTGGTCATACTAACCCAATAAATCACATCAAATTCGTTCAATCTTTTTATAAACAACTCCACTGTATAACAGATACAAAGTGTTACAACAAATGTTATTTCTGATGACAATCGTGTAGCCATCTCTCCTGTCACGACGGCAGCCAATAGCCGGCATTTGTATCGCTCCATGATCGATGCCACTATTTGTTTCATTGCGTTTTTGTTTCTAAAGGAGAATGTCAACCGCTTTTGTTTTGCGGTAATGGTGAGCGAACATTTCGATTGGCTATTTTGATTTGATGATGTGAAGCTGATACTTTTTATTACTAGGTTTTAATTAATTTGCTTAGCTAGCTTTAGTCATGTACTTTAAGAGACGAATAGCTACAACTGCAAAAACATAAGCTTTTGGATGAAAAGAAGTTCGTATACTTATACTGTACTACATTTTCTAAATAAACTGGATCTTCCTAAAAATAAATAATAGAAAATCACAGTTTATTAACCTGAACTATTACCCTAGAATTTTAGAAATACCTATGAGACTGACAAGTCCGTGAAATTCACTTTTATACGAAACACCTCACAAATTTCCAAGATCTAAGTTAACAGTTCCTAGTTTCAGTCCAAAAACAAAATTAATCTAGCGGACGTCAATCCAAAAATGACAAGTATGACCAATTTCCACGTACTTTATATATAGCTCCGCGTTTAATCAAGGTGTCCGGGGGGGTAGCGGCGAGGCGGGGTGGACGGGAACCGTCCGTAATTAAAGTACAGGTTGACAGATGACAAATTGTCTGTGGCCGGTGTTCCGGTTGATATTGTATTTTGATCTTGTACAAGATTCTGGAGAACAAGATTTAGAGGGAGCCTTAATAGTGACACACTTTTTGCTTTGAATTTGATATAGCGTTTGATGTGAGGACAAAGGGGGTATATATCGTTTTGTCAACTAGTTTGAGTTCAAAGGAAACTTTGTAATAATATCTATGTCCAATTTGAACTCAAAAAAGACAAAATGGATTAAAGTTCAATAGTCATGAGTATGTAATTATTGAAACCTATAACATTTTAAATGATTGAACAGCTGACGTCTTCACGGCAAAATAAAGACGTTCGAAAATGCACTTTTAATAGTCTGATTTTAGTAAATGATTTTGAAATTTGACCCTAAAGGACAATGCCAGAAACTCTATAGAACTTTGCCCCACTCAATAAAAGTCATGTGCAATATGTAGCATCTTACTGTTTATTTATTGCTGACAACTAAACATTAGTCTTAGTGACTGTAGAACTTGCGGTTTCCGTTTAAATCTAAAAACAATGATGACATTGATTATAGGTTAAATTGTATTTTAGGTAAAATGAGTTTGTATTTTGTGGGTAGGTATTTCGTAATCCGCAAGTTCTAAAGAAAAACAATTTAGTATAGAAAGGTTTTATATTCATTACAATTATTTTCATTAATTTACTTTTTCTGTACATGGGTGGGGCAGGATCTGGCATGTCATTTCGTCAGTTTGCAGAATATGTGAAAATGTCAAAACCGTTACTTAGTCTTTGAAAACTTTAAGCAAAATCCGTTGAGGCAGTTACTGGAAGCTGAAAATCTGAAATCCGATCCCTAAAATCCGTTAATTAAACTTGACTGTTCATAGTTTTGGTAACGTAGGTTCTGTTGCTAGGCTACTGTCTACGACACGGTTGGCGCAGTGGCTGAGCGATCGACTGCTGCGCAGCGTGTTGCGGGTTCGATTCCCGCCCAGGGTAAATATTTGTGTGATGAGCACTTGTGTTTGCCCTGTGTCTGGGTGTTGTTTATCTATATATGTATGTATTTCAAATATATTTGTGTATGTATATCAGCTGTCTGACACCCATAGTACAGGGTCTCCCTAGTTTGGGGTCAGATGGCCGTGTGTGAAATGTCCCCACATATTATTATTATTATTTAAATCTCGTCAGATGCTATGGGTGTCTCTTATTCAAAACGCTACAAATCACTCTCGTAAAATAGCTTATAAGCAAAAACATGAAATTATTAAAAAAAATCAAACAGAATCACACAATGATTTAATGGCACAGTGCAGGCGTTAGTCAGTAAATCAACTGCCCCCGGTCACCGTATACGCTATGACATCTAGGAAGTAGTTTGTCAAAGTGACAAATAGGTTGACACGGTCCACGTTCCGTGCCGTATTTTTATAAACAAAATGTTATCAACATAGTAAATTCTTTTACTGAAATTCTACGTTTTTTGTGGAGGTAATATATGCTTATTATTGTTGTGATTAAGGGCTAGAGTATGCATTTATGGACGTGAAAATAGTTTTGGTCGATTGATTTACTGAATAAAATGTTATACTGCACCACAGTATTATAGATTAAAAGGAGAAGATAAATGTACTGTTTGTTAGAACGTTCTATTCTTAGTGAGATTCCTGTATTCAATTATTGATTCTACCTTTATGGACATAATTTACTGAAGAGAGTTCCAAAAATTTCGCAGTGTTCACCATACTTTACCATCAGACTGAATATATATGTTCTTCTGACTGCCCACTGGGACCCAAGGGTGTACCCACGTACCAGACGTTTTAATCGTTGAATGCACCTTAAATTAATGTGGCTTCAATCTCTAACTGAAACCCTGAGTTATTCTGGCTCTAAACAACTTTCCAGAACTAAAATAGGTTTTAGGTCTCGGTCGAACGAAATAGTACTGTAAGTACATACCTACCTATCCACCGTCATGTCATCATGGAAGTAGATCCTGACATCTCCCGACATAAACATCCTAACATTGGCAAACTATTCCTCTCGACGGAATCCAAAGCATCTAAATGAATATACACATTACACTTACTATAAAATATTTATAATAGGTCACCTTGTGAGAACAGACGGATACACTATAAAACAGATGTCATAATCGGCCCTTTGAAGTTTCTGAGCATCCATCTACAACTTTACATCTACCATCAATCAAACCTCTATCTCCAACAAAATAAAGTTGAATTCTAATTGTCTTGGGTGTAAAGAATAGTTGGTGATTCAAAAGTGCGTCGTATGATTTACAATATGATAAACCTACTTGGCTGAGTGATAGATGTCTCTTTGAGTAATGGTTCCCTTATGTAGACGACAGAATTCAGGAGAAAAATAAAGAAAATTGGAGTTCTTTAGCTAGGTGTTATCAAAGAGGATAAATTAAGAAAACTATTAAAGAAACTTGTACAGTTAGAGCGTTTTCTACGCTTTCGAAAAATCGGTTAGTTTTGCTATGACACCTACCACAAATGACGACAGTGTACTAAAACAGACGAACAAAAATTATTTGGTTTACTACTTTTAAAAGATGTTTTGAATGTACTAAGGAGTCTTTATTTTTACATCACTGTGTCTGCCTTATAAGCTTAAAAGAATTTTGATAACTTTATTTTCGAGCCGTTTTTAGGTTGAATCTCTCGGGTGGGGTCTGAGTGCTCATCTCCTATTAAAGGACATGTCCAAAATGTTGGGTGACACTTCCCGTGATCCAAGAGCTGGTTCTTATCTTTACCATCCAACGTGGCAATGCCTCTAGTCTCTTGAGCACATTACCAGATTGCGGCGATGTGGAGGTATATTTTTTTTGTGTAATAGTTATAGATTTTCCTTTTGATTTGACTATTTATGTACACTGTGATAAAAAAATTAAAAGGGGTCTAAATTTATTTAACTAACTAACAAACTATGGGTGTGATTCTAAAGTTGAGAAGTTAGGGAGCTCAAAATTAAACAAAACTAACTAAAAGGAATAAGATTCGGGCGCCAGAGCTCACTAGGTAATTTAAAACAAAGGTAATCCGGGATAGCTAATAGGTAAAGGACAGGACTTCTAATCTAGGTCGGAGATTTCTGAAATTAAGCTGCAAATTCTTTAATAATAGCTCATTTATTTCCATCGCAGGCAGTGGTGAGCACAACACAATATTAGAAAGCCCCTTTCTTTTGATGGGCAAGTTGTTTTATAACCATTAAATTCTATAACCAAAGATTATAATTAAGTTGTCAGTATTGCACGTTTTTAAGTGGAAACTACGAGAAAGAATTTAAGTTAACGTACCACAGGCTTCGAGAAAAACTTATTTAAATTAAACCTGATTGGAGACACGAGGTGAAGCGCATCAGCTCATCCATGATGAAGTTAAATTTTAAGATGAAAAAAATCCAAAGTATAAGTAAGAACGCCTTTGGGGCGATCTTAACGAAAACTAAAACAATGCCAATCACTCGTGCTATGGGCACACTCAATACGCGATGGCGATATAGGAGGATTTCCCAAAATATTACCGTTGCACGGCTGCTGACATCACTACCAAGTGGTTCCAGCCAGGGGTGGACCCTTGAAATATTCCAATCTAATGATTGGCACGGAATAGAATTTTATTCGTGCATCATCTTGGTGACTTCGGTCGGAAAGTGAAAGTTACATATCCCAAACCGGAAACGTCAAAATAATCTGACAGCCGGGGAAATAAGGTCCAACTGTCAAACTGATGGTCTATGGTTTTATCGATTACTCTACTAAATCCTAGCCAATCTATCAAATGTCTGAAGTGTGTGTACTGCATTACCGTGAAAACTTCCAAAAAATGACGAGAGAGGTCGACACTATGTAGCGAGTAGAAAATACTCGTTACATTACATCCCTCCCCGAAAAAATAAAAGAAAGGAACTTTCTTTTATTAGAAAGAAACAACGAAAAACGAAGTGAACAAAAAATTCAAAAACAACAAACTATCATAGTGCAGTTAGGCGTCATGGCCACTGACTAAAACGTCGGTACTACACCGATCAACAAAGCCAAACAACAAACAAATCCAAATTCAGTTAAACCCGAGGGCCGCTGACTAAAACTCTAACAAGACTAAACACTAAACAAATCTAAATTCAGTTAAGCACGAGAGCCGCTGATTAAATCTTGAACAAAACTACTAAACATTAAACACTAACTTTGAGTACAGTTAAGCGCTATGGCTACTGACTAACTTTACACTAATTTACTAAACTATCCTACACCTCTTAAGTTCAGTTAAGCACTATCGCCACTGACTAACTTCAGCCAACCTACTAATCTAAACCACTCCACTTAAGTTCAGTTAAGCACTATCGCCACTGACTAACTCTACACATCTCTACCAACTAATCTGGAGTGCAGGTAGGCACTATCGCCGCTGACTATCCTCAACTAACCTACAGTTCAGCTTTGTGTACAGTTAGGCACCATAGCCTCTGTCTATCTCAGCAACAACCAATTAAAAATAACAATACCTAAACATAAATTCTAGATAGAGTTGAAGGACTCTACCTAAAAGTATAGATTCCCAATCAATAAAGTCAGACAGAGTTGAAGGGCTCTATCCAAAAATATTGATTCCTAACAAAAAGGTTAGATAGAGTTGAAGGGCTCTATCCAAAAGTATTGTCACAGCAATAACCTGTAACAAACAAAAACCATATTGTGATCGGCGCTACACCACCGAACTTCCGAGCACAATAGTAAAAAGGTATGACGAAAGTCAAAATTCCACCTTGTGACTGGCACAACAATGACCAACACAAGGGCAAAAGGGCAAATGTAAGCTGTGATTGGCTCTACTCTACCAACCTTCCAAGCACAGACAAACAAACAAAATATATTGGATTACCGAAGGGGAAAATCACAATACCTAAAGGCGAAAGCCAAGATGAAATCGAGGTCAAAAATTACACCAAGATCCAATAACAAAGTACATTCTTTAACAAAAGTTTCAGAATGACCGCAAAAACAAGGTAGGACGTTCTATAACAAAAGTTACAGAATGACCTCAAAAGCAAAATCCGGTATGAACGCGTTACTAACTAAGTCAAATCCAAGTCTAGTATTGAAGAAATATCTAGACAAAAAACAACACTGTCAACAAACAGTAAAAAAATAGAATTAAAATCAATAACTATTTAAAACTACGAGAGAAATAGAATGATTTTAATCTACCCAAAAAGGAAGATTACAAAAAACTTGAGATGAAATTTAAGTTTTTTAAATCTTTTTAGGTAATAAAAAACCCAAAGTGTAAGGTTGTACAGGCTCTTTCTTTTTCAAAAAAAAATGTAAACAAGTAAAGGATTACCTTTAAAAAAGAAAGAAAGAAAAGATATAAGATCCCATACAATCTCAACAAACAAACAAAACAAACAAGATAAGATCCCTTGATGTGTAAAATGTATAGTGTAAAGAGTAGGTATTTCTAATTTAACCAAAATGACCTAAGTTTAATATAGTAAGAATTGAATTGGAATCTAATAAATTGTAATGAGGTTGCCTAACATAATAATAACTTCCAGACCGTCCTAACCTTTCATTCTTCATTCTAACAGGGACGGATCCTCACACAATATTACTCAATACCAAAACCAAACCTATGTATTCCCCAAAATTTTAAAATTTAATAATATCTTTTACATGATAACGACCCACGGAACCCTTATTTAAATCTTTCAAAACATAAACGTTATCAGAAACTTTTTCAGTTATTTCACACTTTAAGAACTTAGGTGCAAGCTTAGCCGAAAAATAAGCAGGTGCATGAGATTGAACAAAACTTCTTCTCCACACAACATCACCCACATCAAAAGAAATGACTTTCCGACCCTTATTATAATAAGCGGCATTTCGCTTATACCCCTTTAACAAATAAGTTTGAACTTTAACAAAAATATCACTAAGTGAATTAAGAGAAACTGCATAAGAGTTCCTATTTGAAACCTCTAGTTGAGATAAATTATCAACAGAGTTACTAAAATGGTGTAAGGAAGCATCTAAAACAAGTTCCCTACCAAACATAAGAAAATTAGGTGTAAATTCTGTAGCAAGATTTACACTATTATTTAAAGCTAATTGAACATTGGGCAAAAAACTTGACCAAGTCCTATGATCGTCTTTAACAAAACACGATATGCAAGTTTCGACTGTTTTATTATATCTCTCAACAGGATTATTTTGAGGTGTGTACAATGTGTTATAAAATATTTTAGTTATATTAAAACCTTTCAAGAATTCTACAAAATGTTTTGAAGTAAATTGAGTTCCATTGTCACAAACTACTATTTTTGGACAACCAAATTTAAGAAATATTTCTTTTTCAAAATGTTTACAAATTACTCTAGTAGTTGCATTAATCATTGGAAAGAACCAGCAATATTTAGTAAAAACATCTACAACTGAAAGTATGTATTTATGACCAGAATAAGTTTTAGGTAAAATACCTATTATATCTACTGAAAGCATAAGCATGGGGCGATCAACCTTTTTAGGATTAATCATAGTACCAAAAGGAGGAGAAGTAGTATGTTTGTAAGCTTTACAAGTATCACAAGACAAAATGTATTGGTGAACATCATTAAACATACCTTTCCAAAAATAATGTTGTTTTAATTTCTTTAAAGTTTTATGAATACCTAAATGACCTGAATTTACATCATCATGATTTGACCTAATAGTATCTAAGATATTCTCTTTAGGAATAACTATCTTCCAGTCTAAAAGACTATGAGGGTTAAATTTATTTTTACAATATTTATACAAAGTGTTATTTTCGACTCTAAAATTCTTATACTTTCTAGGAGATTTCTGACATTGAATAAATATTTTTCTATACCAAGGATCAATAATTTCCTCATCAGGGGAGACTAAATTATCCTGAGTGGTTATAGCAGTGACTTCTATACGAGATAAAGCATCTGGAACTAAATGTAATGAACCTTTTTTATGAATAATATCAAAAGTAAATTGAGAAATTCTAGCAGCCCAACGAGCTAAGCGTCCACTAGGATTATTGAGACCTAGGAGCCATTTCAAACAAGCGTGGTCAGTAATAACAGTAAACTTCATTCCTTCAATATAAGGTCTAAAATGTTCTATGGAATCTAAAATAGCTAATAATTCACGTTCTGTGGTACTATAATTTCTTTCACATTTATTAAGTGATCTAGAATAAAAAGCAATGGGATGTTGATCACCATTATCATCTTCTTGACTCAAAACACTACCTATGCCCACAGAGCTGGCATCACAATGCAAAAAGAAAGGTTTTTCAAAATTAGGACATTGCAAAACAGGAGAAGTTATTAAAGAATGTTTTAATTCTTGAAATGCATTTTCAGCTTCGTCATTCCAAGTAAGTGACTTTTTAGAATTTTTACTACCTGCTGTCAATTTAGTTAAAGGAGAAGCAATATCAGCAAATTTACAAATGAATCTACGATAATAAGAACATAAACCAAGGAAACTGCGAAGTTGTTTTACCGTTTCTGGGCGTGGGAAATTTTCTATTGTCTCTAATTTAGAAGGATCAGTATGTAAACCATTACTGTCAACAATGAAACCAAGATAGCGAAGTCTGTCCTTGCAAAAATTACACTTTTTTAAATTTACAGTTAAACCTGCCTCTTTTAATATACTATGAATTTTATGCAACTGTGCTATATGGCTATTAAAATCAGAATTAATACAAATTAAGTCATCTAAATAACAGAATACAGAATTATCATACTCTGGACCAAAAAGTTTATCTACTAGTCTCTGCAACTCAGCTGGTGCATTTGTGAGACCAAATGGCATGCGAACAAATTCGTACAGACCTTTTCCAGGTACTACAAAAGCAGTTTTTTCGCGGGAGGATTTTTCAAGTGCAATTTGCAAAAATGCTTTAGAAAGATCTATAGTACTAATATATCTAGCACCTCTAAGGTTATCTAATATTCTAGAAGTATAAGGAAGGGGATAAGAATCTTTAATAGTAACAGAATTTAAACGTCTTGAATCTAAACACAATCTAGTACCTCCATCTTTCTTTTCTACCGCCAATACGGGTGAACACCAAGGAGACTTAGAGGGTTGAATAATACCTTCTCCTAATAAAACTTCTACTTCATCAAAAAGTTCCTTTTGTTTAGCAGGACTCAGAGGCCAATATCTCTGTTTAAAAGGTTCACTAGTAACGTTAATTTTATGTTCAACTAAATGAGTAAAACCTAAACCTCTTTTCTCATAAGAAATTTCTTCAAACAAAGCAATAATATTATCTAATTTTTGTTTCTCAGAAGGAGAAAGTTCAGAAATAGAGGTAATTGAACAAACTTGTTAATTATTTTCTGGAACAAGTATAATGTTCTTCCACAATTCTTCAGCTAAATGAAATTTAATCCAAAAGTCAAAACCTAAAATAATTAATGGATCAAAAGAAGGAATAATTAAAAACTCTACGGATTTAGTTATATTATCACAAGTTACTGGCAAATCCATGGCACCAATAATTCTCCGGGCGGAGCCATCCGCAGTGCAAGCAGCGCCACTAATAGGTCTAATTTTATAACCTGACTGTAAAAATCGTTCATGTGTATTTGAGCCTAAAATGCATTTATCGGAACCACTGTCCAACAAACCTGAAAAAATTTGATTACCAACAAAAAAAGTTAAAAATGGTCTAGCATCATTCTGTTTTGTAAATAGAATAGGAGCCGAACGATAAATATTAAAAAAGGTTTTTAAATAATCTAACCAGTTGGAAAATTCTTTGTCACGGGCAACATCATCAGGCTTGTGACTTCTAACAATTTTTTCACACATCGAGACGCTCGAAGTTTTATCAAAAACGTGGGCTCGATGCTGCCTAATCAGTTTTTTGACTCTTGCGACTTTTTAGTATCCAAATTACAAACGTCACAAGTCTTAGAAGTGACCCCAGCTTTATGACACTTAAAACAAACAACACCTGGAATAGACTTGCAATTTCTATATAAATGTCCAGGTTTTTTGCATTTTAAACAAACTAAATCATTAGAAACGGCATTAGATTTAACAGAAGGTTTAAGGGATTCTTTAAAAGGTTTTCTATTGACAACAACTTCTAAATCTTTTGCAAGTTCTAGAAATTGTTCGATTGAATCTATTTGTCTACGAAACAAAAAGGGTGTGTAAATTGGTAACATATTCTGTTGTATCACGTTAATTAAAGTGTAGTCAAATAAAGGTACTGAAGTACGACTAGCCATATCATAAATTTCCGTAATGAAATCAGGAAGCGACTCAGACTGTTTCTGTTTCCTGGTGCGGAGCTCATTTTCTAAAAAGTGATCAAAATTAGGTTTATCAAAGCGCTTTAAAAGTGCAAGCTTAAGTTCATGCCAAGAAGGAATATGAATTCGTATAGATCTAAACCATTTGAGTGCAATACCATCAAGCAAAAGTGTAAAAGAACCAACCAGCAAATTTTCGTTGTAATTTCTATAAAGAAAATATTCTTCAACTTGTGTAATAAAATCACGAACACAAGTTCTACCATCATAAATTATTTTGCTCTTTTTCAAATCAGGCAGTTTAGTAAGAGGAGGAAAGTTTTTTCGAATGTTTTCGTTAACAAGCGCATTCAAGGAATTGAACGAAGGCAAAGCTCGAGCTGTAAAATCCGAAGACGAATGTGCGATTCCAGATTCAAAAGGATTGCCAACATCGGTGGCATTAGCCATCTCGTGACCTTTCTCAACAACATTAGCATCATCAGCAGTAGAAGCTTCGACCTCAACCGAATCCTGAGGCGGTGGAAACTGAACTCCCTTGTCCTCCATGACTAACGAGTAACAAGGCAAATAGCAACGAAAAGCAAGGACTAAACTTCAAAGAATTTCAAAATAAATCAAAGTTTGAAAAATAAAATTAAAGTTTGAGGTTAAGTATCAAAATCAAGGTGGTATTTCCATGA
This sequence comes from Charanyca ferruginea, assembly GCA_947361185.1. Taxonomy (NCBI): domain Eukaryota; kingdom Metazoa; phylum Arthropoda; class Insecta; order Lepidoptera; family Noctuidae; genus Charanyca; species Charanyca ferruginea. The sequence continues at coordinate 26,811,889 of OX376067.1, read as the reverse complement.
AAAATTGCTAAGTTATTTAACGTTAAAAAGTGCAATAATAACTCACAAAACGGCTTAAAATTAAATAAACTAGGTGCACAATAATGTACTTAATGTTTAAATTTAATTATTAACATAAAAAGTTAACTTAGATATGAATTATATCACTGTATGAGATTTAACAATAACACGGTCTACACTTAACAATTGTTGGTTTTGCTAAGGAAAAAACATGTTAAAAACACAAGAAAATAAACAAATTATCCAATGTAAAACTAAAACATTGTTTGCAAAATACAATACCAAACTAAGTTACAACTTATGAGTCTAATTATTCAAAGTTTATAAACTAGATCAATTACAATGTAAAAACAATATGAAATACAATATGAATACTAAATATTGTAAACAATAGACTCATTAGTTAAAATATAAATGAATTTAGTGTGCAATACTGACTGTACTCACCGTACAAACCATGCTTCAGTCCCTGTTCTAGTGCGACAATTGTGATAAAAAAATTAAAAGGGGTCTAAATTTATTTAACTAACTAACAAACTATGGGTGTGATTCTAAAGTTGAGAAGTTAGGGAGCTCAAAATTAAACAAAACTAACTAAAAGGAATAAGATTCGGGCGCCAGAGCTCACTAGGTAATTTAAAACAAAGGTAATCCGGGATAGCTAATAGGTAAAGGACAGGACTTCTAATCTAGGTCGGAGATTTCTGAAATTAAGCTGCAAATTCTTTAATAATAGCTCATTTATTTCCATCGCAGGCAGTGGTGAGCACAACACAATATTAGAAAGCCCCTTTCTTTTGATGGGCAAGTTGTTTTATAACCATTAAATTCTATAACCAAAGATTATAATTAAGTTGTCAGTATTGCACGTTTTTAAGTGGAAACTACGAGAAAGAATTTAAGTTAACGTACCACAGGCTTCGAGAAAAACTTATTTAAATTAAACCTGATTGGAGACACGAGGTGAAGCGCATCAGCTCATCCATGATGAAGTTAAATTTTAAGATGAAAAAAATCCAAAGTATAAGTAAGAACGCCTTTGGGGCGATCTTAACGAAAACTAAAACAATGCCAATCACTCGTGCTATGGGCACACTCAATACGCGATGGCGATATAGGAGGATTTCCCAAAATATTACCGTTGCACGGCTGCTGACATCACTACCAAGTGGTTCCAGCCAGGGGTGGACCCTTGAAATATTCCAATCTAATGATTGGCACGGAATAGAATTTTATTCGTGCATCATCTTGGTGACTTCGGTCGGAAAGTGAAAGTTACATATCCCAAACCGGAAACGTCAAAATAATCTGACAGCCGGGGAAATAAGGTCCAACTGTCAAACTGATGGTCTATGGTTTTATCGATTACTCTACTAAATCCTAGCCAATCTATCAAATGTCTGAAGTGTGTGTACTGCATTACCGTGAAAACTTCCAAAAAATGACGAGAGAGGTCGACACTATGTAGCGAGTAGAAAATACTCGTTACAACACACAGTAGACAACACAGGAAAAGAACATTATAAAATATGTGTACATAGGTACTGCTTATTTATTTAGTTATTAACCGACTTCAAAAAGGAGGAGGTTATCAATTCGAATGTTTTTATATTTTTTTATGTTCGGGCATAACTCTGTCATATAGCTATTTGCAAAATTCTTTTTTTGTTCGAAAGGGGTTTATTCCGAAATGGTCTCATATAAACTTTATCAAAATTGAAACAGCCCTTTTTGAGAAAATCAACAAATTCTCAAATAGATTACTTAGACGACGTTTTAGTGTCTTCAATCTTTGGAGGACTTACAATCTCTTTTAAGTGTGTCGCCGTTTTTTAATGGATTTGGATGTTAGGGCAACACTAAAAAGCGAAAAATATTTTTTTTTATGTATGTTCGGGCATAACTCTGTCATATATAGACGGATTTGCAAAATTCTTTTTTTGTTCGAAAGGGGTTTATTCCGAAATGGTCCCATATAAATTTTATCAAAATTGATACAGCTCTTTTTGAGAAAATCAACAAATTCTCAAATAGATTATTTAGACGACGTTTTAGTTTCTTCAATCTTTGGTTTTTTTAAGTGTGTCGCCGTTTCTTAATGGATTTGGATGTTAGGGCAACACTAAAAAGCGAAAAATAAAAAGTTTTTTCAAAACAATAAACACAAAGCCACCGCCACCGACTTCCCAAAGGAAAGTAATGTGTGACCTGTGCTAAAGTTATTTATCACTTTTTAGTTTTTGAAGGCGGTTATCTTTTTTTTTTTTAACTTTTTTTTTTTTTTTCCTTTTTAACCCTCTGCCTAGAGCTAGTATGGACTAATCCCTCCTGTAAGCATGAAGCTCATCGCCTGGGTCTGCCACGATTTCGCGGGACCTTTCCAGAACTTACATTGTGCTTATTTTAGCATGGTCTGTTCAACATTCGACCGATGTGGCCGGCCCACTTAAGCTTGGCTGCTTTTTGAGTGACGTTGGAGATTTGTGTCTTGGAGCGCAGCACCTTAATCCTAACGCGGTCCTATAATTTAACTCCTAGGATGCTGATTAAAAGACAGTAAAAAGGTAAATATGTTTGCCTGTATCCTAAATTGCTTATTCCACTATACATTTTATTTAATATTGGTGGTCGAACTGGGCTTATAATGTTTTTAGATACAACCACTAAGGGTCTCAAAATCAAAAGAAATCTTCTCCATCAATCAGAAACTATTGCCTTGTTTACTAGAACTAAAAACCACTAAGATTATACACAGCCTCGTATTTACCAAATAATTATTAAAACATTAAATCTAATAGTCCCGAGGATAATAAAGGTAAATCGTTCACTTTGAACGAAATACTTTCTTTACGTCATTCATTTTCATTTCAGCCGAAAGACGTCCACTGCTGGACATAGGCCTCCCCCAAGAAATGGGGGGTTTTACCATAATCGCCACGCTTGGCAGGCGGGTTGGCGATCGCAGTATGGTTGTTACAAAGGCACAGAGAACGCTGCTGCCCATTCTCTGGTGAGTCCCTTAGTCGCCTCTTACGACACCCACGGGAAGATATGGGATGGTGCTATTCTTTACGTCCGACATCATACGGACGATCGTTCGTCGACGAACGTTCTTTACGTAATCTTGGTAAATCCCTCGTTCCCCACTGACCCACTGAAGTAATCTACCCAAAACATAACTAATCTATTTTGAAGTCAGAATCTATAGTACAATCAATTTTTATTGCTGCCGTATTCAAAATATAATAAAGCATAGGATTAGAAAGCTAAGATCATCATGATGTTTACACATGGAGCGTGCTCGATGGTCCAGGTTCGCTTCCCGGGTCGTAACTTTCAGTTAGTGGCAGTTTGCTTTGCGCGGATCTTGTGACCTACATTTTTATAGTAAGTTTAATAGATGGGTTAATTTCGGTTTCGTTTCGTAAATGTTCGTTTTGTAGCGTTTTGTCTACCTTTGTGTTTGGCAAGACAAACGGTAAGATAGATTAAGCAGGAAAATATTTATTTATACTTCATGCACAAAGCCTAGATGAGCACGTGGTTTAGTAAAAGCCCTAAGCTACGCTTGCCGCGGTCGAATTGTGGATGGGTGACCATCCATTTCATATCGAGACTCCTCCTTGCTTAGAAAAGCACGTAAAACCGCTGGTGCGATTGTCATTCGTAGATCTTTGACTACCTGAAAGACTTAGGCCCAAATACTCTCTACTAAATGTTAAGATGCCATTAAGTCTAGTGCTGTCTCTATCACTTTATGTCAAAGTGACTGCAGTGACAGTAGGTACGAGATTATCGGCGGTGGCTTATTTATTTGGCCATAAGACTCGTAAACTGGAAATCGACCCAAAAATAATTGAGAAAATCATTTAGCACCATCATCCTGCCTAGCCTAGGCAGGATGATGGTGCTAAATGATTTCTCTTTACCTGAAACCTGCATAGAATTTATATTACGCACATAAAAAAGATTCACCTCGAAATATTTACAGAATGACCGGTCAAATATGTGCTAAAACAAAATGAAAACAAAACATTTTTCCCACACACTGGTAGTAAATTTAAATTTAATCTTGGATCTATTGCGCACGTCTACCGTTGCACGGTGGATTGTCACCTAACAACGTTTTAATATACATTACGGTCATTATATGAGGTGATTTAGAAGACAGAGAATAGTTTATGTGATTTAGAAGTTCGGTGAATGTTTTAGGAACATTTTATAGTGTTTTGTCAATAGGGAACTACGTGGCGTATAATTTTAATACCTACAGGTGTAAAAGTAATACTTGAAGAGTAAGAATATTCATTGAACGACATAGTTGGCGCAGCACTACGTGTCGCGGGTTCGATTCCCACCGGGAATAAATATTTGTACGGTCTACAGCCCAGGTGGTTGGTCCGGGTCTGGTTAATAATAATAATAATATGTGGGGACATTTCACACACCAAACTAGGGTACTGTACTATGGGTGTCAGACAGCTGATATACATACACAAATACATTTAAGTACATATGTATATAGATAAACAACAACTAGAAACAAGGCAAACACAAATGCTTGTGTAAGTGGTGGTTTGTGTATGAGAGATTATATATGTTTGTCCACGATGTAGGAGACATTCGTAATAGGGCATCACATTTTATCATATCATGATCATATCAGTCTATTGCCGTCCACTGCTGAACGTAGGCCTCCTTCAAAGATCGAATCCATCTACTGCCAGCCACCTTCTTCAAATCGTCGATCCATCGTGCCGCAGGGCGTCCCACACTACGCTTGCCCAAACGCGGTCTACACTCTAGAGCGTATCTGCTCCATCTACCGTCTGTCCGTCTGCAGACATGACCGGCCTACTTCAACTTCAATGCAATGTTGGTGACTTTAGTTCTCCGGCGAATGACCTCATTGCGAGTTCTATCCACCCCGGAGGAACCCAGAACATCGCTTTCTGAACTGTACGCTGAGCCACCTTGAATTTGTGGACTACACGTTTCGGCTCCGTAAGTCTTTACGGGTAGGATACACTGCACTCAAAGAAATAATCAGCCGAACTATTTACGCTATTTCAGAAATAACTCAACTTTGGGTGCAATTAAATAAAATTTGTCAAATAACTACAAAACTGATTTGGCTGTGTACGCAATATCAGTTATGTTAATTTATGTTTAGTTTGTAGTAACAGAACTTTTGGTTACTATCAACTTATTTAGTGTTAACAAACTAGCTTAGCTATAGACACAACACCTGTTTTTAAATAGTAACTAAACAATATCCTTATTATGTACCAATGTCTTTGGTTATTTTCAACCGACTTCAAAAAAGGAGGAGGTTATCAATTCGTCTGTATTATTATTATTATTTTTTATGTTTGTTACCTGATTTCTTGGGACTGGGTGAACCGATTTTGATGATTCTTTCTTTATTTGAAAGCTAGTGCTTTCCGTGTGGTCCCATTTTTTTATTTGGTCCAGTTCTGACAATGGCATCCATGAGAAAACCGTATAAATCTTAAATTTGTAATAAGTATGTGCGCGATTTGTTACGCGATTTCTCCGGCAAACGTAAACCGATTTTGAAAGTTCTTTTTATAGATAGGGTATGCTTCAGGGGTGGTCCCATATAAATTTTATGGAAATTGATTCAGCACTTTTTGAAAAATCAACAAATACCCAAAAAGTTTACATAGACGATGTTTTAGTTTCATCAATCTTTGTAGTAGTTAACTTTCAATCTCTTCTTAACAGATTTGGATGAGAAGGAGGTACTAAAAAGCGGAAAATAAAAAGCTTTTTACAAAAAAGACAACCGCCTTCAAAAAGTGATACAGGCAATACAAAACAACAAACAGAACAAAGCCACTGAATTTCGAAACTAAAGTCAATGTGTGTTCTGTGCTAAAGTTATTTTTCACTTTTTGAAGGCGGTTGTCTTTTTTGTAAAAAGCTTATTTTATCAAACTATTTAGTTGCTATCAATTCCAACAACTTATTAATAAGATACCAATTTCTTGTTTACATTTGACCAAAAGTTAAGTTTTATTTAACTTAATTTATTAACAAACAAAGGTTTCGTCACTATTTGCCTAGTTGTTTGACTGATAAATGGTATAACGAATGCGGCACTTCTTTAATGAAACTTTTGTTGTAAAGAACGTAACCCTTTATTAAACAGTAATCTTTATTAAAAAGCGAGGTTTAGCATAAACTCATTGGTGCAGTCAAAGAGTGTTTGTAAAAAAAACTGTCACACATCGAAAGGGCGAGTTTTACTAGACATGATGAGCGGCTTTCGGCTTCGGCGGCAGAGACAACCGCAACCTCAATGGATGTTTATTTGAAATCGTGGGGTCTTGCCATGAGTATGAAAAAGTTTAAAGGTAAGTACATTTTATATTTATCACATAAACGTTGCAGGACGCCCTCGTATTTACATATAATTACAATTTAGTTTTCTCTCACAGTGAACCAGAGTCGCCATGGTCGAGCAATAGTACCAAAGAAGCAGTGATAAGATTGCAAGACCCTCAAGAAAGTGACATAGGCGAAAAAATATTATAACTAAACTAATAATAAAACCCAGAGATCGCAACTGAAAAACTGTGGACAGTTATTGGACCATGACTACTACAATCCGATTGAGCCTTTACAATATAGTAACCAGATAACACAACAATATTATAGTGAATTTAAAGTGCTCAATCAGCCAGGAGGCATATTTTTGGTATGTACAAACAAAACATTATTATGTTTATTATAGTTATGTAATGTACTAATCAATAACAATACACCTTAACATGGTCTTCACTGATTTATCATAACCCATCTGAAACCGTTATTTACTTAGTTTAAAAATTATAATGTTTTAGCTTACAAAATTGCTGTAAATAATTAGAAACAATAACATTTTCGTAATTTATTGTTTACAGCTCTCAAAAGATTACAAAAGTTTTTACCCTGAAAAACCAGCAACTGACCGAAAATTGGCTTATAATAAAATCAAAAATTATTGAGCCAAAAAACGTTCTGATGCTTTTTTAAGAGACACCTTTAAAGACATTAAGCATGGTAAATATTGCGAAATACTACTTTCTGATTTTATAAATATAGTCAAGTGTCCTTCACCTTAGACTGTTTATTGTGGTTAAATAAAATAATATTTTAATTTTTAAAATAAAGTATTAATTAAATATTATAATATAAACTATCTACTTACTAACCGCAAATTAACTTAACTTATTTTATATATATATATATAAATTGTTCAACATAACAAATGAATGTTGTTAAAAGATTATTTAGAGGTTGAATGTTACTTTGTTCAAAATATATATTTTTAATAAGTATTTTAGATATTACCATTATCATTACTTTCATGTAGTAATGTTTACTAAATTAAAGAAAATAAACAAAATTGTATAAGTAACAACAATATAACAATATAGGAAGTTTTATTGTTTACTACCCAACCAGTTTTTCAAAGAAATGTCATTAATCGTAACCAAAATGTAAACATGTATGTATACGTATCAATATTTGGGTTTATCGGACACTTGAGCAAGTAACTATTTTCTGTGGAATTTATTTTAAGCAAGATTATTTATTATCGAATGGTGTACTTACTTAAATACCTCAAGTTGGTACCTACATATTATACCCATTGCAAATAACTCACTTGATTGACCACGTTTTCTTATAGTTAAAAAAAATAAAGTTTAAAAACTAAAACCCGACCACAACAAAAAGTGATCTAAAAAGTACGAAACAAGAAAATATTTCACACAGAAATCAAGACATAGGTACAAAATGGTCAAGGTAATCCGTGGTTGCATGCCTGTGTCCCATATGGGTGCGATGAACATGAATTATAATGGCATGCAACCACGGCTTTACCTTGACCATTATGTACCTATGTCTTGATTTCTGTGTGAAATATTTTCTTGTTTCGTACTTTTTAGATCAATTTTTGTTGTGGTCGGGTTTTAGTTTTTAAACTTCATTTTTTTATTTAAACCATTTTGCAGTTTAAATACCAGTAGTAGTTTTTTTTTATCATTTGTGACAAGTCACAGCTAAGTATTATATATTTAAAAGGTACTAGTGAACCCCTTTCCAATGATACCAAACACGGTATGCGTATCTTAATTTATTTTTTTTATCTTTCTTTTTTTTAAATAATTTGTGATAAGTCACAGCTAAATATTATATATTTGAAAGGTACTAGTAAACCCCTTTCCAATGATACCAAACACGGTATGCTTGTCTTCATTTTTTTTTTTTATCTTGGTTTTTTTGTCCGCCAGAGGGCGCTACATTGGATTCGGTGACACGTCATATAGCCTATAACCAGCGGACGATCAAGACGCTTCTAACGATACCTTATTTGTTCAGTTCTGATAAGTAGTTTAGGAGCTATGAGCGAACAGATGAACATACGTACATACATACATACATACATAGCCTGTCAAAATCATAACCCTCCTTTGGCTTTGCCGTAGTCGGGTAAAAATATACACCATTCGAAATGAAACAAAATTGCATAGAATAAATTTACTTGAAAAATACTTACCCAACACCCAAATATTGATATGTAGGCACACATGCTTGCATTTTGGTAACTAAAAAGTAAATAAATTTAGTTACTAATATCTAAACAGGTTAAGGTACTGACAACTTAACTATTCTATTATTAACAACCAAATAGAAGAAGAAGAAATAGTTACACTTAGAAGTACACAGTAGATGAATTATTTGGTTACAAACAGCTAAATTAGTCGAACATTGATGCTACTATAAGGAAAGTAGTTCGTTTAATAATAACAAAACATTTAACGCTGTGTTGGCAAAAAATATGTTACAAATTCCTAAACAGTTAGGTTGAAAATAGTTGAATATTTAATTAATAATTACGAAAATGATGTCGCTGAATTTAACTGTTTGTTCTGTTATTGGTGATGAAACATTTAAGTTTAGTGCAGTCTAACACTTTTGCAACAGTAACAACTTAGTGGGTTATAAGTAACTCAAATAGTTCGGCTATAAATATCTGAACACAAACAGCAAAACTTAGTTTGGTTGTATGTAATACATAGTTCGCAAGTCCCTATTTTTCGGTTGGCAGTAACCAAAAATTTGATTGCTGTTAAGTAAAAATATGGTTCAAGACCCTGGTCTTAAGGGATTGTGGGATCGAGGATTTAAAGTTATTACGTAGCATTCTGAATACCGCCCAGCCCAAGACTTCTGACTTTTGTTTGCGTCTTTCTCACATTTTATGTCTTTTAACAAAAAAAAAAATGACTTGATAAACATTTCTTGAACTAGGAAGGCCCTGTTGCTCTCATATTATTACATATTTTTGTTTAAGTATATTAAATCATCAGAAATACATTTCCACATGTCACTTCATCTAGAAGTAGTGGCATATACCATTTTATTTACTTGTCGTCACTCCATATTTCTTTCTTTTGGCATATAATGGGAAATTTACTGGTCATTGCTTGTATTCACATGGGGTGTTTAAAGACACATCACCTATCGTATAAAACTAGGTACATTGAGCTAAAATTATTACCAGGAAACAACTTTGTTTTTTACCGACTTCAAAAAGGAGGAGGTTATCAATTCGAATATTTATATATATATTTTTTTATGTATGTTCGGGCATAACTCTGCCATATATAGACGGATTTTGTTTGAAAGGGGCTTATTCCGAAATGGTCCCATATAAATTGTATCTAAATTGATCCAGCCTTTTTTGAGAAAATCAACAAATCCCCAAAAAACCGTTTCTTAATGGTGCAAAAAATAAAGAGTATTTTCAAAAAAAAGAAAACCGCCTTCAAAAAACAAAGTAATGTGTGTTCTGTGATAAAGTTAATTATCACTTTTTAGATTTTTAAGGGGGTTTTCTTTTTAAAAAAAAAAACTTTTTAGTGTTAAAAATTACGGTTTATGGTAGAGCGCAATGATTGTGTACTCCACTGACAGTATACAGGTCGTGGGGGGTAATGATAGTTTAGTTATAATACTTAAAGATTGTTTTCTTATGAAACCGCAAAAAAGTTGGGCTTTCAACTTAGAGCCCGGAACTGCTATCCCGCGCGTGTCAAAATTATGCGGAAAAATATTAATACAAGGATAGCTACGTGGGCTATCCGTCAAACTTAGGTATGGGGTGTTATACCTATCTCTTTGAGGTAAAAAAATATCGCATTGATGGAAAGTATCCCATGTAACTTTCAGCTTCATTAAGTGTGTTGTGTGAAACCATGCGGTGCCGGCCGCAAACAGCACCACTCCATTTCTACTCGTAAGTGTCGTAGAAGGCGACAGAGGGATATTGACCAGAGGATGGTCAGCAGCGTCCTTCTGAGTACCATAACGCCCACTGCAATCGCCAACATGCATCGGCCAAGCATGGCGATTACGGCTCTACACCCCCTTAGGGGAGACCTAGGTATGCCCAGCAGTCTAAAGTGTATTATCAAACCCCAATGGCTTATAGGAGTGGGTAATGGGGTAATGGGAATGGGTTAATGAGGTGTAGTAAACCAAATACAATTATTTGGTTGGCACCTCATCTTTACTGGAATAAAGAACGAGCTTCTATAGCATTTACATGTTGATTTATTCAGATCTTTGTACTCTCACCATTCTACTAAATTAAACTAACTAAATAATGGTATTCTAATGTTGGATAAATTATCTCATGAGATACTAATGCAATAAATAAAGAAAGTAATCTTCAAACCGCAGGAACGAACTTTTAATTTGTCTCGTCTCTTAAATACGAACGCAGCTGTTCAAAACAAAATGGCGACCAAAATATAGAAAAGAAATGTCTATCGACGAAACAAATTGCCGTGTCGTGTTAAACTCTCAACGAAATAATTCACAAGTAAACAATGTCACATAGTTTAGTAGAAAAGAGTGTGAAAACTGACCGACATCACCTGCGCTAAATCAGACGGCGACAAGGACGCATGTCACTGGTCACTGTAACTATTTCAATTTGAATCTGACGTTTGTTAAATGTTAGTTTACGTTGATTCGGAAAAGTTTTAAATAAAATGATTACATTGTATTTCTTTTTTCAAAAAGATTTTCAGTTTCCGAGACAGAAAGATTGTCCCAAACAGCAGTGCTATTCTGTTACAATCTCTCTCGGTGAACACCTAGGTGAAGTGAGCTGTCATCCGTCGCGAAGCTAGGGATTGACAAAGCCACACAGTAAGTACGGCTGCGTCGATATTGTGACAAAGCAGACGGACGGATGACAGCTCACTTCACCTTGGTGTTCACCGAGGGAGATTGTAACAGAATAGACATACTGTAAAGCTATTCTGTTACAATCTCCCTCGGTGAACACCTCGGTGAAGTGAGCCGTCATCCGTCCCGATACTAGGGATTGACAAAGCAGACGGACGGATGACAGCTCACTTCACCTTGGTGTTCACCGAGGGAGATTGTAACAGAATAGACATAGGTACTAAACTGTCTTTTCAGTGGATTATACCCACCCGATTTTATACAAAATATTAACTTATATGAAAACAATGAGCTAACTGGAGGACTTTTCAACGTTTGGATCAGCGCCGAAAGATAAAAATTCAATATTTAGGAAAGCTCAGAGAATAGTAGGAATAATAAATTATCATTTACCCAGTCTTTTCCCAACTATGTTGGAGTCTAACCGAATGTGGCTGAATACTCGGAGCGGCTGCCTGTCTGACCTCGACAACCCAGTTACTGGGTAACACGATACCCCTTGGTAAGACTGGTTGTCAGACTTTCTGGGTTCTGACTACCTATAACGACTGTCAAAGATCTACAAATGACAGCCGGAACCAACGGCTTTACGTGCTTTTCGAGGCATGGATGGGTCTTGGTATGAAAAGGTCACCCATCCACCGATAGACCGCGGCAAACGTAGCTTACCCATGACTGATTGATCTGCACGGATTTTTATTTAGCCACGAACTTCTTTGACGAGGTAGGAATAATACTAAATAGATATTATTTAGTAGGTAAAACTGAAAAATAAACTATTTCACAGACGAATTCAAATCATAAAGTTTCTACCTTCACAACGAAATAACTCAAATTCCAGTGAAGACAATCGACGCCACTGAAATAAACAATATAAATCGTAATCCTTAATGTCTTGGCGTGTCGCCTGACTGTGGGTAATTACCCTATTTTTTATACCCGTTCCGCCGTAAAATATCATCGGCTGTTGAACACCTGAATTTTTTGCGGTCTTTGAACGAATATCTCACGTCTAAAATCCACCTGACGACTGTATTGTAGAGTGGGTAGTGTCAATTCACTGTATTACTTTTAATCTTAGACGATTTTGCGGTCGCTGTCTGTGCCCAGCCACCCATCATGCAAGTTGTCAGTGTGCGGGAAGCCTAAGATTAAAAGTCTAGGCAATTGGTTTCTTGTTGATGGTAGAATATAAATTTCTCACATTCCGAGCGAACGGTAATGCGCGGCTAACACCTTCCAATTTATAGGGACTATTTAGAAAATCGTTATCTTTACTAAACGTTTCTATGCAGTTCATTTTATTTTGAGAAAATGGTTTTGCATTTGTTTTGTTCGGATATAACTGAGGATACCTAATCTTTACGGATTTATTTCTACCATTGGAAACTTCGCGATTTAGTTTTACAAAATCAATCAATTGTCTTCAGATTATGAAACAAAAGGCAGATAGACCGCGCGGAACATGAAAGTGAAGCCAATAAAGCAAATACAAACTTAAAATAAAAATACGAATACAAATTCAAAAGCGAATATAATCACGCGATTGTAGGTATTCGTTTTTAAATTTGTATTTGCTTTTTTGGCTTCACTCTCAGTGTACCGCGCGGTCTATCTGCCTTTTGTTGTATAATCTGAGCAATTGTCTAACATTTTTGCGCACACTTGGATTAAACAAAGAAAATTATTTTTGGAAACTTTAATATATCAATATATCACGGATATCAATCATAGATATCCGTGATATCAATATATACCTAATTCTACCAAACTGAAACGACTTTATTAAAATTCCATATATTAAAAAAAAAACATCTTCACTTGACACATACAACGCAATGGTTCCCGTTAAATTATAAAACTAATTCCCACCTGACTTATTATAATGTTCCAATTATTTATAATAGTAATAACTGTAGTGTTAACTTGCGCACTAGTCGCTCTAAAAGTTCAGAAGGCTCACTTCACAAAACTTACGAAAAATCACTATATAATAATATATCATTGCAGCAGCTTCAACCACAAGAAAAATAAAATATTGTTTTAATTGGGCTAATGAGCGTAAGGAAATTAACATACAAATAAAAACAAAAACACGTTAGAAGTCATGCCAAGTACTGACTATATAATTGTCCTAAAAAGTTTCAAGCTCTCAAGTAAAATTATTCGATCAGACTTTCATCGGTCCATTTCTTTCGATCAACTAAAGTACAGCAGTAGATACTAGCTCAAACGATCAAGCTTAAACGATTTTTGATTTTGCTGTAATAATTATAAGGTACATGTTCCAAATTTTTTTTTCATAGCTGTTCATGAACTTGCTACGGTGCTATTCTATGAAATTAAGCTTCTGAATCTAGTTAGTCTGCGGTAAGAGTATGTAGGAGTAATAGCCATCATTCTAGCTGACAAAATAATCGTAAATAATAAATATAAAGCTGAGAATCATAGCTGAAAAAAATATACGTTCATTTTGATATACGATGTGCACCTATCTACCCACGGGAAATTTTGATTCTGATTGCTGTGGTACAATTTGGTCGTGCTTTGGTACAATTAACTATTATTAACCTGCATTTCCACTGCGGAGCTACCTAAAGTTATTATGGTTAAATGTTCAGCTCATCCCAACATTTTCATCGGGGTCTGTCGTGATGGTACCCATGCCAGTTTAGCACATTGTTTAATGTTTTAGAAATATTTTTATTTAATTATTTTAATGGTAGAATAACAAAAATTTCCACTAAAATATGGGCGTGACTGTTGACTATATTTAAAACTAAAAATAACTGTTTATTATCATCATAAAAGTAATGTTTAATAATGTGAATAACATCTGCGAGTAAAAATGAAGAACAATTAATTCGCGGCTGGAGGCGCCCGTTGAATACAAGTGCCGGTATAAATCAACACAGAAATAGATGCCATGTAAGAGTTTGAATACACTTAGGCGTAACAGGTGCAACGGAGTAGGTGTACCGGTTTTAGAATGCAGGTCGAACACTAAGCGATCAAGAAATAAAATAGGACTTTCAAGAAATGAAACAGTTGCTGGGTTATGTTGCAGGAGGATCCATCCCGGAACAAAAAAGTTTTTATTACACCAGTCATTTGACAAAGGTGTACAGAAAACCTACCTAGCGACAGTTGTAGGTCTATAAATGACAATTGGTAAAATAATCTACCACTGTTTCTGTTTGAATATAGTCAATATTTAAAAATACAATTTTCAAAATATCTGCATAAGAAACGCACTTTGGCTTTTCTAAAGCTTACACAATATTACCACCATTATGTAACATGCACATGACTATCACATATGAATACGCCTAACACATGCTGAGTAGTCAACCCCACTACACTAGTACCTATACCACTAGTTTCTTAAGTACTAAAGTAGTAGATATTATGATGAAACTGGGTGACTCAAAGTTCGCTCAGACGCTCAGATCGACAAAGCAACATAAACATCTCCTGTTACGATACAGTGCGTTCTCACCCTAACGTTGACCGTCATAGACAAACATATGTGTCTCATCTAAAAATATTCGGGACAATGGCTTAAGGAAAGATTAGCTAATAATAATTCATATCGCCGTAGGAAATAATTAGTGGTGGAGCATTGTTCTACTAATGCAGGTGAGCAATTAATTAGTTTAAGGATATTTATATTGTTTGTTTTTAATGATGTCATCTAGGTAGATAGAGATAGGGTACTAGGTTTGCGGTTGGCATTTGTTGTGGTTATTTATGTTAGTGTATAGTTGTAACTATGACATACCATGTATTATTGTTTCTCTAGAAATTTAGACTACTATAGGTAATAATACAACGGAGAGACTCATAATATTTTAGAAGTAGAACCGATAGTTCGGCTTCCTCCAATTTCAAAGGCCTACCTATTTGGAACACGGTGGCAATTTTAATTATGCGTATCGAATCGTATAATTATTTTGTTTTAGTTAAAAAATAAAGCAGACTAGTTTTATTTAACAAGAGAAACCAGATTAATTGGCTGTCACCGGCTGCAGACGCAAAAAATTGCGGCTGGCCTATTTGCTTACAGCTAATTTAATTCAAAGAAATTAGAACAATTTTGTTAATGTCTGTACAGAAAGTAACCTGTTTCAAATGACGTTTAAAAATATTGGAGACAGTAATTATAAAAATAACATCTAGAAGAGTAGCGTTCATGACGTGATCGGGAAAAGAGACCACAGGCTGCAATATCCTCAATGGATAAACATTTTTATAGAGAGGTAGGTATAGGCTTAGATATAGACGTGCTTACTAGTCTATACCTATGATAAAATATTTAGAAAGAAAGGACAAAAAGGTGATATCTGTTGTTCCTTCTCGGGAAGTATCCTATAGGTTTTTATACCCTGAGTGTCAAACTTTGCGGCATAAGCAGCTATCTTTTGATTGCGTTGACTTAGAAGTTTGATTTTTTTTACCGCTACGACGGATTGCAGGCCTAAAGACTAAAGTAATTGATATTAAATTCAGCTCGATAGCTTCACCCGTCCCTGAGTAAAAGGGTCTTGACAGACGGACAACGAAGTGACCCTATAAGGAAAATATTCGAAACAAAAGCCTAATAAGAGAATCTTGAAATAAATTACTAATAATAATTTAAGCACCCAATCCAAAGAACATAGCTACCAATCTACCATTTTGAAATGCAGAGAAGAATTCCCCAACAAACAAGTCAGCTTCGTACTTCTCACGTGCCCCTATTACCATATAAATTCGTGGCTCGGTGAATAAGAACTCAATTGGTTGGCTGTTAAGTGCGACTCACGATTCAGCCCCAGACGGGGCTGGGGTAGCCCCCTGGGGCTTGATTGACACGTGTTCACCTTGTTGGGGTGCAATCAAATTGTCTGCGTTTTATAAGCAAATTAAATGAGGGCTTTATATCTCGTTCTTTTTTCATTTTGTAAGTAGTGCTTATTTTTTTGTTAGGGATCAGTTGTCAGTTGAATTTAAAATCAATTTGGTAATGTCCTTGAATGGGCTCCTAAAGGACATCGGTCATCAGGAGGTAGAACGCGGCGAAGGAGGTGTAGGAACGCAACGTGCGGCGTGTAATCCTGTGGATCTCCTTGAAAAAGGTGGTCGTATGCCATCAAAACTAGTTGAACGAACCCGCCTACATCCACAGTGAGTTAATACGTTTTTTTTTTTCAGTTTACGATGCGATCTAAACACATTTGCGGTGCAAACGTGGCCAGAGACTACACAAGAAAGGGAAGTTTTGAAGAAGAAAAGGAAGGCATTTGCTCAGCATTGGGACACAAGATAAGGAAATTGAAAATCAATTCTTAATTAACTCTAGCGGCCCTGACAGACGTTGTCCTGCCTTTACAATAAAAAAGTCTTACAACTCGACTGCAGCGCCACCTACCGGGTCCAATTGTGAATCTAAACCATTCTCAAATCCACTGAAACACACACAAAAAAATCATTAAAATCGGTACAGCCGTTTACGAGGAGTTCACTTTCATACACACACACAGAAGATTTTTATATATAAGACTAGCGGGCCTGGCAGACGTTGTCCTGCAACCTGACTATAGCGCCACCTGCCGGGTCCAATTGTGAATCTAAACCATTCTCGAATCCACTGGAACACACACTAACAAATTCGTCAAAATCGATCCAGCCGTTTATGAGGAGTTCACTTTCATACACACGCACAGAAGATTTTTATATATAAGATGTATAAGTATATTAAGTTGAAATCAAATCCTTCGTATCGCTGGATTTCGTGCATGATTACTTACTTTTTACAAAAAAAAAACTGGAATATTCCAAGAAAATTATTACCAGGCAAACATGAATTAAAATGAGATGTCAGTTTTCAGTACCAACATCGTCCTTCACAGCGGTCTGCATAGCCACTAAGTGCCTTCTATTATTATTAGTTCGCGGTAATACAAAGATCTCAATCAATAAACTATCACTTCAAAGGACCGTACACGCTGGCATCGGCTGCGGTATGTGACGGCAAATAGTTCCGCAGATGCACCTACAATGTCCTTACTCGCTTTCGAAGAAAATGCTAAATTAGTACGAGGACACGGTTATATATAATTATGACTTGGTTTTAGTTTGTAGGAAGTCTGTCCATATTTAAAAAGTACCCTAGGTATGTGGTTTGAGAACTTCCACATTTGTAGGTTAGGTTTAACGAATTTATTACTCACAAAGAATTAAATATTTTAATAAATAATTAAGTAACATTCAGCATTTTTTTTTAAGATACCTTAATATATTATTATACGTATTCTAAAAGACCAAAGGAAAAACAAAGAGGATATTGTATTCTCCGCTTTACTGTTACCATAACTCTACTGCGATTGTTTAACTATTGTGTCTGCATAACGGACAGTTAAGTTCATAAAAGTGTGAAATTATTGATAAGATATTATAGGTGCTGCCCGCGACTTCAATCTCTGTGTTTTTTGCCTTCGCGGCAACCCTGCTAAGTGACACTAAAGTAAAGCAACTCGGAAAGCATAGAAGATAAACATATAAACATTAATTTTAATTTTTATGGAAAGTACTACCAAGTTATGTGCTCCTAGTAATTCGATTTAAAAGAGTTTGGAAACTAAGATATTTGGAAACTGTAACTTCTACTAAGTCATGATTCCCTGGTACCTACTTACTACAGTCGTGTCATTCGACAATGGTTGTATAATCCTGAATTCACTATATTTTTTTTCTCTTTACTTAATTTTACACAAAAGCTTTATAAATTGTTGCGTATGTGTTATTCTGATTTATAAACTACCTTATACATAAAAATCTTCTGTGCGTGTGTATGAAAGTGAACTCCTCCTAAACGGACCGATTTTTATGAAATTTTTTGTGTCTGTTCCAGTGGATTCGAGAATGGTTTTGATTTACAATTAGACCCCGGTAGGTGGCGCTGCAATCGATTTGTAGGACTTCTTAGATGTATGTCACCCTGGTACTAGCAGTACTTATTATGCCTCCCTGGTACCTCTCCACTGCTAAGAGCCAAATTGCCGTGTCGAATGGACACAAGGTAGGTAGGTATGTAGATAGATAGGTAGGGTAGGTAAGTAAGTAGACCATGGGGTAGGGTAGGCTGGACCTGGATTTTGTAAGAATTATTGTGTACAATTCCAAGAAAAAGACAGGGGAGCTCAAAGGGCATCAAAAAACTCGTCCACATCGCTGTCAACGGGACACGTGCCCAACAGGCTGGCAGCATTGCCACGTTGTATGGCAATGCTGATTCTTTGACCCAAGAATAGACCAGCCTTCGGGTCACGTGAAGAGTCGACCAGCCGCTTGGCGATGTCACGAAAAACAATATGGGCACTCGGACCCCATGGCCCTAGAGTTTCTACCCCATTATTAGATTTTTAAGATTTGTATATAACTAAAATTGTAATTTAATATTTGTTATGAAGACCTACTGATTAAAAAGAATTATTTAAATGTTAGGTTGCTAGGGTAGGTCTATATTACTATAAAGTTTCATCAAAATCCGTGCAGCAGTTTTTGCGTGTAAGGCCTTTGCCACACTTTACTGAAATTCCGCCGCCGATCGTGTGCGGCGGTACGCTTATACATGTTATTGCATATAAATGACTAGTAACGAGCTCACTACGCGGCCTCCCCGACCCTTGCTCGTGCCAGCCCGCGCCGCTGAGCCTGTAGTTTTAAATTCGTCCCTAAATAATGGAAATCCGATCCAGTCTGTCCCTTGCTGTCCTCTCCCAGCGACGCCCTAAGCCGAGGCTCGTACCCCACAGGGGGTGCCCTTAGCGTGTAGTCGCTTAGTTTGTAAGCTTTTTTGCCCTGGCTGGAGGCCCTAAAAATAATAATTTTTAAGGCACCACAGGAAAGTCCGGTTAAGCAGCCGACAACCTCCTAGGTTGACCAGCGAGATGACAATCCGAAAAAAAAAAAAAAAAAAAACACTACGCGGAAGATCGCTCACTCGTCGTGGACCGTTTGCCCTGTGCGTCTGTCCGCAACGGAAGTTGGGCGTCGGAATTTCCGTCAAGTGTGGCGAAGGTCTAAGAGTAACAAACATTCATCCATCCTTATAAACTTTTGTATATATATAATATTAAGTAGAATTTGGGTGTTTGCTAACAAACTTTAGAAAAAGAGATCAGGAAATATACGATGGATTATTTTTGTTAGGCAGACCGTAAGTACTCTCTTTAGTAAATAAATGATTTCTGTTGCTGTTAAAATTATGGCTAAAGAAATTTATTTCTCAATAAGAAATTACAAGGATTTCACTTACTTGAGAATATTTTAAAATAAATATATACATATTTAAATAAATAAAAATTAAATAAATAAAATTGAAGTTTGCCTATTTTTACTTCAATTGCCAACACGTGAATTGGATCCTCAATTACTGTAAATGTTTACCTTCAAATTCGTAGATATAAATAACCATCATGTAATTAATCCTCGCTGGATAATTATTTCTCAAGTGATGTATTAAATCGGCCGCTCCAGTAATAGTTCACAAAAATAGTAATGCGTTTGAATTTAGTGTCCATGCTTGAAGTGATGTAGATAGATTTTGCTAGAAGTAAATATGGTATTGTGTGCAATATGTTCTGTTCTGTTATGATCGACCGGCTATGGTGAAGCTACGCTTGCCGCGGTTAGACGATGGATGGGTGATAAAAAATACAATCTTTAAAAGAATTCCCACCATCGTGTCCTATTTCATTACCATTATCATCAGCCGGAAGACGTCTACTGTTGAACTGAGGCTTTCCTCAAGGAAGGGGGGAGATTGTCATAATCCCCACGCTTGGCAGGCGTTTCGGGGATTTAAGAGGGTCCATTCCGGTCCGTCTATCGTTAACACGAACATGATTGAAATTTTTTGTTTCATCCAACGCAATGTTCGAAAGCAAACGAGTGTGTGAGAATGCTATAATATATCGCATGAAAATTGGCGCGGGAACATTTCACAAAACCTGTTCCAGCAAATACTAAATAAGTTTTTGAAAACAGATTTTGCTAAACATTTTAGTAATTTAGAAACTCCACGATCTTACTTTTTCAATAGAGTACAGTATGAACGGCCAAAATTCAAATAAAATATGTGGTGAGAAATTGATTTTCAGATGTCTTTATTAAATTCGTTTCTATAAAATAGTAGATTGTTATACAAGGAGCTAAAATTACCCATTATATACGAGGTAGTTTTACTCCCGAGCTTTAGCGAGGGAGTATATAGAAACCGAGTTTTAATGGGTTTAGCGCCGTGTGTTACACTATACTTTTCACTACGATTGCGAGAAAATAAAACAATCCAATACAATATGAAATATGTAGTTTATTTTAGTATTTAAATAAATGCTTGAGGGCAACAGATTGAAAATTATTTCTTTTCCTTTCTCTTCTATTTGTAAATTAGGGTCTCCATTCTCACTAGATGATGACATTTTCACTATTGTAAAATTAATTACGGTCACTACCAATGCAATTTGCAATTAGAGAAAAATTATGCATGCATTCACCAGAGATCGCCGATTTTAGTTCCATTTTCAAAATTAAAATGAGGTTCTTTTTATATGAAACAGTAATAAGTCGAGTCTTTATTCATGATAATTCTACTTATGACTAAAGACTTTTTCGTTTTTGTAGGCTCATTGTCATATTTGACACACAAAAATTAAAAAAAAAAAAACTTTTTCCCCTAGGATGACATGCTATTTTATCCCCGCTCTGGTATGCTACAATGACGGCCTTTTTGAGCAAGAGAAGTGAAAAAGTTTCTTTTTTCAAAACCCCATAATCACGTACGATTATTTGTATGGAATTTATGACGAGTTAGCCACTCTTAACTGAAACAACAAACTTCATCGAAGTGGCCAATAAACTTACGTAAACTGACACCTTATAGGTAGGTTACGGAACAGGTAGAAGCCTCCTATTAACATTACCTGTACAACCCTTGCCTCTGATAGGCTGTATAACAAGATACCTGTCTAGAACCACCTCTCGGCCAATGGGAGGCAAGCGCACCTGTCCGATCGATGTTAAGGCGGAGTTATACACCTGAGCTGTAGGCGGTGATTGCAAGATAGGTGTTACAAATACACCTTTTGTTGATATTACTTTAACTTGAAGTTAGAACACTTCAAGTGTCTACGCAAGATAAGAACGAAACTCGGCAAAACAATGTTTACTGATGCAGGCGCGGAACTTTATAACAAATTACCGACGACAGTTAAAAATGTAAGCTCCTTTAATGCATTCAAAGTAAAACTTGCTCGCCATATGGTCGAAAAATATTAACAAAGCAGTTAATTACTTCTGAATGTACTAAAGAAGTACCACATATTATAATTGTAATTAAAATGAACGACAATCCCATAAGGGCGCGTATTCGATTTAGCGCAACTCAAAATCTAAACGATTGCTAGAACGGCGTAGCAGCATTGACACACACTAGTACAAAACAATGGTCTGTTTGTGTGCATCAGAAAAAAATATATGCACGAAATAAGCACGAATCATTGAAATTGATCGGCAAACGACAGCGCGCGATGTTTTACAGTGCTTTTTAAAATAATTGTCTAAAATAAATGAGCTCGTATAACGGACTGAAAAATATTCTGTACATTAAACATAACATTTACTTTCATAAAATAAATACATCAGTTATGTTTTTACTCAAATACTGGTGAAAAAAAATTGTCAAAGTAAACCGATTTTCTACTTTTTCAACATTGTTTTTTAATACATAATAGTAATATTTTTGTAATTTTTGCTCTGTAGCTTTCTTTACGACTGCATATTCTTTTGGAAAAACGCATAAAACAAAATATTTTGGCATATTGTAATGGTTGTATTCGTCCTGAAAGTTAACTCTGACGTCTATTTTCGTAAAACGATATGAAAGAATTGTCTTCGCTTTAAAAAATCATAATTAAAAATTATACTTTTACTCTGTAGCTGTCTAAATCAAGACTTAATCTTTCTAAAACTGTAAATTTTCTTTAAATAATCTGCTCACATAATTACGATATTGCTCTAGGCAAAACGCAAAAACATGAAGGTTTCGTCACGAATCGAATACGCGCTCTTAAACCGAAGTGTCACTTAGTGTGTTTTAATAGTAGTTTTGTAAAGGCAAAAAAATCATCAGCAATATGAAACTAGCTGACGCCTGTGACTTCATCCGCGTGACAGTCGGTTATAAGCGAGTTTTTTTTTAAGTAGACATTTTTTTTCTAATATAAAAATACTTATGTAGTTAATTCTCATAA
This sequence comes from Charanyca ferruginea, assembly GCA_947361185.1. Taxonomy (NCBI): domain Eukaryota; kingdom Metazoa; phylum Arthropoda; class Insecta; order Lepidoptera; family Noctuidae; genus Charanyca; species Charanyca ferruginea. Next base: position 26,789,324 of record OX376067.1, on the reverse strand, counting down.
TATCGGCTATCTGCTAGTGACAGTTCCGTTAAGATCGGACCAGCCGTTTCAGAGATTAGCCGGAATAAATAGACCGACAAAAAAGAAAGTATTTTTGATATATTTTATGTACCGTATAGTTTCATATTATGCATTGAGTAAAAAGCTGTTATATTCACAATACAAACATACAAATAATTTTATTTATTTGTACTCGTAAGAATAGATAGGTATACATAGATGTAGGATGGAGAATGAAATGGAACGTATGAATGGTGTGCAGAATGAATCGTAAAGGTGTATGTGAGACAAAAGACGGATAGAGAGAGAGGGAGAATATAAAAAAAAGATGGCGAGGACGGTTGAATAAGCGGTGTGTGTTTGAACGTTAAATAGCTCTAAGAAAGTATTTAAAATATTTAAATAAAAGTAAGTTCGTGTAAGATCGTTTTCATTGCCAAGATCCTCAAACTACATATAAGTAGATATAGAAATTAAAATATTTTGGAAATTCGTTTATTAAGGTCAAATGAATTTCCCCTATAGGTATAGAAAATAAGCACTTTTGATTTTTTTTCTAAAGCATTTCTTCAACCAATTTTGTGACAATATGAAATTGTAGTTTCACGCTGACATTAGGCCAAAACTCCGGGAAAGCACAAGCGCCACTAGAGGAGGTAATTTAATGCATCAGTTCAAAGACTGCTGATGTACGAACACATCCTCCGTCACGACTAACACTTATATTTTCATATTTATTTTCTCATTAAAGCTACCGGTGGTGTTGGCACGTATTAGTATGTTTTTCACCAGATATCTGGGAGACATTACACGGTGTTTGAGCTGTAGCGTGGCGGAAATCCGGTGTATAACGACGTGTAATGATGTGTGGACGTTTCACCTGGATGCTGCGCCCTGCTCATTAGGAACTAGGCAGGGGAAAGGTAAAGTGTCGATAGAAATATCGATGCAATCGGAAAATTATTCACGGGTTAATTTTATATTTACGAACTGCCTAGTCTTTTTGGAATAAAATGCTTTGAATTACCAATTTTGACAGACGCACTGACAATTAGCTGCAGTGAGTTAATGTTATATATTTTTTTAATTTACAGCAATTTTTTTATATCTTGTCAAAGATTTAAAACTATATACCTACTGGAAACCAAGTAAAAAAAATACAATAAGAAAATACCTGAGTTATGCTAGTACCACGAACGACACTATCGACAAAAATACACTCATCCCTACTCAGTTGGCGCCATTTGCCAAAAAGACCAAACTAGTGACGCGCTTATTGAAAGGTGTGTGTGACAGGCGTGAATACCTTGGCGGTCGATATATCGCGCATTTTTAGACTTGGCACCTGTAGGGCGTGCTGTACGGTCAACCGCACGTGTGTGGTAACATTTGAACTAACCAACCGCACTTACGACGCTGTCAAAGATAAAAAGATCTGTTACCTCGGTCTGCGGTTGACAGTTCCACAGACACAAATAAAAAACGCGCTAGAGCGGTTCATCTCATTAATTTAATCATAAATTTTTGTTAAATTGCTTATTTGAAACATTTTGAAGGATAATGGTCTGTTATAGACCTGGTTATTCAGGTATAATCAGGTTCAGACGTTTTTATTGAGAATTGTGCCTCGTTTTCAGTCTATTATTTTATTTTTTAGTGCGTGGTGAGGGATTAAATTAGAACAGTTTATTGTGAATAAAATAATATTCTTATGATGATGGTGTCCGGTAAATTTTATTACTGTGGATTATTATTTAAATCCCGGTAAATGATTGAAATACTTACTCTTACGTGTCTATTTCTCTATTTTCTTCATTTTGCATAGCAATATAAGAGTGTAACAACTTGTCAAACATAGGTTGGTTTATTTTAAAAATATAAACCAAACTACCGTTTTCCGGCGACTTCGTCCGCGTGATGTCGGTTATCGCAGATGCAGACGAAATTGCAGATTAAAAAGTAGCTTTTGTCATTTCCCAGGGTTTAAGTTCTCTTCGTACCAAATTTCATCAAAATCGGTTCAGCCGTTTCATCGTAAAAGCGTAAAAGACGGAGTTACTTTCACATTTATAATTTTAAAAATATGAATAATCGGTTTTTCGAAAAATTCTTTCCAGTTTATTGTTACGAAGTTTCCTTTTCCGGAAAATTCTTATCAAGCTTCAGAAATCATAAAATAACCGTATTTTTTCCTTTCATTCATGTGCCACTTGGTACCAATAGTCCTACACGTTAGATACAGGGATACCAGATATAAATAGTCGCAGATGTAAGGGTATCCTAATTACGTCACCCGCGGCGCCCCAACCTGCCTATCGGATTGCAATTTACCGGCAAAATTGGAGTCGCCGATAAAAAATATCGCGCTCAGGGGAGAGGGGTACCTTGCACAAAATGTAAGGCGATAACATCTACTGCGTTTAATGAAAAAAAAAAGGAATTTTATGTATCTGTGCTACCGAACATTTTCAAAACGATAACGGTAAAGAGGTTCTTTTTTTTTACCAAATATTTTTTTCTTATTTGTGTAACATAGGTATTGAATACAGTTTTTAAATTAAAGTTTTGCAGGTCGTTATGTTATGCCAAGAGACGCTTCTTGGCATGATCACAAATATGGTTGCATGCGAAATAAGAAAAAAATAATAGAATGCTGATTACTAAATAAAAACAAAAATTATATGTCGTATCCGGTCAAACGTGGAACGAATCGCAAGCCCGCCATTATCGAGAACATATGCTCTACCACTACTTTGGTGCGCTTCTACAGAGTCGTGATGTTTTCAGCCCACAGCGAGGAAGATATTCAGAATCCAGTGTCTGATCACATCGGAGCTAATACGTCCCGAAACTGTACTCGATCCGTTGTGTGTTACTATGTCTATTTTAATTTGAGTCTGAGTTTATTTTAAATTGAGTTTGTTCTAAATGGTGGTTTTAATAAACGAAATACATTGTACCCGATAAGTACCCAGTGTGTTTGCATTGCACGAAACCCATCTTCTGCCCACATGATGACCGAATCTAACAGAGTAAATCCTGACGATACGACATATAAATGTCACATTATGCAGTTATTTCTATAATCAATGCATAAATAAATCACCAAACAATATTATAGTGCACAAAGTGAGTGCACAAACACAGGTGTACTCCCTGTTCCCTCACTTTCATAGACCGACGACTGAGAGATCAGGCACAGGACCAAAAACCAGGCCCACGGGGGCGTCACACCACCAACTTCCAAATTCCGGGCTGCTACTGAGAAATTTCACAATGGAAAAGCACTATAACACTTTTTACTCGAACTGGAAATCGAATCCAAGACCTTGACTCAGCAGTCAAGCTTGCGAACATGACACTACACATCCTCATTTTAATCACCTATGGTCGACCACCGCTGAATGAAGGCCGCGAGAGATCGCCAATCAACCCAGCCTTGAGCTGCTCGCATCCATCCGCTGCCGGCCTACCTTCTTCAAATCGTTGGTCTATCGTGCCGAAGGGCGTTCCACACAACGCAGTCAACAATAAAAAAGCACACACGTCAAAATACTTTTATTTTACAAGTCTTCCAATTTTATCACAACATTTGCGTTCGTCTTAAAACAAAAAGAAAACAATATCAATTTCACCGTTAACCTCAAAAATCGGTGTCAGTGTTTCTTGCTTTATTTATTACACATTTATAATAATCACCTTCTGGCACGGTTGGCAACACGCCCTCCGCGCTAATTATTGTACTCGACTTCGGAAGTCTAGAAATAGTGCATAAAGTCCCCTTTTTATTGACATTTTTAATTGATTGGGTACTAGTTTTAGTGAGAATACGTGAAGAGGGAACTTATATATCTAGATAGGTATATATGTTCATAAGATACTACATAAGGTATAAGGTTGGTATAGGTAGTAATTTACTAAGGATCTCTTGGCTAAGTACAGATGCCAACACCAAACTTAATATCAAACTGTAAAATTTTCCCAATGGAATAATGAACCTTACATGTTTGGAATAAAGTTGAAAATCTATCAAAGAAAATGTTCAGATTGTTGTAGCTTGATATGCTGGCCTTCGAACAAGCCGTACGAATCGATCGGCCATGGTTAACCTACGTTTGCCGCGGTCGATACGTGGATAGGTGACTGTTCATTTCATACCCAGACCCTCCGTGCCTCGGAAAGCACGTAAAACCGTTGCCCTGGACAATCATTATTGGTGGTCAAATGCCAGAAAGTCTGACACCCAGTCCTACCAAGGTGTATCGTGTTACCCAGTAACTGAGTAAAGAGAATTTTCAAAGGTGGGGATTCTCAGATGATGCCAATCTTCAGTGCCAGTGTGGTGTCTCCACGCAGACCATGGTCCACCTTCTATCCTGCGCCGCATGATCTGTCAGTACCTGTCATGTGCGGACCTAATGACTGCATCAGCGAATGGCGTTGCCGTGGCTGAATTCTGGACCAAACAAGGAATCTGAAACACAAACATACACACTCGCACATATACACGCTCACACACACACACACACGTGATACATATCCGTGTTTGCCATCGATACGCTGAGAAGAAAATTCAAAATACAAACATTTTATTTGTTCATAGGTAGGTCAGGTACAAGTGTTATAATTTTTATTGAGCACTATGTCAAGCCGTCATCGGCGTACAAATATTATTTTGAATAAATCATGCTGATTATAAATTGATGAATAAACAATAAAAAGTAATAAAATTATCACACAATAATAAATACAATATTGTCAACACAATAAATTAACATTCCAATAAAATTTAAAATATAAATTGATGAATAAACAATAAAAACTAATAAAATTTTCACACACTAATAAATACAATATTGTCAACACGATAAAACATTCCAATAAAATTTAAAAATAAGTAGAAGAAGAGAAGTTTGAGAAGAAGTAACTGAGTTGTGAAAGTCAGATAGGCAGTCGTTCCATGTAAAACACTGACTGACTAGAAGCCAAACAGGTAGGAATAGCCGGTCGGGTAGTTAGGAATAGGTTAGGCAGTTGATGATGTAGGTATTAATTTATTAAGGCGACGATATATGCCGGCGACCTTGAGCGGCCAGAGAATCGTATGCGCTGCGTCCAAAACTGTCAAAGTTTAGTCGAAAAAAATAAATAAAAGATAGTATTCTTTATCTTATAAAAAAAAAAGCGTATACTAAAAGATAGATAATAAAATTGTCTGTAAGATAGTAAAAGTTTCGTTTAAATATTCCTAGTAGATTTTGTGTGATTACAATGTTTTGTCCGCGTCAGACACAAATTCACGATTTAATTAAACTATTTAATATGAACTTAATCAAAAATATTCACATACTAAATGATTAAAAGAATGTTCTAGTTTAACATATATTTTTTTCAAATCATTTACACAACACATTTTGACGTGATTGTCAGTTTAAAATCTGCAAAAGTCAACCGAGCGACTTTTCAGCTGTTAGCGCCGTAAGGAAGTAGACCATAAGTGTGACACGTGGCGCCAATGTCTGTGTTTCTCAGGAAAATAGGGAAGCAAAAACAAATAAATTTCCTTGTTGCAATTATTTACCGGTGCACTAAGTGTCATCGTCTATCTAAATATACAAGTAAGTAGGTCATTGAAGACATTTTTATAGTCCTCAATAATTTATCAAACACCGATTTAAAAAGTTGAGCTACAAAAACACAGAGAAAATAACATTTTCTAAATCGAGTGTAACAATTTGTCATTTTCATTGATTTTCAGTGGAAAATTAAATAATAATAGGGAAAACTATTAAAAAAAGATCATACGTTATCTCAAATATGAATAATGCTTCATAACTTTCTCTATTTGTCTTTACATAATCCAGAAATAAATAATACAAACATTATTTTAGACCGAGATCCTAGACAATGTAGACCCACGTTATTATAGTCCATGATAATAGAAAGAGGAAAGGTGACGCGTATATTATTAGTATTTAGTATTATATCTTAACAAAATAAATTGTGTAGAAAGTAGTAAATTACTGTGATGGACGATACTTAAAATAATTTAAAATTAGATTATCAATGATTAGGTACACATTTTTTTTTTAATGGGACAAGCCCGCCACACTATTCCCTAACCACTGTAACTCCTGTAAGCCAGAATCAACAGTGGCGACCACCAGAAAAGCGCCAGAGCAATGAAGCTCGACGAGTCCCATGGAAACGATTCAACTGTCTTGGATCCCGCAACGAAATTAATCAGAAAAGAACAGCGGAGGAGTAAGAAAAACATATTTTCCACTTCCCTCCAAATCAAGCAGGAGACTGCTACTGATTAGGTACACATATTCCTGGTAGGACAATACAGGCTGAAAATAAAATAAATAAAATACATTTTATTTTATTTATTTTATTTTCAGCCTGTATTGTCCCACTGCAGGGCAAGGCCTCCCTTTCTTTTTTCCGACCCTCTTTGTCCAGAGCTAGTGTGAACAAATCTCTCCTGTAAGCGTCAAGCTCATCCCGCCATCTTCGCTTAGGTCTACCTCGATGTCGCTGGACGTTTTCCGGGACCTTTCCTTACGCGGTCCGTTAATCTGACTCCTAGGCTGCTGCGCTCCATCGCTCGCTCATTAGGTACATTACTAGGATTAAAATGCATTAGAAAGCCAAACAATAGAAAAAAATACATTAGAAAGATGTAAACTAATAACTTTTTAAAGGTACCTATACAAATCAAATATTACTCACTCACACTCACTCACTCACTTCTCACTTACGTACAAGTTTGACGGCTGGTGCTTACCTATGTATGGTTGACTGGTAAACTTGTAAGTAGTGAGTAAGATACCTCATATACCTGATACTTGAAAAGGGACTACTATAGCAAATACGCATACCAACTTGTAATGATTAGAAGAATAAGAATCGAAATATCATAATGTGCTCATTTGTGTCTTGTTTCGATAACTTAACTATGTATTTATAACAAGACAGCAAAATCACTATGTTCGGCCATCCGACATGGTGCGATCTCTTGACGCACGTTTATTTATTTCGCTACTTACTAAAATTTGCAAAATCATTACATACTTAACTCATCAGCCATGATATAATGACGAAGTTGTGGCGACCCTGGGATCTAAAACCATTTGTTTCTTTACCACGGTAACATTCAATAACACTAGGTTAATTTAAATAATCCCAGTGGCCAATTCGTGGTAGAAGCGTGTTTTGCATACCTCACATTTTACTGCATTTCTATCGAACTATTTTAATCGCACGACAGATGCAAAAAGTGAAAGAAAATCGCAAATCAACGCTCCGTCTTACCGTGGACATCGTAAAGCCATGAAACAAATCGTTCGAAACCAACAACATTTTAACACCAATTAAGAGGAATTATTATAATCGCAAGCTTTTATACAAAACTTTTATTCGAAGGTAATAACTGTCAGTTTGTATAACATTGTAATATCTCTTCGTGGACTGCACACTATTTCAGGGAATGTAGTGTATAAACACCTTAAGTCGTTAGTGCCAGAAATTTTTGGCACATCAGTTAGGTTTTTTCTTTGCAAAATAAGCAATATTTCTCAGGTAATCTGTCGGTACAACAGCTGTTTAGTGGTTTTCTGTTTTGATATTTTTTTTGGCTTTCGCTCTATTTCAAAATAATGCGAAGAATATCATTCATGTTTCATATCTTAGGAATACGGTGCTGCGCTCCAAGACACAAATCGCCGAAGTCAATCAAAACGCAGCCAAGCTTAAGTGGGACTGGGCCAGCCACATCTGCCACATGTCGAACGGGTCATGGGCTAATATGACCACAATAATGTGGGTTTGATGGTCCGTATAGTGTCGGACGTAAAGAATAGCACCATCTAATATATTCCCGTGGGTGTCGTAAGAGGCGACTAAGGGACTCACCAGAGAATGGGCAGCAGCGTTCTCTGTGCCTTTGTAACAACCATACTGCGATCGCCAACCCGCCTGCTAAACGTGGCGATTATGGCAAAACCCCCCATTTTGGGGGAGGCCTATGTCCAGCAGTGGACGTCTTTCGGCTGGGATGATGATGAATGTGGGTTTCAAAAAACGTTCAGCGACATCATGGTAGACCTAGGCAAAGATAGCGGTGAGCTTGATGCTTACAGAAGGGATTTGTCTACACTAGCTCTACACAGTAAGAGTTGGAAAGGAAAAAGAAAGGGACGACTTTGCACTAAAGTGGGACAATACAGGCTGAAAATAAAATAAAATAATAGATAGATAAATAGCTATCGACGAAGTGTGAAAACAAATCAGCCAGCATCCCAAACAATAAAACACGACCACAATTTCAAAATTCAAAATACGAACAAGCTAAAAAAAGAATACCACCCGAATCCCACCGTTACCGGAAAAGTGTGCAGTTAAAACAAAAGCGGAAGGTAACAATGGCGTCGCCTCAATCTGTCACCCGATGTCAGGCCGTGTCAAGCACGGGTTGATAATACAGAAGGCTCACTGAAATAATAAATTTGTAGAAATTACTATCAAAGAATGAATTTACATTTTTGGTTAGTCAATATCTCAACTGTCATTTGACATAACCTTATCATCATTAAAGTGCACTGTCACAAGTCAGGTTAGACAAAAACACTTTATGAGTAACTAGTAAAAGACAGCACGTCTATCACAGTCTAATACTGACGTCCAGAATCCACACTCTCTGAAAAAGTTCTAAGACCAAATTCAAGCGTATATAGAAATCGCTTAGGGACCTCGACGACCCTCTAGGACTTTATTTAACTCAATACAGGTTTACTCTAGCTTAAGAGGTCGAGTATTAATGTTGCACAAAATTTACACCATAAACTACAAAGATATTTTTAAACCAATATCAAAGTTTATTTCAAACTCTGTATGTTTTTGGTTAAATAAAGATTATTATTATTAGAGACCTATTATTATCTTTAGGTAACGGATAGTCTTTCAGAGATACAAAAATAAATGTAAGTACAATAATGCGTGGCATTTACAATACATATTTGTAATAAAACCATAACGCTCAGCGTCGCCTATTCATTAAGCTCATTAGGCTACGATTATTGCTATTCTAAACGCTTTGCAATTGCAAATAGGGACGAGATCTGCTTATATATCGAGTTCTGTATTTATATTTTTTGCTTTTACGTAAATTTTTATTTCTACATATTGAATACAATTCTTTGTGCTCGTTTTATTGAATCTTACTTATTGAAGGTAGCATTTTTTTGGTTTTACCAGCACTTGTTAATTATGCCGACTTTCATTGCTTATAGTTCTTACTTAAAACAGAGGTTGAATGTATTTTATTCTCTTATTTTACCAATTATTATTCTAGTGTTGCATTTGATTTATTATGGCACCAATTAGTATCTATTATCAGAACGTTCGAGGGCTACGGACAAAAACATCTGTTTTCTATAGAAATGTTTGTTGTAATTCGTTTGATGTTATTTGTCTTACAGAAACTTGGCTTATAGATGGTATTTGTGATAGTGAATTATTTGACGATAGATATTTTGTATGGAGACGTGATCGAAGTTACTCTCACACTAACCAAACTATGGGTGGGGGGGTCCTAATAGCCGTTCGTCGTGAACTTGTTACGGATGCCCGTAATGAATGGTGCTCGTCTGCCGAAGATCTGTGGGTTACGCTTTCTTTACAACAAAGAAAACCTAAAATAACATATAGAATGCACGTATGTGTTGTTTATATATGTACTCAGCAATCGGGTAACCCTTTGATGGTACAACTACATAACTTTAGTGCTAACTTGAGCAATATTATTATTAAACATCCCGCGGATAAGTTTTTGATTCTCGGTGACTTTAATCAGTCAAATATTGACTGGCACGCTGTTGCGGATGGTGGGTATCTGTCTCCTAGTAACTTGCACGGCCCTATTCAGACTAACTTTTGTGATACTCTCAACGCCTGTAACTTGCTACAATACAATTCTTGGCGTAATGTGAACGATAGAATTCTTGACCTC